>CM055117.1:13881856-13899356 GCA_029206835.1 Rana muscosa
TATATATATAAAATGTTACTAAAAAAATATTGTTATATAATGGTAATATAAATAATGAGTGATGGGAAGTGCAGAATTACTTTATTGTTAGAATTTTACATTAAATTCTATTACTATTCTATAATATATATACACTGAAGCATAAATTAATACATAATATAAAAAGTAACATTATTTAAATAAAAATATATATATATCATATGAAATATTATATACATAAAGCGTCAATAAAAATATTGTTATATCATTGTAATATAAAGAGCGATGGTAAGTGCAGTATTCCACATTATTGTTAGAATGTTAGATTAAATTCTATTACTATTCCATAATATATATATATACTGAAGAATAAATGAATATATAATATAAATAATAATAACATTATTATAAAGAAATAGTGATGGGAAGTGCAGTATTCCGCATCATGGTTACATTATTACATTCAATTTTCATGTTGAATGCTCTCATTCTGTGTCCTGCTCGTCTGCTACAGTCTCAGATTTAAATAAAAGAAGCCAAATCTGCTCATGGCAGCACTAACTTTAAAAATCCATTCAAACTTGTGCGTCTCGTTGCACTGCACGCTGCCACAACGCATGGCAAAACGTCTGCTGTATGTGCGCCGCTGTTCATTGTGATCGCATTGTGCAGCAGACACCAACGTATAATTGCACTGCAATGCATGTACCATGCGACATAATGTGCCGCAATGAGCCGCGTGTGTTTTTTTCATCCATTGGGATGCATTGACTGCCCATTCACAGGCTGCCCTAATGCAACGCACATTAACATGTACCATAGCGTGCGTTCGCAGAGAACCACAAAGTGCGAGCGAGCCCCTAAAAAAATTATATCTGCATCGACTCACTAAAGTGGTAAATAATGTGAAGCTGGGATTCCTTTGACTAATGCTCTGTACACACGATCGTTTTTTCCGATGAAAAAAGTCCGATATACTTTTTTCATCGCAAAAAACGATCGTGTGTGGGCCCCATCAGACTCTTTTTTTCTTAGGAAATTCCGATTGTCTGTGTGGAACTCCAACGGAGAAATAACCCACGCATGCTCAGAATCAAGTCGACGCATGCTCAGAAGCATTGAACTTCATTTTTCTCGGCTCGTCGGAGTGTTTTACGTCCACCGCGTTTTGGACGGTCGGAATTTTGTCTGATGGTGTGTAGGCAAGACTGATGGAAGTCAGCTTGATCGGAATTCCGACTGAAAATTCCATCGGATTTTATTCCATCGGAAATCCGATCGCGTGTACAGGGGCATAACTGGCTGCAATGCACAACTGCACCAGATTTTGCAATCTCCAGTTTTAGAAAATCAAACCCCCCTCCCCCCCCTCCCCATGTTAGTTATTCTAAAGGTCACAGGTTCATATTATAGAACATATTCTTTATATTTCCATATTTTATGCTTTTGCTTGCTTGTGATTGGATGATTGAAGTGTTTTGCCTTATTTCACTAAACTCTTTTAGTAAATGAATGCCATTGATATAAAGTGCCTTGAAAAAGTATTCATACCCCTTGAAATTTTCCATCTAAACTGACCGGGCCGGGCAAGGAGAGCATTCATCAGAGAAGCAGCCAAGAGGCCCATGGTAACTCTGGAGGTCCACAGCTCAGGGGGGAGAATCTGTCCACAGGACAACTATTAGTCGTGCTTCTCCACAAATCTGCCCTTTATGGAAGAGTGACAAGAAGGAAGACATTGGTGAAAGAAAGTCATAAGAAGTCCCGTTTGCAGTTTGTGAGAAGCCATGTGAGGAACACAGCAAACGTGTGGGGGACACAGAAAACATGTGGGGGACACAGCAAACATGTGGGGGACACAGAAAACATGTGGGGGACACAGCAAACATGTGGAAGAAGGTGCTCTGGTCAGATGAGACCAAAATTTTACTTTTTGTCCAAAAAGCAAAACACTGTCTGTGGCGGAAAACTAACACTGCACATCACCCTGAACACACCATCCCCACCGTGAAACATGGTGGTGGCAGCATCATGTGGTGGGGATGCTTTTCTTCAGCAGGGACAGGGAAGCTGGTCAGAGTTGATGGGAAGATGGATTGAGACAAATACAGGGCAATCTTAGATGAAAACCCGTTAGGAGTCTGTAAAAGACTTGAGACTGGGGGGGGGGGGGTTCACCTTCCAGCAGGACAACAACCCTAAACATACAGCCAGAGCTACAATGGAATGGTTTAGATCAAAGCATATTCATGTGTTAGAATGGCCCAATCATAGTCCAGACCTAAATCACATTGAGAATCTGTGGCAAGACTTGAAAATTGCTGATCACAGACGCTCTCCATCCAATCTGACAGAACTTGAGATATTTTACAAAGAAGAATGGGCAGAAATGTCCCTCTCTAGATGTGCAAAGCTGGTAGAGACATCCCCAAAAAGACTTGCAGCTGTAATTGTAGAGAAAGGGGGTTCTACAAAGTATTGACTCCGGGGGGCGCCATACAAATCCCCCCCCACACTTTTTTGATATTTATTTTGTAAAAATTTTGAAAAACATTTAAAATTTTCCTTCCACTTCACAAAATTATGAGCCACTTTGTGTTGGTACATCACATAAAATCCCAATAAAAAATAAATTTAGGTTTTTGGTTGTAATATGACAAAATGTGGACATTTTCAAGGGGTATGAATACTTTTTCAAGGCACTGTATATTAACAAATAGTGTACAGCACTCCTCAATCTCTGGCAATCAACTGTAATTTTTCAACATCTAATAAAGAACAATGACACATAGTTACTATGTAACTATAGTATTTATACAGTAGAAGGCCGGGGACAGCTGCTGTACTCTAATATGTACTATACTATTCTATAATAGTTATACTGAGGAATAAATCAAGAAGAATGAAGAAGACAGAGTGCTGCAACATTGATGTTAATACGTATATAAAAATATACACTGTATATAATATTAAAGAGCAACAATGTTACAGCACTCAGTCTTCTTTATTTATTCTTCAGTTTATATATATATTTATATTGTAATCTTTATTGTTTAGTAGCAATATCATTACAACACACACAAATATACGTGTTGATACATATATATTATAAGCACTCCTCAGTCTCTGTCAATCAATTGTAATTTGTCAATATCTACTAAAGAACAATGATACATAATTACTTTGTAGCTTTGTATGGTACATTGTATATAGGAGGCCGGGGACAGCTGCTGTACTCTAATATGTACTATACTATTCTATAATATATATACTGAGGAATAAAATCAAGAAGAAGAATAAAAGACTGAGCACTGCAACATTCATGTTCTTAAAAAAAAAAAAAAAAGTAGAGAGAGAAAGAAAGAAAGAAAGAGAAAGAAAGAGAGAAAAAGAAAGAAAGAAAGAAAGAGAAAGGGAGAGAAAGAAAGAAAGAAAGAACAAGAAAGAAATAGAAAAATAAAGAAAGAGAGAGAAAAAGAGAAAGGAAGAGAGAAAAAGAAAAAGAGAAAGAAAGAAAGAAAGAAAGAAAGAAAGAAAGAAAGAAAGAAAGGAAAGAAAAAAAAGAGAAAGAAAGAAAGAGAAAAAGAAAGAAAGAGAGAGAAAAGGAGAAAGGAAGAGAGAAAAAGAAAAAGAGAAAGAAAGAGAGAGAGAGAAAGAGAGAAAGAGAGAAAGAAAGAAAGAGAGAAAGAGAAAGGAAGAGAGAAAAGGGAAGAAAGAAAGAAAGAAAGAAAGAAAGAAAGCGAGAAAGAAAGAAAGAAAGCGAGAGAGAAAAAAGAAAGGAAGAGAGAAAAAGAAAAAGAGAAAGAAAAAAAGAAAGAAAGAAAGAGAAAGAAAGAAAGAAAGAAAGAAAGAGAGAAAAATAAAAAGAGAAAGGAAGAGAGAAAAAGAAAGAAAGAAGCAGAAAGAAAGACAGAGACAGAGAAAGAAAGAAAGAAAGAGAGATAGAGACAGAGAAAGAAAGGCAGAGAGAAAGAAAGAAAGAAAGAAAGAAAGAGAGATAGAGAGTAATAAAAAGGAAGAGAAAGAGAGGGAAAGTAAGAGAAAAAGGAAGAGAGAGAGAGAGAGCATGGAAGAGAAAGAACGAAAAAGAGAGAAAAACGAAGAGAAAGAAAAAGAGGGAAAGAAAAAGAGAAAGAAAAAAGAAAGGCAAAGAGAAAAACAATGAAAGCAAAAGAGAGAGAAAGAAAGAGAAAGAGAAGAAAGTGAGAGAGAAGGAAAATAAAAATAAAATAAAAAAAAAGAGAAAGAAAAAAGAAAGGTAAAGAGAAAAAGAAACAGAGAGAAAAAGGAAGAGAAAGAAAAAGAGGGAAAGAAAGAGAGAAAGAAAAAAGATAGGTAAAGGGAAAAACAAAGAAAGAAAAAGTGAGAGAAAGAAAGTGAAAGAGAAGGAAAAGAAAAAGAAAAAAAGAAAGGTAAAGAGAAAAAGAAACAAAGAGAAAGAAAAAGGAAGAGAAAGAAAGAGAGAGAAAACAAGAGGAAGAGAGAAAATGAGAGAAACAGAAAAAGAGAGAAAGAAAAAACTTAGAGCGAGCGTTGCATAGTAACAATATACTGTATCTATATATACACACAGTGTATCTATTAAACAGCAACAATGTTGCAGCACTCAGTATTCTTTATTCTTTCTCTTTATTTATCCTTCAGTATAAAGTTGTCTTTTATTTTTTGGTAGCAATAACATTACAACACACACTATTTTATTTTTACAGAACATCACTGTCACAGCGCTCAGTCTTCTTTATTCCTCGGTATATATATTGTAGACTGGTTTGTATATTCAGTATATATATAGATATATATATATTATAGACTTGTATGGTATATATTGGAGTCCAGCAGCTGCTCCCGGCCTCCTCTATACAAGGCACGTTCTCAGTCTCCGGCCCTCGGATCGCTAAGTCGGGTCAGTTCTTGAACTAAGTCAATTTTCCGCGGTGCCGCCGTCACAAATCCGGTTGGACCGGATGGACATTACCAACAAAATCCCACAATCTGGGTGGTTTTAGCGAGCGCGGGACGGTTTCTCCAGCCGCCTTCCACCTCCAGCTGGAGACAGATGAGAGAAATATTAGAAGATATCTGGGATACGGCGGGCCGGAGGATGGGAATAGCCTTAGAGAGTTATTTTCTCATATTCATAGCAAAAATATGACTCCAGCTATGAAACCTCGCACCGTAGGGGCAGCCTTGCCCTCCCCGCGGGCGGCCTGGGAACCGGCCCTCCGGCATGCTAGGCGGATTAATGGCTGGATTTAGATGGGGGGTGGGGGGGGTATGTGAGAAATTGTGCAGTTCTGGAGGATTTCTGGAGCGGAGGGAGGATAGAATATAAATATGTTCCGCAAATATGGAATGAATGTAAAACATGATTGTTACAGCTTCATGAAGGCAGTCTCTGCACCACAGGAGCTTACACTCTAATGTCCCCCCACAGTCACTCACTATTATTATTATACATTTATATAGCTCTGACATATACCACAGCGCTGTACAGAGAACACTGAGCAGGTCACATCAGTCTCTGTACCAGATCAGCTTACACTCTAATGTCCCCCCCCCCCCCCCCCACAGTCACACACTATTATTATTATACATTTATATAGCTCTGACATATACCGCAGCTCTGTACAGAGAACACTGAGCCAGTCACATCCGTCTCTGTACAGAGGAGCTTACACTCTGGGTCAGACCAGGCCATGCAAGGATCACCGATAGATCGAGTTGTACATAGCGATACATTTTACAATATAATCCGGGGGGGGGGGGGGGGGGGTGTATGGTAATCCTTCATGCCTGCAGTTATAATTCACTATATACCAACCTATAAAATTATAATTAAACTGGATTATTGATTAAACACAGCTTGTCAATGAGCCATTAACTACAAAAATAACGAAAAATTCCATATATAATGCAAAACAAACTGTAAGAAAGATTTATAGTACATGAGATAAGACCTAAAAATCCAGAACTTTTCCAGGGACAAGGCAACAAAACCTTCTACATTGTCCCTATAAAATTGGGTGCAGCCGGCATCAATAATTTAGAAAACTGGGGTCTAGATTGTAGCCCGTTTGTTTTGTTTTTTTAAATTATGTCTTCAATTATGACTTTTTTTTAAAAGTATTATTAAATATTAATTACATTTAATATTTATTTAGTTTAAATATTTTTCATAATAATAATCATGACAATATTATCACAAATTATCATGATTTATACAGTTATCACATTTTTTATGTATTATTAAATATTAATTAGATTTAATATTTATTTAATTTAAACAGTCTTTATAAAAAAAAAAAATATTATTAAATATTCATTAGATTTAATGTTTATTTAATTTAAATATTTTTGTAATAATAATCATAACAATATTACAAATTATTATCATAATTTCTTCAATTATCAATTTTTTTTAAGTATCAAATATTAATTCGATTGAATAGTTATTTAATTCAAATATTATTTATAATAATAATAATAATCATCATAACATTATTACAAATTATTATCATAATTTCTTCATTATCACATTTTTTTTAAGTATCAAATATTAATTAGATTGAATAGTTATTTTAATTCAAATATTATTTATAATAATAATAATCATAACAATATTACTTATTATCATCATATCTACAGTTATCATATTTTTAAGTATTATTAAATAGCAATTAGATTTCATATTTAATTCAAATATTCTTCATAATAATAATAATAATATTTCGTTTAAGTATTATTAAATATTCATTAGATTTATATTTAATTTAAATATTTTTGTAATAATAATCATAACAATATTACAAATTATCATCATAATTTCTTCAATTATCATTTTTTTAAAAGTGTTATTAATTATTAATTAGATTTAATTGTTATTTAATTCAAATATTATTCATAATAATAACAATATTACTAATTATTATCAACATTTCTACAGTTATCATATTTTTAAGTATTATTAAATATTAATTCGATTTCATATTTAATTCAAATATTCTTCATAATAATAATAATAATAATATTTTGTTTAAGTATTATTACATATTAATTAGATTTAATATGTATTTAATTTAAATATTTTTGTAATAATAATCATAACAATATTACAAACTATTATCATAATTTCTTCAATTATCACATTTTTTTTAAGTATCAAATATTAAGTAGGTTGAATATTTATTTAATTCAAATATTATTCATAATAATAATAATAATCATCATAACAATATTACAAATTATTATCATTTCTACAGTTATCATATTTTAAGTATTAATAAATATTAATTAGATTTAATATTTAATTCAAATATTCTTCATAATAATAATGTTTTGTTTAAGTATTATTAAATATTAATTCGATTTAATATTTATTTAATTTAAATATTTTTGTAATAATAATCATAACAATATTACAAATTATTATCATAATTTCTTCAATTATCAATTTTTTTTAAGTATCAAATATTAATTAGATTGAATATTTATTTAATTCAAATATTATTTATAATAATAACAATAATAATAATCATAACAATATTACTTATTATTATCATAATTTCTACAGGTATCATATTTGTAAGTATTATTAAATATTAATTACATTTAATATTTAATTCAAATATTATTCATAATAATAATAATAATAATATTTTGTTTAAGTTTTATTACATATTAATTCGATTTAATATTTATTTAATTTAAATATTTTTGTAATAATAATCATAACAATATTACAAATTATTATCATCATAATTTCTTCAATTATCATTTTTTTAAAGTGTTATTAAATATTAATTCGATTTAATTTTTATTTAATTCAAATATTATTCATAATATTAATAATAATAATAATAATCATAACAATAATTTTACAAATTATTATCATCATCACCACATCCATCTATCATTATTAATAATAATATAATAGTAAAATAATTTAAAATAAATGTAATAGTAATAAATAAAAGTAAAAAATGTAAATAAATAACACATATAATATGTAAGGCATGCTACATACTGTATATAGTCGAAATTTTACACCATAATTATATTATTATAACAATCAAGTTTTAGAAAGTGTTTGCCTTTTTTCTTTGATGCCTTTAAAGTCATTTTTGGGAATCGCTCTTCTTTTTAAGGGTCGCGTTGCAGCTGATGGCACGCTGGCATTACAAGACAGACATAAGGGGGTCATTTAAACGAAAGGATTAATTTTTAAGCCGGTCAATCAAACCCGCACTCGCTACGAAGAACCAATCCCATTTTTTACACAAATATCACTTCAACTTGCTGCTTAAAGGATCATTCCACATCTCCCTCCTTCCCTGAGCTGACACTCTAAAGCCAGAGCAGCAAAACAATTATACGTTTTCATTGGTTACATTGTTTCATTTGGATTGCGCGGGATCTCGAAGACTCTAGTGTGTCCAATCGGGAATGTTCTCCTTGGACATTGGCTGACACCGTTTGTAATATTTTATAAAAAAAAAATGGCGAATAGTTGGAGACTGAAAGACGCTCATTTACATTGCTGCATTTTAATGCACTCGTCACAAGGTGTTGAAATGCATCTGTTGTTCCTCATAATAAAAATAATAATAAAATAATAAACAAATAATAATAAAAAAGAATAATATCAATAACAAAATAAAAAAAAAATTGCTGCAATTTAATGCACCTGTTTACAATGTGTTGAAATGCATATGTCGTATTGCTCCCCATAAAAATCAATAAATAATAATTCAACAATAAAATACTACTACTACTACTACTAATAATAATGATAATAATACAAAGACAATTAAATATTGTTGCATTTATTGCAAACTCGTCACAATGTGTTGAAATGCATATGTCGTTTCCCTTAATAAAAAATATGTGGTTGTCATAATAAAAGAATAAATAAATAATTTTAAAAAAAGAATAATATCAATAATAATAATAATGATTAAATAAATTAAATATTGTTGCATTTTAATCCACCTGTTACAAATTGTTGAAATGCATATGCCGTATTGCTCCCCATAAAAAAAATAAAAGTAATAATAATAATAATAAAAATAATTCAACAATAAAATACTACTACTACTAATAATAATAATCATAATAAATAAATTAAATATTGTTGCACTCTATGCACCCGTTACAATGTGTTAAAATGAATATGTTGTTCCCCAAAATAAAAATAATAAAACAATAATAATAATTCAACATTACTACTACAAATAATAATAATAAATAAATGAGATATTGTTGCAATTAATGCACCCGTTACAATGTGTTGAAATGCATATTCAACAATAAAATACTACTAGTAATAATAATACTAATAATAAATAAATTGTGGTTCCCCTTAATAAAAATATGTGCTTGTCATAATAAAAATTATAATAAAAGAATAAATAAATAATAAAAAAAGAATAATATCAATAATAATAAATAAATAAAGTAAAAACTGTTGCATTTTAATCCCACCTGTTACAAATTTTTGAAATGCATATGCTGTATTGCTCCCCATAAAAAATAAATAAAAGTAATAATAATAAAAATAATTCAACAATAAAATTCTACTACTACTACTAATAATAATCATAATAAATAAATTAAATATTGTTGCACTCTATGCACCCGTTACCATGTGTTAAAATGAATATGTTGCTCCCCAAAATAAAAATAATAAAACAATAATAATAATTCAACAATACTACTACAAATAATAATAATAAATTAATGAGATATTGTTGCAATTAATGCATATTCAACAATAAAATACTACTACTAATAATAATAATACTAATAATAAATAAATTAAATATTGTTGCATGTCATGCACCCATTACAATGTGTTAAAATTAATATGTTGTTCCCCATAATAAAAATAATAAAACAATAATAGTAATACGTAATAATAAGCAATAAATTAACAATAAAATACTACTACTACTACTACTAATAATAATAATAATAAATTAAATATTGTTGAATTTGATTTACCCGTTACAATGTGTTAAAATAAATATGTTGATCCCCATTATAAAAATAATAAAATAATAATAGTAATTAATAATATTTCAACAATAAAATACTACTACTACTACTACAAATAATAATAAATAAACTAAATATTTTTTGCATTTATTGCACCCATTACAATGTGTTGAAATGCATATGTCGAGTTGTCCCCATAATAAAACAATAATAAATAATAATTCAACAATAAAATACTACTACTGTACTACTACAAATAATAATAATAAATAAATTAGATATGGTTGCATTTAATGCCGCCATTACAATGTGTTAAAATTCACATGTCGTGCTGTTCCCCATAATAAAATAATAATAATAATAAACTAAATAATAATACATAATAAAAAACAAATAAATAGCACCCATTCCTATATCTGCACTGCAGTGCAGTTGGTTTTACAAAATTCAACATGTCCATTTCTTTGGTTGTGAGGCCCGTAGAAGTCAATGGCAACGCATCAAAGCGCATTGGCAGCAGGGATTACCAAGCCTTGGTCAATGGGCTTTAATAAAAGGAAACGCACCTTGACGGATCGCAGCGCACACGCCCAACGCTACAAAAACACACATAGATCTCAACGGACCTTTAAAGTGGCCAGAAAAGCTACTTGAGATTTGGTGTAAATGTATTTACATTTCCCCGCCATGTTTTTTCGGTCTCGGATATCGTACGCAAGGCTCGCTCAAACAGACGCGCGCGTCGGGGGGGGGCTCTGTTTTTGTGAAAGCTAAACTTGTCCGCACTCACTAAAATTGTGTGAAAAAAATATTTCTCTCTATGTGAGCGGATCAGAGAATTAGCTTCATTTCTCTTTTTTTTGTTTACTTACAAGACCTGGCCAGATTACGGGAAACCCAGAGGACGGAGATTTCACCTCGCCAGAAAATATTCCCAACAAACATCAACCCGCAAAGCTGGCATAAACACGCCGGCCGAGCGTAAAAACGAGGAGGCCGAGTACGGTGGAAATACGACTGAGATGTCTGGGCAGTTTTATTTGTCTGTGTTTGCTCCAAATCAGGTCCATAGGAAATATTAAAATGTAAAAAAAACATAGGAACTATGAAAAAAAAATATTGCTCCAGATCTGAGCCAATGAGCAAATGAAGAGCCCCGTCTCATCCACATGCCACACTGCACTGCTTCCCAGCTCTCGTAGTGCCACCCATCCTCCCATAGTGATCCACAGTGCCCCTCATACAGCACCCAGCCCCCCCCAGATCACTCAGCTCCCACACTGCCCCTCAACACCCCACAGAGCCCCCCCAGACCCGTTGAGAGCCCTCAGCACCCACACTGCCCATCAGCCCCCCACAGAGCCCCCAGACCCCCTGAGAGTCCTCAGCACCCACACTGCCCCTGAACCCCCCACAGAGCCCCCAGACCCGCTGAGAGCCCTCAGCAACCACACTGCCCATCAGCCCCCCACAGAGCCCCCTAGCCCTAAGAATCCTCAGCACCCACACTGCCCCTCAACCCCCCACAGAGCCCTCAGACCCGCTGAGAGCCCTCAGCACCCACACTGCCTATCAGCCCCCCACAGAGCCCCCAGACCCCCTGAGAGTTCTCAGCACCCACACTGCCTATCAGCCCCCCACAGAGCCCCCAGACCCCCTGAGAGTCCTCAGCACCCACACTGCCCATCAGCCCCCTACAAAGCCCCTAGCCCCCGAGAGTCCTCAGCACCCACACTGCCCCTCAACCCCCCACAGAGCCCCCAGACCCGCTGAGACCCCTCAGCATCCACGCTGCCTATCAGCCCCCCACAGAGCCCCCAGACCCCCTGAGAGTCCTCAGCACCCACACTGCCTATCATCCCCCCACAGAGCCCCCAGACCCCCTGAGAGTCCTCAGCACCCACACTGCCCATCAGCCCCCCACAAAGCCCCCAGCCCCCGAGAGTCCTCAGCACCCACACTGCCCCTCAACCCCCCACAGAGCCCCCAGACCCACTGAGAGCCCTCAGCATCCACACTGCCCATCAGCCCCCCACAGAGCCCCCAGACCCCCTGAGAGTCCTCAGCACCCACACTGCCCCTCACTCCCCCCCCCCACAGAGCACTCAGACCCCATGAGAGACCTCAGCACCCACATTGCCCCTCAACCCCCCACAGAACCCCTGAGAGCCCTAAGCACCCACACTGCCCCTAACCCCCCCACAGAGCATTTAGACCCCATGAGAGCCCTCAGCACCCACCGTGCACCTCAACCCCCCACAGACCGCCTGAGAGCCCTGAGCACCCACAGTGCCCCTCAACCCCCCACAGACCACCTGAGAGTCCTCAGCACGCACAATGCCCCTCAACCTCCCCACAGGGCCTCCAGACCCCCTGAGGGCCCTCAGCACCCACACTGCCCCTTAACTCCACCCCCCCACAGAGCACTCAGACCCCATGAAAGTCTTCAGCACCCACAGTGCCCCTCAACCCCCCACAGACCCCCTGAGAGCCTTCAGCACCCACACTGCCCCTCAACTCCCCCCTTCCCCACAGAGCACTCCAGACCCCATGAGAGCCCTCAACACCCACAGTGCCACTCAACCCCCCACAGACCCACTGAGAGCCCTCAGCACCCACAGTGCCCCTCAACCCCCACAAAGCCCCCCAGACCCCCACAGTGCCTCCCAGCACCCCGCAGTCCCCCCTACCCCCCCCCCCCCCCCCAGTGCCTCCAACCTCTGCAGGGCCTTACAGTCTCGTGCTGTGTTCCTGCGTAGCCATCAGTCTCCTGCAAAGACCCCATCCCCAACAGCTGCCCCCAGCTCCCTCCAGAAACCTCATCCCCTACAGGGTCACCAAGTCTGGTGCAGAGTCCCCAAAGTCCTTCCACAACCCCATCAAAAGCCTTCCGGAATTTCAATACATACTTAGTATCCCCATAATTTTATTGCATGAGTATAAACTTTTTTACTGTTGGGTCATGGTAGGATTTGGAAGAATTTACCGGGCCCCCGACCTCAATAGGGTTTGCGAAAACCTGTTCTAGGGTACCAGATCCATGGTTGGATAAGTGAAGCACTAAGCTCAGAGTAGGAAGGAGGACACCACATTTTGGGTTTACAGTCATGAAACTGTTTCTTGATCAAGAGTTTTATTTAACAAAAAAACATCCATCACGTTTCGGGGATCCTAGAGAACCCCCTTTATGAGGGCCATAATCTAACCATTGGGACTTCCATTAGTATGGTAAATGTTGTACATTGCTATATTACTCGAATATTCAACACTAATTGAAGGCCTAAGGAGGTTGATCCAAGGATTCATCTGAATGCCGTTATGGGTCGGGGGAGAAAGAACGAAAAGGAGGGGGGGGGGGTATTTTTTTTTTACCCTGCTGGAACCACACACATGAAGGTTCAACTTGATGGACCTCTGTCTGTTTTCAATCTTGTCCACTATGTAATTGCTATATACAGATTTAGATATTGTACCTGGCAATCCAACCCATAGAATATAGTAATGCAATATTGGGGTGCTAATAAATCAACTTATATGAATAGGAACACCAACAGACTATATCATCCAAACGGGACTGTATTGATCACATGGGTACGAATAAATGGTATCCAAATATATTCCAATGGATGAAAGCACATGTGAGATATCCGGCTTGCCTTATCCATACAGTAGGTCACAGTCCAAGACCCTGAGGAAGGGGCACTGAATACCCCGAGACGTGGGTTTTGGACCTCATTTTCTTATTCTTGGTGTGCCGCTTATACTTTTTCTTTGTAAAAACGGCCGTACTTTAATGTATGGATAAGGCACATTGAATACCTATTGTTATCTGTTGCTGTAATCATGTATTACATCCATTTTAATCCATTGGGTCGCCGTTTATCGTTCTTTTATTATCATGATCTAGTCTGTGGGTGTGCTTACTGCATTACATTTCCTAATTGTTATATCTAGGACCCCTGGAACACGTTGGTTCTTTTAAACCGTTTTCGAATTGTAAAAATGGTGCGGTGCTCTCCTTCCTCACCGAACTTCCCAGGGTCAGGAGTCCTTCACTCCAAGAGCAGACTCAGCAAAACAAAGATGACTCCCATTCTATACAGTCTGTGAACTGCTACAGGGACAGGCCCTCTATTTCTGGAAGTGACAGATTCCCCCTTAAATGGGGTCGGCAAGCTTGTATGTCTATTATAATACATCAGCCGAATCTTGAGAGAGAGAAGGAGAGAGACGAGAGCGGGAGAGGAGAGAGAGAGAGAGAAGGAGAGGGAAGGGGGAGAGGAGGGAGAAAGAGAAGGGGGAGAGAGAGGAGAGAGAGAAGGGGGAGAGAGGAGAGGAGAGGGTGGAGAGAGAGAAGGGGGAGAGAGAGAGAAGGGGGAGAAGAAGAGGGCACAGAGAGAGGAGGGGAGAGAGATGAGAGAGGGGGAGAGAGAGGGAGAGAGAGTGGGGGAGAGAGAGGGGAGAGAGAGGGGAGAAAGAGAGAGAAGGGGGAGAGAGAGGAGAGAGAGAAATACTGGAGAGAGAAAGACGGGAGAAAGAGAGGGGGAAGAGAGAGGAGAGAAAGAGAGGGAGAGGGGGAGGGAGAGAGAGAGAAGGGGAGAGAGATAGAGAGAAGGGGGAGAGAGAGAAGGGGGAGAAGAGAGAGAAGGGGGAGAGAGAGAAGGGGGAGAGAGAGAGAGAAGGGGAGAAGAGGGGAGAGAGAGGAGGGGGGAGAGAGCGATGAGAGAAGGGGGGAGAGAGGAGGGGAGAGAGAGAGACGGAGAGAGAGAGAAGAAAGGAGAGAGAGAAAGTGGGAGAGAGAAGAGGGGAGAGAGAGAGAAGGGGGAAATAGAGAGAGAGAGAAGGAGGGAGAGAGAGAGGGGAAAAGAGAGAGATGGGGGAGAGAGAGAGAAGGAAGGAGGGAGAGAGAAAGTGGGAGAGAGAAGAGGGGAGAGAGAGAGAAGGGGGAAATAGAGAGAGAGAGAAGGAGGGAGAGAGAGACGGGGGAGAGAGAGAAAAGGAAGGAGAGAGAGAGAAAGTGGGAGAGAGAAGAGGGGGAGAGAGACGGGGGAGAGAGAGAGAAGGAAGGAGGGAGAGAGAAAGTGGGAGAGAGAAGAGGGGAGAGAGAGAGAAGGGGGAAATAGAGAGAGGGAGAGAGAGGAGGGAGAGAGAGAGGGGGAGAGAGAAGGGGGAAGAGAGAGAGGAGAGAGAGAAGAGGGGGGAGGACAGAAGGGGAGAGAGAGAAGGTGGGAGAGAGAGAAGAGAGAGAAAGAAAAAGAGAGAGAGGGGGAGTGAAGGCAACAGAAAGGAGAGAGTGGGGAACAGAAAAAATAAAAGGGAGAGAAGGAAAGGAGGGAGAGAGCGGGGAAGAGAAGGGAGGAGAGAAGGAGAGAGAAGGGGGGGGAGAGAGAAAGGGAGAGAGAGAGGGAGAGAAGAGAAAAGAGAAGGAGAGAGAATGGAAGATGGAAGGAGAGAGAGAGAGAGAAGGGGATCGGGAAGGAGGGGAAGATAATGATGGAGAAAACAAGAGAAAGAAGAGAGGAGAGAAGGAGAGAGAGAGGGAGAGAAGGGAAGTTATAGAGGAGAGAGAGAGAGAAAAAGAAGAGAGAAGAGGAGAGAGCAAGAAGGGAAGACAGAGGGTGAGAAAGAAGGGGAATGATAAAGGAGAGAATGAACACAAATGGAAGAGAGAAAAAGAGAGAGGAGGGAGAAAAAGGGGGAAGGGAAGACAGAAGGAGGGAGAGAGAGGGGGAGGGTAATAGAAGAAGGAGAGAGTGCGAGAAGAGGGGAGAGAGAGAGAGAGGGGGAGGGTAATAGAAGAAGGAGAGAGTGCGAGAAGAGGGGAGAGAGAGAGAGGGAGAAGAGAAAAAAGGAGAGAGAGAGAGAATAAGAGAGCAAGAGATAGGAGAGACAGAACGAAAAGGGAAGAGCGAGAGAAGGAAAGTGAGAAGGGGAGAGGGAGAAGGAGAAAGCAAGACAGAGAAGGAGAAGGGAAGAGCAGGAGAGGGGGAAGGACAGAGACATACAAGTTTTGGGTATTGTGAGGCTGATTTAATAAAGGAGTCGTGTTACACAGATTATTTATTTCTTTTTTATACCAATTATTCAATCAGGTTGGGTAATTACCGTAATAAATACACATAGGAGCACATAAACGCATCACGTGTCTCTGTGTTTTCCTCCATCGCTGGGCACATCGGAGAGACATTTTGCTATTTCTGTTCTGACTTTTCAGTTTTATATGAGGCTGTGAGTTCTGTGCCAGCTCTCATCTATTCTGGGCCATGGCACAGGACCAGCCTGGAGATAATAATATTTATATGTACTATATCTATCTATCTATCTATCTATCTATCTATCTATCTATCTATCTATCTATCTATCTATCTATTGACTTATCTATTGATCTATCTATCTGTCTGTCTGTCTGTCTGTCTGTCTATCATCACAAATCTATCTATCTATCTATCTGTCTGTCTGTGTATCTGTCTGTCTGTCTGTCTGTGTATCTGTCTGTCTGTGTGTGTATAATCACAAATCTATCTATCTATCTATCTATCTGTCTGTCGATCTATCTATCTATTATTATACAGGATTATAAAGCACCAACAGTTTGCACAGCACTTTACAACATGGGGGCAGACAGTACAGTTACAACACAACTTAATACAGGAGGAATCAGAGGCTCTGCTCCTTAGATCTTACAATCTGACTATCTATCTTTACAAATTCATATACACACACTAATGTGAAGAAGTGTTAAAAAAAAAAAAAAAATTTCGTCATGACACAGGACCGAAATTCATTGAATTTGATATGTGAACGATCGGGGCTCATTTGCACCCATGGCATTAAACTTCGTTGGCCTGTGTTGGCCAACCCATGCTCAATGCAAGGATGCAGCCAATCCTATGGCTGTCTATGTATCCCGTCCACACCAAAAGCATCGCATTGGTGTGCACTGAGGAAAAATGGAGACGTACCGCTTTTATTTGCAGCGCACATAAACGCATTACAACGCGCGTCAACATATCACAATGCACCGCAGAGCATAGAATTACATAGAAGTTTTTTTTTTTGTTTTTTTTTAAGCAATCCCTGCAATGTGTTGTAACAATACATTGCAGCACAAGCCGATGTTGCGCACACACAACATATTCGCACAACAACGTACGCTGTATGGTGAGAACAAGTTCTACGTGAACAGGCTCTCCCCCTTTCATAAGTCCCAGTGGGTAGAATTTATCACTATATGTCCGTTCTATTAGCTCATATGAACTGCATTTATGTCAATCCTCAGTCGGTAACATGAAGAATACAGATTTTTATCCCGTTAACTGCATTCTAAATTTCAATGAAACAAACATTTAAGAAATGGGGGAAGGATTTCGACACTTTGTTAAATTACCGCCATGACATATATAATATACATGAAGGACATTCAGGGGCTTTGTAGCATATTTATGTATTTATGTTGCATTGTGATGTCACTATTGAATATACGGCAATATATAATCACGCTCATACTGCGAATCGTTTGATGTTTGCG
>CM055117.1:13904356-13944862 GCA_029206835.1 Rana muscosa
AGATCATGTACATGAGTAATTATAATAACTGGAATAATAAATTCAGCATGCATGTATAAATGTGTTTTCTTTGATGACCAATGTCTGGAGATTTCCAGGATCAGAAGGTGAGTGTGGATTCTCACCGCCCCTCCAAGGAATCGCAATTCCCCCGACCACCGCTCTCCGCTAATACAACGCACAGCTATCAGACGGTAAATTATATTTTTACATTTTATATTTATTACATTTTAAAATTAAATGTTTATTTATTTTACATGTAACTTTTGTTGCAAAAACGTTGTCAGCACACCGGCTGAATCTGATGGATAGAAAATGCGCCACTTCGCAAGTGGTCAGCGTTTGTTACAATCAACGCTGGAAAAGGGAGATTGGCTTTGTGATATAATGTATTGTATGACGGCTTAAATATCCGATATTTATATCTGGGGAACGCTATAGGGAAGACTATAAAAATAAACCACTCTTCCCTTTATGTTCCTAATTTGTCTACAGATCCTACACAGACCTAACATTACATGGACATATATATGTATATATCTAAACATATACATATATAAAAACATATATACAGATTCTTTTATACTGGTACGAGATGCAAGATGAGTCAAAGTTAAAAACGAAAACAAAACTGATTTATGTGTGTGTCTATCTATCTATCTATAGTATGGAAAGCATCTAGCAATGTATGGAACAAATATAATCGAATTTTACACATTTTGCAGTATAAATAAATTAATAAATGCAATAAATAAATAAAGAATTAAACTAAAAAAAAAAATTTTGTCTAAAATTGTCATCGTCCAGAATTAACATTCATATGACAATAATATTGTCCCTGTAATAAAAATAATACACTACACATTTACAGGGTGGCTATATGTGCCTAGAACTACGCAGATATAAAGAAACAGGGAAAGATATATATATATATATATATATATATTTTTTTTTTATATATATATTATATTTTATATATAAAATACTGTGTGTGTGTGTATATATATATATATATATATATATATATCTTACCCTGTATCTCTTTATATCTGCGTAGTTCTATATCTTTTTTTTTTATATTGTATTTTTTTATTAATAGTACAATGCTCTCAGACAGTATTCTCTCTCTGTACACCCAGCAGCACACAGAAGAGATCTCCAGATTGTACAGAAGAGCTGAGAGAAAATATATCCAATATAAAACAATTCCTGCTACTACTACTACTACTACTACAATGGTGATAATGACTACTATTATTACTTTTATTATTGTTAATATTTTTATTATTCATGTTATTAGTAGTAGTAGTATTATTATTATATGTGATATTCTTATCCATCCATTAGAGATTTTTTTTACCCCAGAAATCTGTCGGTGAATACGTTACTATTTTTCCAACTATTTGCATTGTATTCAGTCTAGTAATACTGCACGATAAAATAGAATTTTTGGTACAAATACTTTGCATTCTCAACTGTCACTGTAATGTATGTGTTATTATGTCCATAAAAAAAAAACTTTACTGTCAAAAATATAATTTTTGCATGATAATTATATAATGTAGATCATTTTAGAGAGGAGATTTAATTTTTTTTTCTAAATATTTGTAGAATAGCCTAAAAATATAACAATTTATCTATGAGGGGTCTTCAAAAAGTTTACTTTTATATATATATATATATATATATATATATATATATATATATAACTTAAGTTTAACAAATTGTGGAAACTTTGTGAAGAACCCTCAAATATCTTTGATAATGTCTATAATAATGTCCAAGACAGATAATAATTATTCTAGGACAAAAAGAGAAAAAGGGGAATTTACTGATTATTTTATTTCACCTAAATGTTTTCTCACCTTCCCGAATCATCTCAGTATAGAATTAATTTGTGTCTGGTGACTTCCCCAGATAACCCAACACCGTGCTATATGAAACAGGTCAGTTTCTACTATAATTATTCTTTTTTAATAATTGTTATTATTATGATCAGTTTCTACTATTATTATTCTTTTTAATAATTGTTCTTATGATAAATTTATATTATAATTATTCTTTTTTAATAATTGTCATTAATATGATCAATTTCTACTATTATTATTCTTTTTTAATAATTGTTATTATTATGATCAGTTTCTACTATTATTATTCTTTCTAATAATTGTTATTACGATAAATTTCTACTATAATTATTCTTTTTTAATAATTGTTATTATTATGATCAATTTCTGCTATTATTATTATTTTTAATAATTGTTGTTATGATAAATTTCTACTATAATTATTCTTTTTTAATAATTGTTATTAATATGATCAGTTTCTACTATTATTATTCTTTTAAATAATTGTTATCATGATAAATTTCTACTATAATTATTAGTTTTTAATAATTGTTATTATTATGATCAGTTTCTACTATTATTATTCTTTTTAATAATTGTTAATATTATTGTCATTATTATTAGCATTATTTTATGAGCAGTAATAATATTAATAAAAATCATCTTAAAAATAATATGCTGCATCAGTCACCCTAATGTCGTCCTGTCTAGTTGGTCAGTTTAGTTAATAGCACGTTGTCCAGATCAATATTAGTTAATCGGTGAAATAAATAATTTTGGCCGATAATTGTGCAGTCATTGGAGATCTGCAATACAGAACACTCTGGTTATGACATGGACTGCTATATAACATAGCAGCAGAAAACAGATATTTCACACGCCATACTGATACAACACTCTCTGTGGCTGCTATACACACTATATTTTTCTTATCTATTTTGAATAAAAAGAAATAAAATACTAAAAATAAAAATGAAAAAATATACTATCTATTCTGAATAAAAAAAATACAAAAAAATAAATAAATTAATAATAATAATAATATATATATATATATATATATATATATATATATATATATATATATATTTAAAAAAAAATTGTATTTATTTTTTGTATATATATATATATATATATATATATATATATACACACACACACTATCTATTCTGAATAAAAATAAATAAATACAAAAAATAAAAAAATATATTATTTTTTTTATTTTTTTTAGTATATATATATATATATATATATATATATATATATATATATATTTATTGATTTATTTTTTGCACTATACCCCGTACACTATACAGTGCCCACTATGGTATACATCATCCATTCTGCACACACACACAATATAGATCTGGCAGATTTGCACCATGTCCGGGGTATTTCTGGGTTCCATCTGCACATATAGAGGCCCTGTATAATCAATGTGTGCCCGGCTGTCCCTTATAATTACTGGGCATTCCTCTCCTTGCCAGGCTGGAAATATCCATTAAGCTCTCACATATAACCCAGAGAGAAGACACCTGTGTGCCCGGCTGAGGCTTTCTCATGTATAGAGAGGGGGCAGACAAGTCCTTGTGCCAGGATATGAATTGCCAACTGCATACACATACAATGCTGGCACACCACATCCTTCCAATGACAAGCTGTGTGCCAGGCTCTGATATATAATACTCCTATGCCTGGCTCTCACATAATATACTTCTGTGCCAGGGACTTCCACATACAATGCACCCCCCGTGCCAGCTCACAAATAGAATGCCCCTGTGCCAGGCTCCCATATATAATACTGCTTGGGATGTCTCCCAAATGTAATGCCCCTGTGCCAGCTTCTCACATACAACAACTCTGTGCCAGGCTTTCATATATAACACTATCAATGCTCCTTCAATGCCCCTGTAGCAGGTTCTAACATCCAACATCTCTGTGCCAGGCTTCCATATATAACACTATCAATGCCCCTGTGCCAGGTTTTCACATACAACACCTCTGTGCCAGGCTTCCATATATAACACTATCAATGTCCCTTCAATGCCCCTGTGCCAGGCTCCTACAAACAATGCCCCTGTGCCAGGCTTCCATATAGAACACCGCTGAAGCAGGCTCCCAAATGCCATGTCCCTGTGCCAGGCTCCCAAATACCATGTCCCTGTGCCAGGCTCCCAAATGCCATGTCCCTGTGCCAGGCTTCCATATATAACACCACTGAAGCTGGCTCCCAAATACAGTGCCCTTGTGCCAGGCTCTTACACACAATGTACCTGTGCCCGGCTCCTAAATACAATGCCCCTGTGCCAGGGTCCTACATACCATTCCCTGTGCCAGGCTCCCACATACAGTGCATCTGTGCCAGGCTCCTACACACAATACCCTGTGCCAGACTCCCACCCACAATGCCCTTCAGCCAGGCACCTACATACAATGTCCCTGTGCCAGGCTCCCACATACAATGCCCATGTCCAAGTTCTAATATATTATCCTCGGTGGCAGATAGTGATCCTCGTGGGCATAGGCTGGCATCTCCCCCCCCCCGTTACTCACCAGGGTTGAGGTCCAGACATGCCCCCGTGTCTTCCCCCTCGTCCAGCTCTTCCGGTGGGCTCAGGCCGTCCATAGACAGATCCAGTCCTTTCTGGTGGTGCCAGTCCCGCAGCTTTCTCTTCTTGTGCCCCCCGATCAGAGCCTCCACAGAGAAGGCATGAGCTCTGGAACTGAGGGTGACTGTGGATCTCCTCCTGTCACTCATGATCTGCTGCCACCCCAGTGCCAGCCAGTGCCAGCCCTACATCAGTGCAGCTGCTGCACCGTCTGCTGCGGACCACTGACTGACCACCACTGCTGGGCTGAGGGGGAGGCGAGGGGGGCCGGCCTGTCCTGCCCTGGGACAAGGAGGGGGGGCACAGGGCTGGCCAATCACAGGGCAGAGGAGGGGACTCCAAACTTTTTCCAACTTTCATCCAAACTTCCAGGAGGATCCTGACTGACAGCACTGGGGAGGGGGGAGGGGGAGACACAGACTTAACCCTTCACGGACCCCCATCAGTCATATAGAGAGGCAGACTCCCCAATTCCTAGACACAGGGACCCCAAACTACCCCCCACCCCCCTCCTGGGCTCAGAATTATTCACATACAGATCTATACGAGGTGATTGCAACAGATCTCCAACACCCCAGTCCTGGAGATTCAAAAGGATGTAACTTTATATGTGTGCATGGGAAACATTTTGATACATTTTAATGCTACTTTGAAAAAAAAGGAAACAACCAAGAATTGTAAAAATGTATTTAGAGGAATCCAATATTGTTACAAAGTCCTTTTAAAAAATGTATATCTCATGTAAAAAAAAAAGTCTGTATTTGAAAAAAAAATCAATAAACAGATATTTTTTTTAAATAGAAGTCTGTATTTGAAAAAAATCAATAAACAGATTTATAAAAAAAAAAAAAGTCTATATTTGAAAAAGAAAAAACAGATTTATATAAAAAAAAGTCTATTTGAAAAAAAAAAAAAACAATAAACAGGTTTATATATAAAAAAAGCGATTTGAAAAATAAAAATAAAATAAACAGATTTATATAAAAAAAGTCTATTTGAAAAAAAAAAAAAACAATAAACAGGTTTATATATATAAAAAAGCTATTTGAAAAAAATAAAAATAAACAGATTTATATAAAAAAAAGTCTATTTGAAAAAAAAAATCAATAAACAAAAAAAAGAATGTTTTTAACTTAACAAATAGCCTTTTTTTTTTTTTTTATAAATCTGTTCATTTTTTTTTCAAATAGACTTTTTTACATACAAAATAACTAGAATTTTTTTAATGCATTTTTTTTCTCCTCAGTTACTTTTGCTATAAAAGTTAGCATCTTCATTGCAAAATGAAAATTTTTAACTTAACAAATACATTTTTTTATAAATCTGTTTATTGATTTTTTTTCAAATAGACTTTTTTTTTTTTTTTATATAAATCTGTTTATTGACTTTTTTTCAAATAGACTTTTTGCAATGAAGACGCTAACTTTTATAACAAAAGTAACTGAGCAAAAAATAAAATAAAAATTTAAAATGCATCAAAATTTTTCTAGTTATTTTAGCCAGGAATAAATTATGGAACTATTGATCAAAAATTGAAGGAATCTGCAAAAAAAGAAAAAGAAATGCGAAAGATCAATTGAAAAAAAAACGTGCGTTTTTTTCTATAATAGTTTTATCGATCGCAAAACACAGCTAAAGTTTTAGATTTGATGATGATTTGTAAAAAAAAAAAAAAAAAAAAAAAAAAAAAGCGAAACATCGATGAACTTTAATTATTAAAAAAAAAAACACCCTTGTCCGATTGACAATATATGATCGCTCGTGACGTTTTTTATTGATCGCAAAACACAGCTAAAGTTTTTGATTTGATGCTGATTCGACCAATGGAATCAGCAAAAAAAATAAAATAAATAAAAGCGAAAGATCGATGAACTTCAATAAAAAAAAAAAAAAAAAACCTTGTCCGATTGACAATATATGATCGTTTGTGACGTTTTCCTCTGGTCATTTATTGATCGCAAAACACAGATAACGTTTTTGAATTGATGCGGATTTGACCATTGAAATCAACGCAAAAAATAAATAAATTAATGATGAACTTCAATTGACAAAAAAAAACCTTGGGAGATTGACAATGTATGATCGATCAGGAGTTTTTTGGCAATCGTTTATTGATCGCAAAACACAGCTACATTTTTCAAATTGATACCGATTTTACCGTTTTCACTAAATAAATTAAAAAAAATTGTTTCGAAAAATAAAATCGCTGTGCCTACTGTGAGAGTATATTCTACAATTATATACAAAAACGCCAGTATTTCCACACACAGTTATCTATATGATTATCATGCAGAAATTCGGTTTTATTGTGTAGTATTACTGAACTTTATACAATGCGAATACGCCGTTTAATGGTGACATATTCACAGAGATAGTTCTGGGACAAATTCACTAAAAAATTAAAAATAAATAATCTTATGTAATAATAATAATAATAAAATAATAATATAATAAATAATAATATAGATAAAATAATAATAACAATAATAATATTAATATAAATAAAATAATAATAAATTAATAATAATATAAATAAAATAAATTAAAAATAATAATGATAATATAAATAAAATAATAATATAAATATTATTAAAAGTAACAAGAATGTTTTTGTTTGTTTACTTTATTGTAAGAATCAAGTAAGAGATTTCCACACAAAGTATTAAAGTTAATAATTGGCAACAGTTTTGGCATCCCTGCCCCTTCTTGATGATTTGGTAAAATGATTTTTATCATTACTGTTATTAAAATGTAAATAATTTGCAGTTATTGGATATTCTATATACTGAATAGCCCAGATATGACATGGACTGCACTGAAACGGGCACAGATGATACAGATCCTATGTGGCTCCTACACACTGTATATTCTATCCATTCCAAATTACTGTATATATAATATATATATATATATATATATATATATATATATATATATGTATAAATTATAGAATACATTGTATTCACTATACTTGGTACGGTACACATTTTCCCATGCCATGGCATGGTATTTTTTGGTTCCTTCCTAATAGGTCCTGTATGTGTGCCCGGCTGTCCCATATAATCTTGGGCTTTTTTTCTTCTTCCAGGCTGGAAATATCTACTAAGCTCTCACTTCTAAGATACATCAAAGAAAATACATATCTGCATCTGGTTGCCACTTGTATATTGGGCACACAAGTCCTGGCATTCTCATATTTAGAGGGCTATATATCCAACTGGGTGCATCTACAATGCTGGGCACTCTACATCCTTCCAATGACAGGCTGTGTGGCAGGCTCTGATATTTGCCCATGGGTTAGGCTCTAAGATAACCCACTCCTGTGCCAGGCTCTCAAATAGTATTCCCCTATGCCAGGATCCCACATACAACACCCCTATGCCAGGCTTTATCATACAATGCCCCTGTGCCAGTTACCTACATAAAATGCCCCTGTGCCAGGCTCCTACATACAACACCCCTGTTCCGGGATCCCACATACAACACCCCATATGCCAGACTTCATCATACAATGCCCCTGTGACAGGATCCCACATACAACACCCCTGTGCCAGGTGCCCACATACAATACCTCTATACCAGGCTTCAATACAATGCCCCCGTGCCAGGATCCCACAAACAACACTTCTTTGCTAGACAGTCCTATACAAAGACCACAACCGGGTTATCCCATGCAATGCCCCTGTGCCAGGCTCCCACAAACAATGCCCAATTGCAGTCTCTATCATATTAAGCCCAGTGGCCTGTAGTGACCTCAGTGGACAAAGGCAACACCCTTATGCCAGGCTTCATCACAGAATGTCCCTGTGCCAGTTACCTACATAAAATGCCCCTGTGCCAGGCTCCTACATACAATACCCCTGTGCCAGGATCCCATATACAACACCCCTGTGCCAGGCTCCCACATACAACACCCCTGTACCAGGATCCCACATACAACACCCCTGTGCCAGGCTCCTACATACAATGCACCCGTGGTAGGCTCCTACAGACAATGCCCCTGTGCTAGGCTCCCACTTACAACACCCCTGTGCCAGGCTTCATCATACAATGCCCCTGTGCCAGGCTTCATCATACAATGCCCCTGTGCCAGGCTTCCACATACAACACCCCTGTGCCAGGCTCCATCATATAATGCCCATGTGCCAGGCTCCCACATACAACACCCCTGTGCCAAGCTTTATCGTACAATTCCCCTGTGCCAAGACTCCACATACAACACCCCTATGCCAGACTGTCCTATCTAAAGCCTAGGACCGGGTTATCCCATGCAATGCCCCTGTGTCAGGTTACCACAAACAATGCCCAAGTGCAGTCCTTATAATATTAAGCCCAGTGGCCTGTAGTGACCCCAGTGGGCAAAGGCTGGCATCCTCCCCCCCCCGGAACTCACCAGGATTGAGCTCAAGACATGCCCCCGTGTCTTCTTCCTCATCCAGCTCCTCCGGTGGGCTCAGGCCGTCCATAGACAGATCCAGTTCTTTCTGGTGGTGCCAGTCCCGCAGCTTTCTCTTCTTGTGCCCCCCAATCAGAGCCTCCACAGAGAAGGCATGAGCTCTGGAACTGAGGGTGACTGTGGATCTCCTCCTGTCACTCATGATCTGCTGCCACCCCAGTGCCAGCCAGTGCCAGCCCTACATCAGTGCAGCTGCTGCACCGTCTGCTGTGGACCACTGACTGACCACCACTGCCGGGAGGATGAGGGGAGGCGAGAGGGGGGGGGTGCTGGGGAGGGGACTCCAAACTTCCATCCAAACTTTCAGGAGGATCCTGATTGACACCACCTTGTAGGGGGGAGGGGGAAAACACAGACTTAACCCTTACTGCATCCACATCGGTCAAATATAAAGGCAGATTCCTGATTTATACACAGGGACCCCAAATACACAGATTGCACCATATCTCCAGCATCCCTGTCCTAAAACAGGTAAGATCCCCCAATATCAACCCCCCAGAATTCACTGTCTTCAGAGACCTAAAATAAGTAAGACCCCCCATAATTCACTATCCTCAGAGACCCCCATAATTCACTATCCTCAGAGACCCCCATAATTCACTATCCTCAGAGACCCCCATACACCCCGATCAGTCACTATCCTCAGAGACCCCCAATATTCACTATCCTCAGAGACCCCCAATATTCACTATCCTCAGAGACCCCCATAATTCACTATCCTCAGAGACCCCCATAATTCACTATCCTCAGAGACTCCCATATTTCACTATCCTCAGAGACCCCCATAATTCACTATCCTCAGAGACCCCCATAATTCACTATCCTCAGAGACCCCCATACACCCCGATCAGTCACTATCCTCAGAGACCCCATAGAGGCAAGATCCCCCATACACCCCCCTTTCATATTCCACTGTCCTCAGAGGCAGAGGTAAGCTCACCTCCCCACATCCCCACTGTCCTCAGAGACTCCTATAGAGGTAGGATCTCTGATATCCCCCTACAAATCACTGTCCCCAGAGTCCCCCATGGGGGTAAGATCCCCCTTGTATACCCCACCCTCAGAGACTCCATTTGAGGTAAGATCCCCCTATATCCCCCTATTCTTCACTGTCCTCAGAGACCCCCATAGAGGTAAGATCCACCATACCCCCCCATCATTCACTGTTCTTAGAGCCACTCAGAGATAAGATCCACATATTCCCCTTCCCCATCATTCACTGTCCTCAGACACCCCATAAAAGGTAAGATTCACCCATACCCCCCCACCATTCACTGTCCTCAGAGCCCCACATAGGGGTAAGAAACCCCATATCTCCCCATCATTCACTGTCCTCAGAGCCCCCCATAGAAGATCCCCATATCTCCCCAACATTCACTGTCCTCAGAGCCCCCAATATCTCCCAAGTTTCCCCCATTCTCCAACATCTGCACTGTATTCTGTGTACAAATATTTCTATCACATTCCTTCATTCTTCCTTCACTGTCTTCAGAGACCCCCATAGGAGGTAAGATCCCCCATATCTCCCCAACATTCACTGTCCTCAGAGACCCCCATAGAAGATCCCCCATATCTCCCCAACATTCACTGTCCTCAGAGACCCCCATAGAAGATCCCCCATATCTCCCCAACATTCACTGTCCTCAGAGACCCCCATAGAGGTAAGATCCCCCATATCCGCCCCATCAGTCACTATCCTCAGGGACCCCCATAGAGGTAAGATTCCCCATATCCGCCCCCATCAGTCACTATCCTCAGGGACCCCCATAGAGGTAAGATTCCCCATATCTGCTCCCATCAGTCACTATCCTCAGGGACCCCCATAGAGGTAAGATCCCCCATAATTCACTGTCCTCAGAGCCCCCCCCCCATAGAAGATCCCCCATCATTCACTGTCCCCATATCCCCCCCATCATTCACTGTCCTCAGAGCCCCCCATAGGGGTAAGAAACCCCATATCTCCCCATCATTCACTGTCCTCAGAGCCCCCAATATCTCCCAAGTTTCCCCCATTCTCTAACATCCGCACTGTATTCTGTGTACAAATATTTCTATCACATTCCTTCATTCTCATCCATGATTGTGTGCGATATTCTACAGATTACATGACGGCATCATCATCAGATTGTACTTCACATCCGACATCTTCCATCATCGGGGAAAATATCACAAGTCTTATCTATAGAAATTTCCGCACAGAAATCTGATGGACACCAAGAAACATTCTAGATTTTTACAAAACTTTCATTTTTCTCTATTATATGATTGTCCCTTCTTCATCCTCTTCCCTCTTCTCATCTCTCCCATATATATATATATATTGCACTATAGGGAGTTCTATATTACATTTATATATACCGGGATTCTCTATTCATATATATTGCACTATAGGGAGTTCTATATTATATGTATATATCCTGGGATTCTCTATTCATATATATTGCACTAAAGGGAGTGACATGTTATATTTATATATCCCGGGATTCTCTATTCGTATATATTGCACTATAGGCAGTTCTATATTATATTTATATATCCAGGGATTCTCTATTCATATATATTGCACTATAGGGAGTTCTACGTTATATTTATATATCCCGGGATTCTCTATTCATATATATTGCACTAAAGGGAGTGACATGTTATATTTATATATCCCGGGATTCTCTATTCGTATATATTGCACTATAGGCAGTTCTATATTATATTTATATATCCCGGGATTCTCTATTCGTATATATTGCACTATAGGCAGTTCTATATTATATTTATATATCCCGGGATTCTCTATTCATATATATTGCACTATAGAGAGTTCTATATTATATTTATATATCCTGGGATTCTCTATTCATATATATTGCACTATAGAGAGCTCTATATAATATTCATATATCCCGGGATTCTCTATTCATATATATTGCACTATAGAGAGTTCTATATTATATTTATATATCCTGGGATTCTCTATTCATATATATTGCACTATAGAGAGTTCTATATTATATGTATATATCCTGGGATTCTCTGTTCATATATATTGCACTATAGGGAGTGACATGTTATATTTATACATCCCAGGATTCTATATTCGTATATATTGCACTATAGGGAGTTCTATATTATATTTATATATCCTGGGATTCTCTATTCATATATATTGCACTATAGAGAGTTCTATATTATATTTATATATCCCGGGATTCTCTATTCATATATATTGCACTATAGATAGTTCTATATTATATTTATATATCCTGGGATTCTCTATTCATATATATTGCACTATAGAGAGTTCTATATTATATATATATATATATCCTGGGATTCTCTATTCATATATATTGCACTATAGGGAGTTCTATGTTATATTTATATATCCCGGGATTCTCTATTCATATATATTGCACTATAGGGAGTTCTATGTTATATTTATATATCCCGGGATTCTCTATTCATATATATTGCACTATAGGGAGTTCTATGTTATATATCCCGGGATTCTCTATTCAAATATATTGCACTATAGGGAGTTCTATGTTATATTTATATATCCCGGGATTCTCTATTCATATATATTGCACTATAGGGAGTTCTATGTTATATTTATATATCCCGGGATTCTATATTCATATATATTGCACTCCAGGGAGTGACATGTTATACATAAATATAGAATCCTGGGATATATAAATATATTGCACTATAGGAAGTGACATGTTATAACCTGTATACTACGATAAAATATATAGTCCTAAAAGGAGTTATATTTTATATTTATAAAGCTCTGCATCATGTAACGTTAGTAAATATTGAAGTAAAATGTGTTCTATTTTACATTTATACAGCTCTGCATACTGTAGTGATAGTTCACATCGCTGGTAAAAGTATTACATTTTAGATTTATACAGCTCTGTGTCTGAAAGCAAAAGATTTATATATTATTTTCAGACAGCTCTGTATCTGATGTTAGTAAATCATGTTGCAAAGGGTCTTTTATATTATTTCTACAAGCCTCTTTATTTGATGATATTAGTATATATTGCTGTTAAAGGAATTGTATTTTATATTATATACTCTGTATCTGATATTATTAGTTAATATTGTTGTTAAATGTGTTACATATTATTTTTATATAGCTCTTTATTCCAGAATAAGGCTCCATGTACACAGAAGCTGATAAACTGCAGTTTATTGGCGTTTTTTTAAAAAGCCCATTAACTGCACTCTATGTTAGCCTATGTGTTCATGTACACATAACGTTTTTTAGCTTTATTGAGCAGTGGAGTTAATGGGCTTTTTTCTGAACGCAAGAAATTCGCGTTCAAAGTGCCGTTTTTCGGCAGAAGATAACGCAAAAAACGCAAAACGCTGAAAAACACTGAAAACCGCTCATAAACGCTGGCCGCGAGCGTTTTTTAGTCCATTGAAAAAAAAAATTATTTAAAAAAAAAGAGAAAACGCTACACTGAAAAACGCTAATAAAAGCTAGTAAAAGAACGCTGATAAAAGCTAGCTTTTTCTGCTGCTTTAAAAACAACCGTTTTTGAGCTTCTGTGTACATGGAGCCTAATTGTAATACCAAATTAAAAAAAGTTACATTGTATTTATTAAGCTCTATTTTCAATAGTGTTAGTAATTATTCTACAGGAACAAAAAAAAAATATATATATAGCAACATTTATACACTATATATTTATTTTTTTCTACGTGGTATTCTCTAATAATACACATTGCACTATTCTTGTACCTTTGTCTGATGTCTGTGGATAAATAGAACTAGAAGGAGTGATATAGTTTTATCTAATTTTGTACCTTGTAACAATATAATAATAATAAAACACAATGTTACAGGAAAGAATCTCAAAGAAATGCCTGTATCTTATACTAATGTATATAGGACCCGATCTATGACTCAATCGTTGTATAATATAATATATAATGGTACAGGGACTGATTTATGACTCAGTATAATATTATAATACAATGCAGTGCACAAAGTGTTACATTGTAGTATACAAATGTCACATGTCAGGATGGATTGTTGTTACAATGTAACAAAGAGAAAATATAAATTTTATCCAAGGATAAGAGAACTTTTTACATGTACCACCTCCCCGTAGTAGTAAATATAACAAGGGAAAAAAGCGAAATTGGGAGTTTTTTAAGGTGCAAAAATGGTCAAATTAAAAGCATTATCAATTTCATAAATTTTATTTTATAAAACGAATGAAAAAAATATTTTTATATATAGTAAAACCAACACATGAAAATCATACGGTCGTTGTACAAAAGTTTGTTGCCTCTACACGTTTCGCCATAATTATGGCTTCTTCTGGAGCTTTTGCAAGACCCAATGTACAGCATCACCCGGAAGTAAGCAGAATTGCAGAGGACCATCAAGACCCCCATGCCTGGGAGTCTTAATGGTCCTCTGGTGGTCCTCTGGAATTCTGCTTACATCCGGGTGATGCTGTAGATTGGGTCTTGCAAAAGCTCCAGAAGAAGCCATAATTATAGCGAAACATGTAGAGGCAACAAACTTTTGTACAACGACCGTATGATTTTCATGTGTTGGTCTTAATATAATTTTTTATTTTTTTTTTATAACTATGTTTAAAAAAAAAAAATTATGAAATTGATGATGCTTTCAATTTGACTATTTTTGCACCTTAAAACTCCCATTTTTGTTTTTTTTTCCCCCTTGTTATATTTACTATGGGAAGGTGGTACATGTAAAAAGTTCTCTTCTCCTTGGATCAAATTTATATTTTCTCTTTGTAACAACAATCCATCCTGACATGTGACATTTGTATTGGGATCTAATCCCCCCGTAGGGATCTATTATTCTATACCAGATGTATAGATGGGGGGATTATAGAACGTATTATCTCCATGAAATCTCTAATATTGCTACATATTTTCCTGCAGCCGGAGAGAGGAAAACACACATCCATCCATCCGAGAATCCCGCCATCCCGAATCCTGTTATGGAGAGGGAAAAAACACTCTGTACAGGAGCCAGAGATTTTATATATATATTATAAATTAGCAGATAACATTTGTGTATATCAGGAAGGACATTCTCTTTGCAGTTGCGAAATAATGTAAAAGTAATAAATCTTGTGTTAGTAATATAGAATGTACAGTACAAAGCTTTATATAAGTACGGAGGAATCCTCACATGTTTATGAAAAAAGAGAGCGAGACACATCACACAGACAATATATATTTATTTATATACACACACACACATACGGTATATACCTAAATACATATATAAATACCACAATACAAAAAAATATATATAATATAAATATAAAATGTGTATATATATATATATATATATATATATATATATACACATATACATACTCACACACATAGATAGGTGTCCTATCTATCTACCTATATATATATATATATATATATATATATATATATATATATATATATATATTATTTTTTTTATATATATATTATAATGTGTGTGTGTGTACACATTTTATATTTATTTTATTTGTATTGTGGTTTTTAATATAGAATAACATTATTATTATATAATAAAAATATTTTGTGTGTGTATATATATATATATATATATATATATATATACACATACACACACACACACATACATGCACACACACACACATATACACACACACACACACATTTTTTTTATATTATTATATATTATATATACATATATACACACGTACAATATATATTTTTATTATTATATAATAATAATGTTATTATACATTAGAAATATATTTTTATATATATATATATATATATTATAGAATAATATAAATAATTATATATATATATATATATATATATATATATATATATATATAGAATAATATAAATAATTATATATACCGTATATAAAAAATTTAAATATATATTATTATATTTTTGTTTTTTTGCATTTTCATTGCATGCATACCCAGTCTTTGAACTCTGTGAGGTATTATATGTTGTTGTATATGCAAAATATTCCTTCCAATTCTCTAAAACTGTCAGCTTTTGGTTGAACTTATCCCCGGTGATCCTGCCATGAAGGTCCTTGTTCAAGCACTTCCTGTTATAGGGCAACAACGCTCTGTCCCCGTCTCTTAATTGTGCTCCTTGTGTTGTCACCCAAAATGTCACCGGCCCCCAGCACACACTTATTAGTCCGCAACTAGTGTTAAAAGTTAAGCCAGACATAGTTGGATTGAAATTCAGCCGGTTCAGCAGGGGCCAACCGAGATTGGATCCATCGATGGGCAGGCTCATTGCACCCAAGTTAATCCATTTGGGTACAACCAGCCTGTTGGATTTTTTTTCTTTACCATTCGATTACTACCGGCAGCTATAGCCACTAGCAGTGATCATTGCGTTCTGGTGGAGGGGAAGGCTCCTTGCTCCCCCTGCTGGCAGAACACAATAGCGATACGGGAGGCATTCCCCCCCCCCCCCCCCCCTTCAACAATGACTAGTGTTGATGAGAGAATCAAGCAATTTTCTTTCCTTCCATCCATAGAGGAAGCAACGAAAATTGGATCATCTATGGGCTGCTTTAGTGTAAAGCGTGGGGCCACCAAGGACCCCCCCATCCTCAGGCAACAGTGACAAACAACCCCGGAGGGATGGTGAGAAGGAATAAAAAAACCCTAAGAGGGGATTTGTTCAGGTCAGTGACTGTAGAAAGGGCCCTCAGTCACCCCGAAACAACCCACGTTGTACCTTAATGGTGAGCGGGCGACATTTTTGAGGGGTTCACCATACATCCATCTATCCATTATCCACCTATCTGTGTATCTATCTGCCTATCTACAGTATGCATCTACCTACTTACCAATCCTGTCTACAACCATCACCCAAACTGTCCTCTCCGCTCCTCCCAGGACCTCCGGCTCTCTAGACCCCCCCATGACCTCTTCCCATACTTGTCTCCAGGGCTTCTCCAGAGCCTCTCCCGTAACTCCCTACCCCCAAATCTATCCGACTATCTCCTACTTCGTCTACCTTTAGAGAATCCTATCCCCGTCCCCAACTAACATCTCAAGTTTTAACTCTTCCATCAGTCGTATCTCTCCCCCTCCCCCCTCCCCCGTTATTACCTTTTGTACCACTTGCCCCTCCCTATTAGATTGTAAGCTCCTATGAGCCGGGCCCTCCTAACCCTCTTCTATTTTATTGTAACTGTATTGTCAGCGCTGCACAAACTGTTGGTGCTCAAAAATACCTGAATAATAATCTATCTGCCTATTATCTACGTATGTATCTAAATAACATCTTCCTATGTATATTTGCATGTATGTATTACATCTATCTGCCTATTTATGTATTTGTCTGTTTATTATATATATATATCTCCATCAATCTGTCTATTTATTTATGTATCTAGAAAAGATCTACCTATGTATGTATCCATCATTCATCTATCTAATAATCTACATACAATGTACCCATCTATTATGTTTATATGTCTATTTATACAGTATATCTATCTATATAGATAGCATCTACCTATAAATCTGTCTATCCAATACCCTGCCATCTATTTACCGAGATACATACATACATACATATATTATATGTGTGTATCTCTCTATTAAGGTATCTATCTGATTATTATCTATCTATCCATGGATATCTATCTAGCTATCGTTATCTATCCATCAGTATCTGTCTATCTATCAGTATTCATCCAGCGGTATCTTCCTATCTATCGGTATCTACTTATCTATGTATCTATTTATCTATATCTACCTATCTATTAGTATCTATCCATTGGTATCTATCTATCAGTATCGATCCAGCTGTATCTTCCCATCTATTCATCAGTATTTATCTATCTATTAGTATCTATCCATCGGTACCTATTTATCTATATCTATCTATCTACCCATCTATTAGTATCTATCCATCAGTATCTATCTATCTATCCATTGGTATCTATCCATCAGTATCTATCCATTGGTATCTATCTATCCATCAGTATCTATCCATTGGTACCTATCTATCCATCAGTATCTATCTACCTATTAGTATCTATCCATTGGTATCTATCTATCTATCTATCTATCCATCTCTCCATCAGTATTTAGCTATCTATCAGTATCTATTCATCGGTACCTATCTATCTATATCTATCTATCTACAGTACCCATCCATTAGTATCTATCCATCTATCTACCTACCTATCTATAAGTATCTATCCATTGGTATCTATCCATCAGTATCTATCTCTATCTATCTACCCATCTATTAGTATCTATCCATCAGTATCTATCTATCTATCCATCTATTCATTGGTATCTATCCATCAGTATCTATCCATTGGTATCTATCTATCTATCAGTATCTATCTACCTATCTATTAGTATCTATCCATTGGTATCTATCCATCAGTATCTATCTCTATCTATCTACCCATCTATTAGTATCTATCCATCAGTATCTATCTATCTATCCATCCATTCATTGGTATCTATCCATCAGTATCTATCCATTGGTATCTATCTATCTATCAGTATCTATCTACCTATCTATTAGTATCTATCCATTGGTATCTATCTATCTATCCATCAGTATTTAGCTATCTATCAGTATCTATCCATCGATACCTATCTATCTATACCTATCTATCTACAGTACCCATCTATTGGTATCTATCTATCTATTGGTATCTATCTATCTATCGGTATCTATCTATCCATCAGTATATATCTATCGGTATTTATCTATCTATCAGTATCTATCCATTGGTATCTATCTATCTATCTATCTATCTATCCATCGGTATCTATCCATCGATATCTATCCATCGGTATCTATCCATCTTTTAGAAAGAAGGGAAGGGGAACGTGACTGAAACCCCTTTAGACACATGAAGGGTGTGACTCGGGTTCAGGATGACAGAACTTTCAGTATGAAGCGGAGATGAAGAACGCGGAGATGAAGAACGCGGAGATGAAGAACGCGGAGACACGACTATCAGGAGGGAAGTTCAGAACTAAGCTTAGAAAGTATTCTTATACAGAAAGAGTAGTTGATGCCGGGAGCAGATTTCCAGCAGAGGTAGGGAGTCCATCAGCTTAAAGTGAATAGACAGAGATCTATACTACAAAAAAAACAAAAAACAGAAGCAACAAAAAAAAAAAAGAACAAAAAATGGGCAGGCTGGAGGGACTCCGTGGTCTTTTTCTGCCGTCACTCTTATATTTCTATAGATGTGTACATTACTTTCTAACCACAGAAATAATGTCCTTCTCGGAGATATAGAAATCTACCTCATCTACTAATGTATACTATATATATATATATATATATATATATATATATATATATATATATAATCTCCGGCTCCTGTACAGAGCGTTACTTCCCTCTCCATAACAGGATCCGGGATGGTGGGATTCTCGGATGGATGGATGTGTGTTTTCCTCTCTCCGGCTGCAGGAAAATATGTAACAATATTAGAGATTTCATGGAGATAATACGTTCTATAATCCCCAATCTATACATCTGGTATAGAATAATAGATCCCTACGGGGGGGATAGATCCCAATACAAATGTCACATGTCAGGATGGATTGTTGTTACAATGTAACACTTCATACACTGCATTGTATTATAATATTATACTGAGTCATAGATCAGTCCCTGTACCATTATATTATACAATGCAAGAGTCATAGATCAGTCCCTGTTGTATTACATATAATAGAATAGAATACAGATATATAATATATATCATAATATAAAATACAGATATATAATATATATATAATAAATATAATAGTATACAATACAGATATATAATATATATAATAAATATAATAGTATACAATACAGATATATAAAATATATATATATATATATATATATATATATATATATATTATATATCTGTATTCTATACTATTATATTTATTATATATATTATATATCTGTATTCTGTAATATTATAATACAATGTTTTTTGATCGATCAAAAAACTTAATCGATTAATCGAGGAATTAATAGTTAATTTCCACAGCCCTAATATATATAGAATACAGACATTGCTATAAAATTTTTTCCTGCAATACAGAATTCTATACGGTTATATTGTACAAGAACATATATAAACGATATCTATTGTTATTATATAATTTAATTACGATGACAGAAATAATATTTTGGTATTTATATTAGCTGCCATTTGGTGTCGAAAAGATTCTAATCCCCCAAAGACAGATCTGTTGCAATGCGCAATGTAGGACGCCGCTTTTTGATTGGGTCGCCGTGGCTTACTGGCGATTTTCCTCATATTTCCCAGAAGTGAAGGGTGATGATGGCGGTTGATGAGCCGGAGAGGAAGACGTTAAAGTCGATCTCAGGAATGGTGACCACTCGGTATACAGACTCATTCAGGAGCCGATGCTGCCACCTGCTGGTCAGTCACAGCGACAAGCGACTAAACTAAGGATTTTTGGAGGAAATGCAAACTATTGGGCCTAAAGATAAAGATAATGGGCAAGCTATTGTTGAAATAGAAACATAAAAGTGCAGCGCTAAGCATATAAAGTGCACTAGGTAGTGAATAAACACAGTGTCAAACAATAATGAATAAATGCAAAACAAGTATACAAACAAATAATAAACAAATACCTGTGAGAGATATAAACCAAAAGGCCCCTTTCACACTGGGGCGGGAAGGTGCGCTGTGGGTATAGCGGCGCAATTTTTAGCACCGCTATACCTTCGTTTTAACGCGGAATTCGGGCACTAGCGGGGTGAATTTAACCCCCGCTAGCGGCCGAAAAAGGGTTAATACCGCCCGCAATGCGCCTCTGCAGAGGCGCATTGCGGGCGGTATTACCGCGGTTTCCCATTGCTTTCAATAGGCAGCAGCGGTAAAGGAGCGGTGAACACACCGCTCCTTCACCGCTGTAAAGATGCGGCTAGCAGGACTTTTGGAGCGGTCCTGCTAGCGCACCGCTTCAGTGTGAAAGCCTTCGGGCTTTTACATTGAAGACTGCAGGGCACGATTTTTTCAGGCGGTATAGCAGCGCTATTATTAGCGCTAAACCGCCTGAAAAAACGTGTCAGTGTGAAAGGGGCCAAATAGTCTCTGCTATATTCCAATTGAAAATGTAAAGTTCAATGAAAAATTCAGTATGAAGTGATGGTACTCCCGAGAAGTGAATCTTGAATGGAAAACTGTAAATCTTGAGTAAAAAAAACTGAATAGAGTGAAAATAACCGCCACCAACAAAGGAGAGGCTTACCGGAAATAGTGAACCCCAAAGAACAAAACGCAGGCTAGTGTTCTTAAGCAAAGATTTTTGGATAAGGGTTATAACCCTGCTGACATTGAATGGGACTTCAAAAGTACGTTGGAAATTGATAGAGGGTCTCTACTTGAGATTAAACCCAAGCGAGAACAGGATGATAGCTTTAAGTGGGCTTTTCTACCCAGCACACACAGATTAACGCCATGATGGCAGATTAACGTCATGATTTTGGGGAACGATTGTGTTTTAAACACTGTCCTACCCTATCAGGCCAAGGTCGTTTTTAGGGGTGCTCCTACTCTTCAGAGCAAAATAGCACCCAATATTATTAAACCCCCCCCGTGCGCCCTTCTTTTTTTCATCAATTTGTGGGTTTTCATCCACTTAGAAAATGCACTGTGTATAAATTTAAGATTTCTGGGAGAGGTAAAACTTTAGAATTCAGATCCACTATTACGGGTGTGGGGGGGTCTTCAAATTTAGGGGAATGTTTGAGTGGTAGTTGTACTCAAACACCTTAATTGATAGGGCTTTGCTAACCATTTTATACTGCATGTGGAATACTGGTGTATAGTTCCCTGTGGATGGCGCTGCCATCATGGGCTAGGGTTGAACCGCTGGTATAGTGCTGTGCCTTGGATGTCCCCTCTCGGCAGTGGTATGGTGGGGTGTGGTTGGCCTGCTGTGCATGCCGGGAGAGGATATAAAAGGGGCAAACGCTGCCTGTGCAGGGTCTTGTCCCGGGGGGTCCTACCCCCCGGGGAGTGTGTTGCTGTTCTGCGTATCAGTCCCAGGCACCTTTAGCCCTGGAGCTGCAACTGAAGGCCTTGGGTCCAGCACCTTTGGCTGGGGCCCACGGAGGGAGGAAGAATCCCAGGGTGCTGCCTTGCGAGGAGACCCGTTTCTAAGATGAGGAGGCCGGGGGAGGACCGTTCCGAGGGACTGGTGAGAGACTCACAGTGAAGGAAGGGGCCCGGTAACTCTCTGGAGGGATGTCATCTCCCCGAAAGAGGCCTAATACCACAAGCAAAATTCACCAGGTCTGTGGCAGAGACCCAAAGTTCGCCAGGTCTGTGGCAGAGACCCAAAGTTCGCCAGGTCTGTGGCAGAGACCCAAAGTTCGCCAGGTCTGTGGCAGAGACCCAAAGTTCGCCAGGTCTGTGGCAGAGACCCAAAGTTCGCCAGGTCTGTGGCAGAGACCCAAAGTTCACCAGGTCTGTGGCAGAGATCCAAAGTTCACCAGGTCTGTGGCAGAGACCCAAAGTTCGCCAGGTCTGTGGCAGAGACCCAAAGTTCGCCAGGTCTGTGGCAGAGACCCAAAGTTCGCCAGGTCTGTGGCAGACACCCAAAGTTCACCAGGTCTGTGGCAGAGACCTAAAGCTCACCAGATCTGTGGCAGAGTTTGTGCAGAGACTGTGTGTCATCTAGTTCGAGCATCACTCCGGCTGCTAGGATCCACTCTAATGGGAGATTATCCGGGTGAGCTAAGCCTACTTGAGAGATAAGTAGTGAATCCTACATTTCGTTTGTGCCTGGACCTCCTCCCACACCTTTTGCTGTCCTGTTCTCCATCCACCCTTTTATATCTAATGACTGTGCTTATGAGTAAATAAACTCTACGTTGGAGTTGCAGCTGGTGTGGACCTTGGAGTTATTGGGGGAAATAGAGACTTGTCTTTATTGCATGTAGAGACGAGAACCATTCTCTGGAGAACCTAGCTGTGGAGACCCAGTTGTGTTACACCGCTCAACCACTTCACACAAGAGGGTACGGGCACATAGCACGGTGTGCCCTTTTCCTGCAAGTGAGCCAAAGGCAGGTAAAGGAGTTTGTGTGCTACACGGGTAAATCTTATCCAATTAAACATTTTTGCACATGTGGCACCAAATATGTAGTTCATCTCATAACGTGCCCATGTGGCAAACAGTATGTGGGTCGCACCATTTGCACGTTTTCTGTGAGAGTTGGAGTACATGTTGCTCTGGATTCTCAGTGGTGACACCCACCATACGGTGCCTAGACATTATAGGTTACACCATAATAGGAATCCTGCGGGCACGCAATTTCTGATCATCAATCGTTTTATCCCCCCATGGAGGGGCACCCCGAAAACTAGGGGGGGTATCTCAACTTGAGACATATTGGATTTACGAATTACAGTCCCACACACCTTCAGGCATAAATGTTGAGTTGGACATTAATTCTTATTAATAAATCCTATCAGTTGTCCTTGATATTCATGTGGTCCTATATAGCTTCCTCTTCTTGTTTTTAGATTTTTTTTAATTTCCCTTTTAATTTTTATACATTGTATCATTCTTATAGATGACTGTACTAATTCATTGTAAATGACCCTGTATGAGTGTCCATTCCACGGGTGGTTTAGTGATATGACCAGCTGTGTGTACGAGGTTCTCACCTGGACATCGGTTGTTAATGAACCTACAGGTATTTCAACCCATGGTCTTTACATTCAAATTAATTTTTAGGCCTTTGTTATCTCTTGGTTTTAACATATGTTTTATAGGGGAATCTGTTTTTATACATATGTTCATATCGTATTGGTAGGCACATTTTCATATTATATCTCTATTATAATCTTTATGGTTGAGCCATTAGATTGCACCAGCGTTGTGCATTCTCAGGATGGCAGCATTATACATTTGTCCCCCTTATACTTTTTTCTTTTCAGTTCCGGTTCCTGTCATTACTCCGCCCCTCCCGTCCATTACATTAGGTGGAAGGCATTGGTTGCTTGTGCCGTCAAGGCTTGGAGAGCATAGACGTTTACCGCACTACATCGGGTGTAACGCATTAGATGCTTGGGCTGTCGAGGCTTGGAGCGCATTGACGTTTTACGTGATGCATCACGTGAATGACATAAGAGGGTTGGAACGCATCTGAGTGAGTGAAGAGAACTTGTATAGCGCTGCATTTGCGAACTAAATCGCCTCAAGGCGCTTGGCATCCAGTGTCGTTGAGATCCTTAGAAGAGATGGGTCTTTAGTTTTTTCCGGAAGGCCCGATGGTTTTCTTCCATGCGGATGTTCGTGGGTAGCGCATTCCATAGCCTTGGTCCTTGGACAGCAAACCTTCGTTCTCCCTTGGCTTTGTAGCACGTCTTGGGGATATGGAGGAGGTTTTGGTTGGTTGATCGAAGGTCGCGAGTAGTGGTGTAGTGTTTTATTTTCTCGCATAGATATTGAGGTGCCTTTCCTTGTGCACATTTGTGAGTGAGGCAAGGGGTCTTGAATGTGACCCGATCCTTTACGGATAGCCAGTGGAGGCTTCTCAGGGATGGTGTGATTGATTCCCAGGTTTTTTCCCCGTTACCAGTCTGGCCGCTGTGTTTTGGATGGCTTGTAGACGTGCAATCTGGTATTTGGGTAGTCCTAGGTAGAGGGAATTGGCGTAGTCAAGCCGGGAATTGATGATGGTTCCGACTGCTACTGCTCTGTCTGTTTCCGGGATGAAGGGGATAAGTCTTCGTAGCAGGCAGAGAAGATAGTGAGATCTGCTGACTACTGATCCTATTTGTGCGTCCATAGTCACGTCTGAGTTAAAGATGACTCCCAGGCTGCCCTCTCATTGTCCCATTTCGACATGCGTCACGTGATTCTTCGCGTGACGCATAACGTGTTGCATCACAGGTAGCGTCCTCAATGCTCCATTCACATTAGGACCGGAACGCAACTGACTACGCCCCCAAGTTATTCCATGGCCAATCATAGTACCCACAGTTAGATTGATGTGGAGGCTTGAAAACGCAGGCCGGGACGCCATCTTGATTTTCCAGGAAATTACGTTTTCTCATTGCGGACACACGGGGGATGGTCTCTCAATTATGGGGGTCATATTGTTTATAAATTCCAGGAGGGCAACAGTGGAGGGACACCCCAGACGATGTACTATGCTACGAAACGCGTCGGGTGGACTCCACTGTTGCCGTTAAGTACTTTGACAAGCGCTGTTTTATCTTCCGAATGTAAGTGTTCCTACTACATCAAATATTCCTTAAACATACAGTATTACGTGATGTGCCCTCCTCTTTTCTCTCAATTTTCAACATAATCATCTGGTTCAACTCTCTGGCATCATCCGGGCTACTGCCCATACGTATCCAATATCAGGATGCCCTCTTTTATTGGTCTGGAGTGTGGGACGTTTGTTGGAGTTGCAGCTAAGGATCCAATTGCTAAAGTGGTTTATACCATGACTAGTTGACCCTTTAAACGTATGTTCTTTAGGGTTCACTATTTCCGGTAAGCCTCTCCTTTGTTGGTGGCGGTTATTTTCACTCTATTCAGTTTTTTCACTCAAGGTTTACAGTTTTCCATTCAAGATTCACTTTTTGGGAGTATCATCACTTCATACTGAATTTTTCATTGAACTTTACATTTTCAATTGGATTATAGCAGAGACTATTTTGGTTTATATCTCTCACAGGTATTTGTTTACCCACTTCGCGTCCAAGGACGTCCATGGACGTCCTGGACTTTGAGCCGGGATATCTGAATGATGGGTGCAGCTACAGGCATCATTCAGATATCGTTTTTTAGAGCCGGCGATTCTGTGTACCGTAAGAATGATCATAGCGGCTGTTCCACCGCTTGATCGTTCTTACAGGCGGCGAGAGGGGACGCCCCCCCCTCCCGCCGCTTCTACCGACTCACCTGTGCAATCGGTGAGTCGTGACAGGATCCGCCGGCCCCGGCTTCTTACCCTAGAGATTTCCGGTGGACCAGATGGTCGCCGGAGTCTCTATGATCGTTCGGAGGCCGGGCGCGATGGTTTGACGTCACGCCCGGCCTCTGCATTCAAAAAAAACGGCGCTGCTTCGGCTGGGAAGCGGTGATCGTTTTTTTTTTTTTTCAGGCTTCCCAGCCTAGAGGTGAGATGTGGGGTCTTATTGACCCCCCCCCTATATCTCACTGTAAAGAGGACCTGTCATGCTTATTCCTATTACAAGGGGTGTTTACATTCCTTGTAATAGGAATAAAAGTGATCATTTTTTTGTTTATTTTTTTTAAAGTGTCAAAGTAAAAAGTTTAAAGTAAAATTGACGATAAATAAAAAAAAAAGTGCCCCTGTCCCCGGTAGCTCGTACGCAGAAGCGAACGCATACGTAAGTCCCGCCCACATATGAAAACGGTGTTCAGAACACACATGTGAGGTATCGCAGCGAACGTTAGAGCGAGAGCAATAATTCTAGCCCTAGACCTCCTCTGTAACTAAAAACATGTGACCAGTAAAAAAAATTAAATCGTCACCCATGAGGATGTTTAAGTACCGAAGTTTGGCGCCATTCCATGAGCGTGTGCAATTTTGAAGGGGTGACATGTTAGGTATCTATTTACTCGGCGTAACTTCATCTTTTACATTATGCAAAAAAAATGGGCTAACTTTACTGTTTTAATATTTTTTAATTCATGAAACCGTTTTTTTTCCCCAAAAAAATGGGTTTGAAAATTTATTGCGCAAATACCGTGCGAGATAAAAAGTTGCAATGACCGCCATTGTATTCTCTAGGGTCTTTGCCCAAAAAAAAGATATATAGTGTTTGGGGGTTACATGTAATTTTCTAGCAAAAAAAAAAATGAGGATTTTTACATGTAGGAGCGAAGTGTCAGAATTGTCCCGGATGCGAAGTGGTTATTATTTGTTTGTATACTTGTTTTGCATTTATTCATTATTGTTTGGCACTGTGTTTATTCACTACCTAGTGCACTTTATATGCTTAGCGCCAGGGGAGGGCTGGGCCAGGGGGCAGGGTGGCAATTGCCTCCAATGGCGGCTGGTGCTCAAATTTTTTGGGGGGGCGCAAACAAACTGAAAAAAAAAAAACATCAATTGCCGCCACTGTGCCCATTAAACGCAGCCACTGTGCCCAAACGCCACTAGTTTGTCCCCAAATGCAGCCAGTTTCCCCCCCATATACAGCCAGTTTCCCCCCCATATACAGCCAGTTTCCTCCCAAAATACAGCCAGTTTCTCCCCCATATGCAGCCAGTTTGTCCCCAATAATACAGCCAGTTTGTCCCCCAAATGCAGCCAGTTTGTCCCCCAATATACAGCCAGTTTGTCCCCCAATATACAGCCAGTTTGTCCCCCAATATACAGCCAGGTAGTCCCCCAAATGCAGCCAGGTAGTCCCCCAAATGCAGCCAGGTAGTCCCCAATATACAGCCAGTTTGTCCCCCATATACAGCCAGTTTGTCCCCAATAATACAGCCAGTTTGTCCCCCAATATACAGCCAGTTTGTCCCCCAATATACAGTCAGTTTGTCCCCCAAATGCAGCCAGTTTGTCCCCAATAATACAGCCAGTTTGTCCCCCATAATACAGCCAGTTTGTCCCCCATAATACAGCCAGTTTGTCCCCAATATACAGCCAGTTTGTCCCCCAATATACAGCCAGTTTGTCCCCCAAATGCAGCCAGTTTGTCCCCCAAATGCAGCCAGTTTGTCCCCCCCAGCCCTGCACTTACCTTCCTTGAGTCAGCGCCGTCCTTCTTCCATCCTCGATGTCTTCTCCCGCCCTCGATGTCGCTTCAGCCAATCAGGTTACCGGTAACCAGACCCGGTGAATCTGATTGGCCAGGGAACGCACCCCCGTGCGTCCTCTCATTAGGTATTTAGAAGCCGATTACAGCCCTCAGGCTGTAGTCAGGAAGCCTATCAGAGCCTGCTGGCTCTGATAGGCACTTCTAAAGGCCAATCAGACGCTGTGATTCAGATGGCCGGCGCTCAAGGGGCCGGCCATCTGAATAGTGGGCGGCAGCAATACATAGGTTCATGCAATGCATGAACCTATGTATTGTTGTGGTGAGTGACGGCCGGGCGCAGAAGCGAGCGGTAGCGGCGCTTCTGCGCCCACTATGGTCGCGCCGCCATGTGTGAAAAAAAGACATATAAAAAAAAAAAAGATCTTAAAGGGCCCGTTTTTTTTTTTTTTTTAGTGACCACAGGAGGGGGGGGGGCGGCGCCCGGGCGCCCCCTATGGACGGGCCGCCACTGATTGCCTCCCAGGCCACCCTAACTTATGTTCAAAATGGCCAGCAGCTGCTGCTCGCTACCATTTTCTTTTTTATTCTGGTCTAGGAAGTCGGGCCGGGGGCATGGCCATGGCGGCCTACCACTAGCTGTTGCATTCCGGGAGTTGTAGTCCGCACTCAAGCTTCTGGTGGGTGGAAAACACAGCAGCGCAGAGGAAACTACAACTCCCTGGGACCGGATTCTTGGAAGCAGGTAGAGGCAGGGCGTGCCAGGGAGTCGGGACGCAGGGCTGGGCACAACTTGACCCAAGGATCAGGAGCGTTACCCCCCCAGGAAACCGTGGCGTGCAAGGACCTGCTGAGCTGAGATCGCTGAGGTGAGAGACCCCGACACCCCTAGCTGACCCCCCATCTCCCCACCATACACCTCATGTAACCTGCCCCAGTGATCAGGCTTCATTGATGGGCACTGGAGTTGGCTGCACTGATGGGCACTGGAGTTGGCTGCATTGAAAAACCAGGTGGGCCATGGATGGTGAGCTGATTCGGCGGTTCAATGGGCCACTTGACTGAACTTGCCCCCCAGGCCTAAGGCCGCCATGCCCTCCTCCCCTGGTAAGCACTACACTTTTATGTTTTTATTTGTTTTCACCATTAGTTCATTGGTTGTGTTAGCTGCTTAACAATAGGGCAGCGCGGAATTATTTTATTTGTTACCATTATTTGTTGAAGTAGGACATGGGTAGCTGGGCACTGCCATGGACCAAGAAAACATGTGGCCTCCTTTCCTGTACCATAAGCCTTTCAATAATGAAGGAGGGTACCCTTGCAAGGCATCTGGTCCCAATGTTGAGGGACGAGGGCCCCTCATCCCTACAACCAGTTCCCCCTAAGACAATGTGGGGGATATGGGACTAACTTACTGTATACTGGAATTTGGAATCCCCTTTATAATAAAAAAGGGGGGGGCAGACATCTACCCCACACAGGGGAATAAGTACAGAGGTGCAGTAGTACCCCCAAAAAGTTAAATGTAAATAAACACACCAACACCACAAAAAAGTCCTTTACAGTGCCTTAAAAAAGTATTCATACCCCTTAACATTTTCCACATTTTGTCATGTTACAGCCAAAACCGTAAATGTATTTTAATGGGATTTTATGTGATAGACCAACACAAAGTGGCCACATAATTGTTAAGTGGAAGGAAAATGATAAATGATACAAATAAATATGTGAAAAGTGGGGGGGGGGGCATTTGTATTCACCCCCCTTTACTATGATACCCCTAAATAAAATCTAGTGGAACCAATTGCCTTCAGAAATCACCTAATTAGTAAATAGAGTCCTCCTGTGTGTCATTTAATCTCAGTATAAATACAGCTGTTCTGTGAAGCCCTCAGAGTTTTGTTAGAAAACCTTAGTGAACAAACAGCATCATGAAGGCCAAGGAACACACCAGACAGGTCAGGGATAAAGTTGTGGAGAAGTATAAAGCAGGGTTAGGTTATAAAAAAAAATCTCCCAAGCTTTGACCATCTCACGGTGATCTGTTTAATCCATCATCAGAAAATGGAAAGAGTATGGCACAACTGCAAACCTACCAAGACATGGCCGTCCACCTAAACTGACCGGGCCGGGCAAAGAGAGCATTCATCAGAAAAGCAGCCAAGAGGCCCCATGGTAACTCTGGAGGAGCTGCAGAGATCCACAGCTCAGGGGGGAGAATCTGTCCACAGGACAACTATTATGCCCCATACACACGACCCGTTTTTCCGTCGGAATTCCTCTCAAGCCTGCCTTGCATACACACGGTCACACAAAAGTCCGGTGAACTTTTGACTGCCAAGAACGCGGTGACGTAAAAGACTGCAACGAGACGACAAAATTAAGTTCTATGCTTCCGAGCATGCGTCGAATTGTTTCCGAGCATGCACGTTTTTTTCCTGTTGGAAAAGCATACAAGCGAACGGTTTTCCCGCTAGGATTTTTTCCTGACGGGAAAAAAAGAGATCCTGCTCTTTTTTTTTCCGTCAGTTTTACCGTTGGAAAAACTGCGATGGAGCATACACACGGCCGGGATTCCCGGCCAAAAGCTCTCATCGCAGTTTTCCCGTCGGAAAAATTGGTCGTGTGTACAGGGCATGAGTCATGCACTCCACAAATCGGCCCCTTTATGGAAGAGTGACAAGAAGAAAGCCATTGTTGAAAGAAAGCCATAAGAAGTCCTGTTTGCAGTTTGCAAGAAGCCATGTGGGGGACACAGCAAACATGTGGAAGAAGGTGCTCTGGTCAGATGAGACCAAAATTCTACTTTTTAGCCTCAAAGTAAAACTCTATGTGTGGCGGAAAACTAACACTGCACATCACCCTGAACACACCATCCCCACCGTGAAACATGGTGGTGGCAGCATCATGTGGTGGGGATGCTTTTCTTCAGCAGGGACAGGGAAGCTGGTCAGAGTTGATGGGAAGATGGATGGAGCCAAATACAGGACAATCTTAGAAGAAAACCTGTTAGAGTCTGCAAAAGACTTGAGACTGGGGCGGGGGTTAACCTACCAGCAGGGCAACGACCCTAAACATACAGGTAATACTCGAAAAATGTGAATGTCGTGCAAAAGTTCATTTATTTCACTAATGCAGCTTAAAAGGTGAAACTAATATACGAGACTCATTACATGCAAAGCAAGATAGTTCAAGCCGTGATTTGTCATAATTGTGATGATTATGGATGACAGCTCATGAAAACCCCAAATCCACAATCTCAGAAAATTTGAATATTACAAGCAATCAATAAAACAAGGATTGTACGTAGAACAATATCGGACCTCTGAAAAAGTAGAAGCATGCATATGTACTCAGTACTTGGTTTGGGCCCCTCAATGCGGCGTGGCATGGAGGCACTGCTGAGGTGTTATGGAAGACCAGGATGCTTCAATGGCGGCCTTCAGCTCTCCTGCATTGTTCGGTCTCACGTCTCTCATTGTTCTCTTGGTAATGCCCCATAGATTCTCTATAGGGTTCAGGCCAGGCGAGTTTGCTGGCCAATCAAGCACAGTAATCCCACGGTCATGTGACCAGGTTTTGGTGCTTTTGGCAGTGTGGGCAGGTGCCAAGTCCTGCTGGAAAATGAAGTCAGCATCCCCATAGAGCTCGTCTGCTGAAGGAAGCATTAAGTGCTCCAAAATCTCCTGGTAGACGGCTGCGATGACCCCGGACTTAATGAGGCATCGTGGACCAACACCAGCAGAGGACACGGCTCCCCAAATCAACACAGACTGTGGAAACTTCACACTGGACTTCAAGCATCTTGCAGTGTGTGCCGCTCCGTTCTTCCTCCATACTCCGGCTCCTTGGTTTCCAAATAAGATGCAACATTTGCTCTCATCAGAAAAGAGAACTCAGGACCACTGAGCACCAGACCAGGTGGGTTTTTCTTTAGCCCAGGTAAGACGCTTCTGACGTTGTTCAGGAGTGGCGGCTTGACAAGAGGAATACGACATTTGAAGCCCATGGCCAGGATCCGTCTGTGTGTGACGGCTCTTGATTAGGGATGAGCTTTGAGTTCGAGTCGAACTCATGTTCGACTCGAACATTGCCTGTTCGCCGAACAACGAACAATTTGGGGTGTTCGTGGCAAATTCGAAAAGTCTATGGGAGAAATCTAAAGTGCTAATTATAAAGGCTTATATGCAAGTTATTGTCATAAAAAGTGTTTGGGGACCCGGGTCCTGCCCCAGGGGACATGTATCAATGCAAAAAAAAGTTTTAAAAACTACAGTTTTTACGGGAGCAGTGATTTTAATAATGCTTAATGTGAAACAATAAAAGTGAAATATTCCTTTAAATTTCGTACCTGGGGGGTGTCTATAGTATGCATGTAAAGTGGCGCATGTTTCCCGTGCTTAGAACTGTCCCTGCACAGTGTCATTTCTGAAAGAAAAAAAGTCATTTAAAACTCACTCGCGGCTATTAATGAATTGTCGGCTTTTATCAATACATAGAAAAGTCATTGATAAAAAAAAAAAAAAAAGCGTGGGGGTTCCCCCGAATTCAATTACCAGGCCCTTCAGGTCTGGAATGGATATTAAGGGGAACCCCGCCGCAAATTTAAAAAAAAAAAATGGCGTGCGGTTCCCCCTAAATATCCATACCAGGCCCTTCAGATCTGGCATGGATTTTAAGGGGAACTCCACCCCAAATTAAAAAAAAATGGCGTGGAGTCCCCCCAAAAATCCATACCAGACCCTTATCCAAGCACGCAACCTGGCCGGCCGCAGGGGAAGAGGGGGGGACGAGAGAGCGCCCCCCCTCCCTCCTGAACCGTACCAGGCCACATGCCCTCAACATTGGAAAGGATGTCCCCATGTTGATGGGGACAAGGGCCTCATCCCCACAACCCTTGCCCGGTGGTTGTGGGGGTCTGCGGGCGGGGGGGCTTATCAGAATCTGGAAGACCCCTTTAACAAAGGGGACCCCCAGATCCCGCCCCCCCTATGTGAATTGGTAAGTGGTACATTGTACCCCTACCATTTCACGAAGAAAGTGTCAAAAAATTTAAATAAAAACACACAAACACCTTGGAAAAGTCCTTTATTAAAAAATAAAAAAATAATAATAAAAAAAAAACATTCCAGCGGTGAAATCCAGTGTCCCGCGGCGATCCCGATGTCCAGCGCTGTCCGTCATTGGTTGTGCCTGTGCGGACCTGATGGGGAACTTCCTCCGCTGAGTTTTAAATGTATAGACCCGCCCCTTCTAAAGTTCCCCATCAGCTCAGCGGACCAGATGCGGAACGAGAGAAGGGGCGGGTCTATTCATGTATTACACAGCGAACGAAGTTCCCCATCAGGCCCGCCCCCTCGGTATGTCGGACCCCGCCTACGTCATTGGCCTGAGCGAGAAACTTCCTTCACTGTGTAAATTTAAATTAATTAATTTGCAGCGGGGTTCCCCTTAATATCCATTCCAGACCTAAAGGGCCTGGTAATTGAATTTGGGGGAACCCCCACGCTTTTTTTTTATCAATGACTTTTGTATGTATTGATAAAAGCCGACAATTCATTAATAGCCGCGAGTGAGTTTTAAATGACTTTTTTTCCTTCAGAAATGACACTTTGTGCAGGGACAGTTCTAAGCACGGGAAACACGTGGCACTTTACATGCATATCATACACACCCCCCCAGGTACGAAATTTAAAGGAATATTTCACTTTTATTTTTTCATTTTAAGCATTATTAAAATCACTGCTCCCGAAAAAACGTCTAGTTTTTAAACCTTTTTTTGCATTGATACATGTCCCCTGGGGCAGGACCCGGGTCCCCAAACACTTTTTAGGACAATAAATTGCATATAAGCCTTTATAATTAACACTTTAGATTTCGAACGTTCGAGTCCATTGTATTTAATAGGGTTCTAAAGTTCACACGAACATTTTGTCTGTTCGCAAGTTCTGGTGCGAACCGAACAGGGGGGTGTTCGGCTCATCCCTGCTCTTGATGCACTGACTCCAGCCTCAGTCCACTCCTTGTGAAAGTTCCCAACACTTTGAATGGCCTTTTCCTGACAATCCTCTCCAGGCTGTGCTCATCCCTGCTGCTTGTGCACCTTTTTCTTCCACACTTTTCCCTTCCACATAACTTTCTTTTCATGTGCTTTGATACAGCACTTTGGGAACATCAAACTTCTTTTGCAATTACCCTTTTTGAGGCTTTCTTATGGAGAGTGTCAATGATGGTTTTCTGCACAACTGTCCGGTCATCAGTCTTTCCCATGATTGTGATTCCTACTGAACCAGACTGAGAGACCATTTAAAGGCTCAGGAACCCGTTGCAGGTGTTATGTCTTAAAGCGGGGGGTTCACACCCGCGATTTTTAATTTTTTTTTTAAGTCAGCAGCTACAAAAACACGGTAGCTGCTGACTTTTAATAAGGACACTTACCTGTCCTAGGCACCTGCAATGTCGGCCCCCGCCGAGGGCGATCCCTCGATCGTGCCAGGTCCCGGCACCGCCATCCTCACTAAGGGAAACAGGCAGTGGAGCCTTGCGGCTTCACTGCCCGTTTCCTACTGCGCAAGCGCGAGTCTCTTGGCGCTGTGTGAATGGGCGGCTGCTCTCTGGGATACACACGTTGAACTATCTTGCTTTGCGTGTAATGAGTCTCATATATTAGTTTCACCTTTTAAGTTGCATTAGTAAAATAAATGAACTTTTGCACGATATTCTAATTTTTCGAGTATCCCCTGTACAGCTAGAGCTACAATGGAATGGTTTAGATCAAAGCATATTCATGTGTGAAGCCTCGTACACACGACCGGTTTTCTCGGCAAGAAAACTGCTGGGAGATCTTTTTGCCAAGAAAACCGGTCGTGTGTATGGTTTCTCGGCAGGAAAACTGCCGGGAATCTCGACGAGAAAAATAGTGAACCTGCTCTCTATTTTTCTCGTCCGGTCGTCTGTATGATTACCTGGTCCAAGGTAAACCCGCGCATGCTCAAAAAGACTTTGACGCATGCGCGGGTAGCATACAAGGTTAGTGTGGGGTGTAGCAAGATGGCGGCGATGGCATCGAATGTGACGAGCGCCGGCTCGTCGTAGTCGATGACGTCACCCGCGTTCTTGCGTGTACACAGGGCTTGGCAAGACAAGCTTGCCAGGAATCTAGTCGGGAAAACCGACTTTTTTTTAGACGGGATTCCCGCCCGTGTGTACGAGGCTTTAGAATGGCCCAGTCACAGTCCAGACCTAAATCACATTGAGAATCTGTGACAAGACTTGAAAATTGCTGATCACAGACGCTCTCCATCCAATCTGACAGAGCTTGAGATATTTTACAAAGAAGAAGAATGGGCAGAAATGTCCCTCTCTAGATGTGCAAAGCTGGTAGAGACACCCCAAAAAGACTTGCAGCTGTAATTGCAGAGAAAGGGGGTTCTACAAAGTATTGACTCCGGGGGGCGCCATACAAATGCCCCCCCCCACACTTTTCACATATTTATTTGTATCATTTATCATTTTCCTTCCACTTCACAATTATGTGACACTTTGTGTTGGTCTATCACATAAAATCCCAATAAAATACATTTACGTTTTTGGTTGTAACATTACAAAATTTCAAGGGGTATGAATACTTTTTCAAGGCACTGTAACCCCTTGCCGATCGGCCCACGTACATTTACTGCAGGGTGGTGGCTCCTGTGTGCAGAATCACGTATAGGTAGGTCATTCTACTTTTCCGGGTCTGGGGCGCAATCCGGTGATCTTCGGGACACAGACAGAATGGCAGTCTGCGTATGCAAACAAGGGAAGGCTGTGATCCTCTGTTCCTACAAACACGGATCTATGCCTTCGCACCATTTAAGCACCCCCCCCCCCCCCACACACACACACAGTTATAGAGCACTCCCTAGAAACACATTTAACCCTGATGTTAACCCCCTTCCCTGCCAGTGTCATTAGTACAGTGACAGTGCATATTTTTTTAGCACTGATCATTTTATTAGTGTCACTGGTCCCCAAAAAGTGTCAGTTAGTGTCTGATTTGTCAGCTGCAATAATCGCCGTCTTTACTAGTAAAAAAATTAAAATTCCATACATTTTCTATGGGATTAAGGTCCGGAGACTGGTTAGGCCACTCCATGACCTTAATGTGCTTCTTCTTGAGCCACTCCTTTGTTTCATTGGTAGTATGTTTTGGGTGATTGTCATGCTGGAAGACCCATCCATGACCCATCTTCAGTGTTCTGGCTGAGGGAAGAAGGTTCTCATCCAAGATTTTACAATACATGGCCCCACCCATTGGCCCCTCAATGCGGTAAAGTCTGTCTGGACCTTTAGCAGAGAAACAGCCCCAAAGCCTCATGTTTCCACCTCCGTGTGACTGTAGGGATGGTGTTCTTGGGGTCATAGTCACCATTTTTCTTCCTCCAAACATGGAAAATCTAGTTAATGCCAAAGAGCTCAATTTTGGTCTCATCTGATCACAGAACTTTCTCCCCGTCCTCCTCTGAATCATTTAGATGTTCATTGGCAAACATCAGACAGGCTGTACATGTGTCTTATGGAGGAGGGGGACCTTGCGGGCGCTGCAGGATTTCAATCCATGGCGGCGTATTGTGTTACCAATGGTGTGTTTGGTGACTGTGGTCCCGACTGCCTTGAGATCATTCACAAGCTCCTCCCATGTAGTTCTGGGCGGATCCCTCACTTTTCTCATGACCATCCTCACCCCATGAGGAGAAATCTTGCATGGAGCTCCAGACTGAGGGGGATTGATGGTTATTTTGGATTTCTTTCATTTGCGAATAAATCGCTCCAACAGTTGTCTCCTTCTCACCGAGCTTCTTGCTGATGATCTTGTAAGCCCATTCCAGCCTTGTGCAGGTCTCCAATCTTCTCCCCGACATCCTCTGACAGCTCTTTGGTCTCCCCCATGATGGTGAGATGTGATTGGAGGAAAGAGATTCTGTGGACAGGTGTCTTTTTATACACATAACGAGATGTTGTTAGGAGAACCTTCTTACATTGACAGGACTAATCTGTGTACCACATGAGCCCCCTCCTGTAGCCAGTCTGTGGGGGGGGAGAATTATTGTTGGTTGGTAGGGGATCAAATACTTATTTTACTCACTGAACTGCAACTCCATTTATAACATTTGTATCCTGTGTGTTTTTTCTGGATTTTTGGTTGATATTCCGTCTCTATCATATAAAATAAACCTATGATGAAAATTATAGACCCTTCATTTCTGTGTAAATGGGCAAATTTAAAGTGGAGTTCCACCCCGATTTTTTATTTTTTCCCAAAAATCTCAAAAAAGGTAGAAAAAAAAATTGAAAATGTTTTTTTAAAAATGTAATGCTCACCAAAAAGGGCGGTTGCTAGATAGCTCTTCTGCCTCTTCCTCCACCGCGGCGGTCTTCTTCCTCGTCCTCCGTCGCGGTGTCTTCTAGTGAATGGGGCGCACTGCCTTCTGGGAACTGTGTGTATCCCAGAGAGCAGCCGCCCATCCACAAAGCGGCGAGCGACTCGTGCATGCGCAGCAGGAAATGGGCAGTGAAGCCGCAAGGCTCCACTGCCCGTTTCCCTTAGTGAGGATGGAGGCCCTGGGACCTGCCAGGATCGAGCGAACGCCGTCGGGGGCCCGATATCGCGGGCGCCTAGTAGGACAGGTAAGTGTCCTTATTAAAAGTCAGCAGCTACAGTGTTAGTAGCCGCTGACTTTAAAAAAAAATAAAATAATAAATCGCGGGTGGAGCTCTGCTTTAAGGCTACTTTCACACTGAAGCGCTGGGTGCACTGGCGGTGAAACGCCGCTATTTCTAGCGGTGTTTTACCGTCATGTTTGCCGCGTTTTGTGGGCGCTAGTGGGGTGATTTTAACCCCCCACTAGTGGCCGAAAATGGGTTAAACCCGCCCTCAAAAAAACGCCGATTTGCGGGCGGGTTGGAGGCGCGACCCCATTGATTTCAATGGGCAAGGGCGCTATAGGAGCGGTATTCTTTACCGCGCCTCAAAGATGCGGCTGGCAGGAGTTTTTTTTACCCTCCTGCCAGCGCACCGTCCTCTGAACTTTCACACTGGATACAAAGGAGCGGCTCTTTTTAGGGCGCATTGCAGACGCTATTTTAAGCGCAATAGCGCCTGCAAAAGCGCCTCAGCCCCATACACACGGTCGGACTTTTTGCCAACAAACTTCTAAATTCCCAGGTTTTTAAAAAAAAATCCGACCGCGTGTACGCTCCAAATCGGACAAACTTTTTGCGGTTTTCATCGGACAAAAGTTCGCTCTGCAAACGAACAAACTTTTCGGCAACAAAAGTCCTACAAAAGTCCTACGGTGCAAAGTCCTGCCGTGTGTACAGAAGACCATCGGACTTTTGTCCGAAGTACAAACACGCATGCTCAGAACCAATGTTAAAATCAACCAACAATAGCAGAAGTTGACCAAAGGGTGGCGGTAAAGAGCAGGAGAGAGCAGGAAAAAAAAACCCGCGATTTTGGGAAAGTTTGCCGAAAAAAGTCCTGCCGTGTGTATGCATACCAAGTTCACGGCCAACACCCTTCAAAACAAAAATCCACGGAAAAGTTTGTTTGAAGTCTGACCGTGTGTATGAGGCTTTACACAATCTGCAGGGGATGAAATCATTATTCCCCCCCCCACTGTATACCCCATAGTTTGTGGTCTCTATAACTCTCCTACCGAATAAATAATAGACACTGATTTGAGTTATTTTCACCAAAGAAATGGAGCAGAATACTTTTCGGCCTAAATTTATAAAAGAAAGATTATTTGTTTGCAAAGTCTTCGAACAGAAACAAAGAAAACGTGTTTTTTTCCCCTGTATTTTTAACAAAAAAACAAACACACACTATTTGTGTGAAAAAAAATTCAATTGGGTACAGTGATGTCTGACCGCCGCAATTGTCATTCAAAGTGTGACAGCGCTGAAAGCTGAAAATTGGCCTGGGCAGGAAAAGGGGAGGGGGGTAAAAGTGCCCGGCTTTGAAGTGGTAAAAGTCTTTTACATTTTTACATTGAGGAACATTATTCTGAACTTGTTGGGACAATTTTTAGACGCAGCTTTTTACAGACCGGAGAACCTCTGCCCATCTTTACTTCAGAGACACTCGGACTCTCTAAGATGCTCTTTTTTTATACCCAAATCATGTTATTTACCTGTTGCCAATTAACCTCATTAGTTGCAAAATGTTCTTCCAGCTCTTCCTTGTTAGTAGATTTTTGTTGCCCCGGTCCCCAACTGTTTCTCAGTTTAATCCCTTCCATACCAGGTACTCCCCCCCCCCCCCCCTTCCCGCCCAGGACAATTTTCAGCATTTTGCGCTTGCCCACTTTGAATGACAATTGCGCGGTCATGCTACACTGTACCCAAATGAAATTATAATTTTCTTCCCACAAACAGAGCTTTCTTTTGGTGGTATTTGATCACCTCTGCGGTTTTTTGTTTAACAAACTAAAAAAAGACAGAAAATTTAAAAAGACAGAAAATTTAAAAAATAAATAAAAATAAAATAAAATAAAGTGTTTCTTTGTTTCTGTTATAAAATGTAGTTTTCTCCTTCACTGACGGGCACTGATGAGTTGGCACTGATGAGGCACTAGTATGTAGAATTGATGGGCACTGATGAGGTACTGACAGTCATTATTGATGGGCACTGATTGGCATCAGTGAAGGGCACTGACAGGTGTTACTGATGGGCACTGATGAGGAGGCACTAATATGTAGAATTGATAGGCACCGATAGGTGGCACTAATAGATTGTACTGATGAGGTACTGACAGTCATTACTGATGGATACTGATTGGCATCTGTGAAGGGCACTGACAGGTGTTACTGATGGGCACTGATGAGGAGGCACTAATATGTAGAATTGATAGGCATCGCTGGGCACTAATAGATTGCACTGATGGGCAGCACTGATGGTCATTACTGATGGGCGCTGATTGGCATCTGTGAAGGGCACTGACAGGCATTACTGATGGTCACTGATTGGCACCTTGGTGGGCACTGACTGGCAGCTGATGGGCACTGATTGGCAGATGTAGTGGGCACCTCTGATGGGGGCCGAGCAGATAATCAATGTGCCGATTATCAGCGCAGACCCCTCCTCTGACCACCGATTCCCCCCCCCCCACCCGCGCGCGATCGCGGCTTATCCTGCTGGACGTCATAAGACATCCAGTCAGGATAACTGAACTATTTTGCGCCCATCGTTCTGTTATATGGCGGGCGGGAAGCGGTTTAAACGTTTTGATTTTTTTTCTAAAATTCTATTGTGAATAAAATCCGGGATTATGAGATTTGCCAATCATTGCGTTCTGTTTTCATGTAGATTTACCACCACGCCCCAACTTTTTTATTTTTGAATTGGGGGGTCATACATTAAAGAAAAATAAAAAAAAATTAAATAAAAAAATATATACATGTCCCTCGATGTGAATCCATCATTCACGGCGTCCAGCCATGTAAATTGCTTGTCCGTAGAGATGACCCGACCTTCACTAAGGTGTTCCTGGCGCTAAATGACAGATCCCGGGGGCTGCAATAATCGAAAAGACACAGTGCCTGGGGATCCCAGGTGATGTCATTGACCAAATACTGGTCATGACCCTATATGGTGAATGACATCACCCGGGATCACCTGCGCTGTGTTTACAAACCCGCAGGGATCTGTCATTTAGAGTGCGGCAGGCATCGGGTGATCGTGACCGACGAGGATTTACAATCCCCCCCCCCCTCCCTGAAACAGATCTCATTTTCCCCTCCAAGGTCAACGTCTGCCAGTCACACAAC
>CM055117.1:13944962-14232462 GCA_029206835.1 Rana muscosa
ACCCTGCTTTATACTTCTCCACAACTTTATCCCTGACCTGTCTGGTGTGTTCCTTGGCCTTCATGATGCTGTTTGTTCACAAAGGTTCTCTAGCAAACCTCTGAGGGCTTCACAGAACAGCTGTATTTATACTGAGATTACACGACACACAGGTGGACTCTATTTACTAATTAGGTGACTTCTGAAGACAATTGGTGCCGCTAGATTTTAGTTAGGGGTATCAGAGTAAAGGGGGCTGAATACAAATGCCCCCCCACACTTTTCACACATTTATTTGTAACAAAAACAATTTATCATTTTCTTTCCACTTCAGAATTATGTGCCACTTTGTGTTGGTCTATCACATAAAATCCCAATAAAATATATTTACGTTTTTGATTATAAAATGACAAAATGTGGAAAGTTTCAAGGGGTATGAATACTTTTTCAATGCACTGTAGTTCAGAAGTTTAGCAAAAGGCAGTGGGCAGGGCTGACACTACTCAATCTATAAAAATCAATCAAGTGTTGTCCTGCTGTGATCTTTACCTCTTCTGTCCCCTGCTGGGTCCTGCGCCACTATCTTCTTGCATGACGTCATTCGGAAGCTGCTGGCTCTTCGGGGTTCAGCTGGCCGCTCCCCCTCGTGCCGCTAGGCCCGCCCTCATTCCTCCTTTCTCAAGGAAGGACTATTTCTTACAGGTATTTGCTAATAAGTAGAATTGTTACATTGTATTTGTTGAAAGGAATCAGCAAGTATCTAGAGCAGGGGTCTCCGAACATTTCTAAACAAAGGGCCCTTTTACTGTCCTTCAGACTTGATAGGGGCCGGACGATGGGCAGTTGGAGTAGAAAATGTCCTGGTATCAATGGCAGTAAAAAATACCCTATTTTTGGTATTAGATAAATAGTGCCCCATCATTGGTGTCAGTGGGAGGAATAGTGCCCCATCATTGGTATCAGTGGGAGGAATAGTGCCCCATCATTGGTATCAGTTGGAGGAATAGTGTCCCATCATTGGTATCAGTGTGAGGAATAATGCCCCATCATTGGTGTCAGTGGGAGGAATAGTGCCCCATCATTGGTGTCAGTGGGAGGAATAGTGTCCCATCATTGGTGTCAGTGGGAGGAATAGTGCCCCATCATTGGTGTCAGTGGGAGGAATAGTGCCCCATCATTGGTGTCAGTGGGAGGAATAGTGTCCCATCATTGGTGTCAGTGGGAGGAATAGTGTCCCATCATTGGTGTCAGTGGGAGGGATAGTGCCCCATCATTGGTGTCAGTGGGAGGAATAGTGCCCCATCATTGGTGTTAGTGGAAGAATTATGTCCCATTGTTAGGCCTCATGCCCACGGATGTTTTAAAAAACGGGCTGTAAAGCTAGTACAGACGCCAGGAAAAAACGACGTTAAAAACGCGATTTTATCCGTGTTTTGCATTGAATTCAATGCGCGTTTAGCGGCGCTAGCTTTCAGCTGCGTTTCTCTGTCTCTATTCATAATCAATGGTTCCCTATGGGAGCCCATTGATTTGAATAGAAGTCACACCAGAAATCGGATCAAGATGATCCGACTTGCGGTGCGACTTGTGTGCTGAGAATCTTGAAGGGGGAACTCCGGCCAAAATGTTTTAAAATTAGCGTGAGGTTCCCCCCAAGACGATACCAGACCCTTCGGTATGGTATGGATCTTGAGGGGAAGCCCCACGCCCAAAAAAAATGGCGGGGGGTCCCCCCAAGATCCATACCAGACCCTTATCCGAGCATGCAGCCCGGCAGGTCAGGAAAGGGGGTGGGGACGAGCGAGCGCCCCCCCTCCTGAACCATACCATGCTGCATGCCCACAACATGGGGGGGGTGGGTGCTTTGGGGCAGGGGAGCACTGCGCCCCCCACACCAAAGCACCTTGCCCCCATGTTGATGAGGACAAGGGCCTCTTCCCGACAACCCTAGCCATTGGTTGTCGGGGTCTGCGGGCGGGGGGCTTATCGGAATCCGGGAGCCCCCTTTAACCACTTAACGACCGCTCACTGTATATATACGTCGGCAGAATGGCACCGACAGGCACAATCACGTAGAGTGTACGTGATTGCCTTTGTATAGTTGGGGGGTCCAATCGGACCCCCCTCCTATACAGTGAGCGGTGGCTAAGTGTCCGGGAGCGTTCCGGGATGAGGGGGCAGCCATTCGTTTCCGGCCACCCCCCTCGCGATCGCTCCCGGCGAATGGAAATGTGTCAGACAGAGGGAGCAGGAGGAAGTGATGTCATCTCTGGTGCGGCGCTCACATATACCGAGCGCCGTACAAGAGAAGACATCGGGTCAGTGCACACAACACTACACTGACACCAGGACACCAGGACACATAGGAACATAAATCGCCCCCCAAGGCCCCCCCAGACACCCCAGATCACCCCCCAGATCACCCCCCCAGCCCCCAGTCACAGTGTCACTGATTACAGTGACCATTTATTTAGTGATCACTGCAATCAGTGACATTTGTGACTGTAAAAGTGTCACCAAAGTTTAGTTTAGGTCCAGTGTAGCCCCCTAACCCCCCCTAATAAAGGTTTAACCCCCTGATCACCCCCCAGATAACCCTTTCACCCCCTATCACCACTGTCGCTAAGCGATCATTTTTCTGATCGCTGTCTTAGCGTCAGTGATGCCGATCGGCAGCCAGTAATTTTTTTTAGGTTCGCCGCATGTTTTTATAGCGTCAGGTACCCCAATATATTATCTAATAAAGGTTTAACCCCCTTGATCGCCCCCCAGGTAACCCTTTCACCCCCTATCACCACTGTCGCTAAGCAATTGTTTTTCTAAACGCTGTCTTAGTGTCGGTGATGCAGATCGGTAGCTGGTAATTTTTTTTAGGTTCGCCGCAGGTTTTTATAGCGTCAGGTACCCCAATATATTATCTAATAAAGGTTTAACCCCCTTGATCTCCCCCCAGGTAACCCTTTCACCCCCTATCACCACTGTCGCTAAGCGATCGTTTTTCTAAACGCTGTCTTAGCGTCGGTGATGCAGATCGGTAGCTGGTAATTTTTTTTTAGGTTCGCCGCAGGTTTTTATAGCGTCAGGTACCCCCATATATTATCTAATAAAGGTTTTAACCCCCTGATTGCCCCTAGTTAACCCTTTCACCAGTGATCACCATATAAGTGTTACGGGTGACGCTGGTTAGTTAGTTTGCTTTTTATAGTGTCAGGGCACCCGCCGTATATAACCCAATAAAGGTTTAACCCCCTGATCGCCCGGCGGGTGATATCAATTAGGTTTTAGCGTCAGAGAGGGTCTGAGTCACACCCCAGGCAGCGTCAGGTTAGTGCCAGTAACGCTAACACCCACGCGTGAAGCATACACCCCCCTTAGTGGTATAGTATCTGAACAGATCAATATCTGATCTGATCAGATCTATACTAGCGTCCCCAGCAGTTTAGGGTTCCCAGTGTTAGCGGGATCAGCCCAGATACCTGCTGGCACCTGCGTTTTGCCCCTCCGTCCAGCCCAGGCCACCCAAGTGCAGTATCGATCGATCACTGTCACTTACAAAACAAAAACACACATAACTGCAGCGTTCGCAGAGACAGGCCTGATCCCTGCGACTCCAGTGCTGTAGGAGGTGATTTCACCACCACAGTTAAAAAAAAAAAGCATATATGCCGAAGCATTGGGGCAGCAGGGGTGGAGGAGCGATTTTGCTCCTAATGCCGCATACATACGGTCGAAATTCCGACGGAGGCTTGCCCGTGGAAAAGTCCGACCATGTGTGTGCGGCATAACTTTTTTGCGGGAGGATGCCCCCATGCTTCGGCATATATAAATGGTGCGTGTATGCCCATCATTAGAAGTGGGTGGATGAAGGGCGGTATTCTAATGGTGGGCATACCCACCGATCAATCTCTTTTTTCGTTCAGCCAACTGGCTGCATGAAAAAAAAAAGATTAAAATACATGTCCAACAAGGACCAGCAACGTACTGGTATGTTGCTGGACTTTGAATGTTTATACCAGAATGATGCCTGCGGGTTTAGGTATCATCTTGGTATCATTCTTTTCAGCCAGTGGCCGGCTTTCATGTAAAAGCAATCCTAGCGGCTAATTAGCCTCTGGACTGCTTTTACAAGCAGTGGGAGGGAATGCCCCCCCCCCGGATATAAAAAGCGCCATTGGGAAATTGGAAAAGCATTTTATCACACCGATCTTGGTGTGGTCAGATGCTTTGAGGGCAGAGGAAAAATCTAGGGTCTAGAAGACCCCAGTTTTTTCTAAAAAAGAGTACCTGTCACTACCTATTGCTATCATAGGGGATATTTACATTCCCTGAGATAACAATAAAAATGATAAAAAAAAAAAATACTTGGAAGGAACAATTTAAAAATAAAATAAAAAAGCAAAATTAATAATAAAAAAAAAAAAGAAAAAAAAAAAAGCACCCCTGTCCTGTCCTGCTCTTGCCCAATGGCGAACGCAAGCGTCGGTCTGGCGTCATATGTAAACAGCAATTGCACCATGCATGTGAGGTATCACCGCGAAGGTCAGATCGAGGGCAGTCATTTTAGCAGTAGACCTCCTCTGTAAATCTACTGGGGTAACCTGTAAAGGCTTTTAAAGGGTTTTAAAAATGTATGTAGTTTGTCGCCAATGCGCGTTTGTGCGAAATTTTAAAGCATGTCGTGTTTGGTATCTATGTACTCGGCCTAAGATCATCTTTTTTATTTCATCAAACATTTGGGCAATATAGTGTGTTTTAGTGCATTAAAATTAAAAAAAGTGTATTTTTTAACCCAAAAAATGCGTCTGAAAAATCGCTGCGCAAATACTGTGTAGAAAAAAAAATGCAACACCCACCATTTTAATCTGTAGGGCCTTTGCTTTAAAAATATATATATAATGTTTGGGGGTTCAATATAATTTTCTTGCAAAAAAAAAAATGTTTTCATGTAAACAAAAAGTGTCAAAAAGGGCTTTGTCTTCAAGTGGTTAGAAGAGTGGATGTAAGCTTCCTAATGTTGTGTATAAAATGCCAGAACAGTTCAAAACCCCCCCAAATGACCCCATTTTGGAAAGTAGACACCCCAAGCTATATACTGAGAGGCATGTCGAGTCCATGGAATATTTTATATGTTGACACAAGTTGCGGGGAAAACAACAATTTTTTATTTTTTTTTTGCACAAAGTTGTCACTAAATGATATATTGCTCAAACATGCCATGGGCATATGTGGAATTACACCCCAAAATACATTCTGTTGCTTCTCCTGAGTACGGGGATACCACATGTGTGGGACTTTTTGGGAGCCTAGCCGCGTACGGGACCCCAAAAACCAATCACCGCCTTCAGGCTTTCTAAGGGTGTAAATTTTTGATTTCACTTCTCACTGCCTATCACAGTTTCGGAGGCCATGGAATGCCCAGATGGCACAAAACCCCCCCAAATGACCCCATTTTGGAAAGTAGACACCCCAAGCTATTTGCTGAGAGGTATTGTGAGTATTTTGCAGATCTCGCTTTTTGTCACAAAGTTTTGAAAATTGAAAAAAAAAAAATATATATATATATATATTTTCTCTTTTCATTTTCAAAAACAAATGAGAGCTGTAAAATACTCACCATGCCTCTCAGCAAATAGCTTGGGGTGTCTATATTCCAAAATGTGGTCATTTGGGGGGGTTTTGTGCGATTTTGGCATTTTATGGCCTTCGAAACTGTGATAGGTAGTGAGGAGTGAAATCAAAAATTTGCGCCCTTAGAAATCCTGAAGACGGTGCTTGGTTTCCGGGGTCCCGTACGCGGCTAGGCTCCCAAAAAGTCCCACACATGTGGTATCCCCGTACTCAGGAGAAGCAGCAGAATGTATTTTGGGGTGAAATTCCACATATAACCATGGCATGTGTGAGCAATATATCATTTAGTGACAACTTTTTGTAATTTTTTTTTTTTAGTCATTATTCAATCACTTGGGACAAAAAAAAATAATTCAATGGGCTCAACATGCCTCTCAGCAATTTCCTTGGGGTGTCTACTTTCTAAAATGGGGTCATTTGGGGGGGTTTTGTACTGCCCTGTCATTTTAGCACCTCAAGAAATGAGATAGGCAGTCATAAATTTAAAGCTGTGTAAATTTCAGAAAATGTACCCTAGTTTGTAAACTCTATAACTTTTGCGCAAACCAATAAATATACGCTTATTGACATTTTTTTTACTAAAAACATGTGGCTGAATACATTTTGGCCTAAATGTATGACTATAATTGAGTTTATTCTATTTTTCTTATAACAAAAAGTAGAAAATATCATTTTTTTTCAAATTTTTCGGTCTTTTTCCGTTTATATCGCAAAAAATAAAAATCGCAGAGGCAATCAAATACCATTAAAATAAAGCTCTATTTGTGGGAAGAAAAGGACGCAAATTTCGTTTGGGTACAACATTGCATGTCCGCACAATTTACAGTTAAAGCAGCGCAGTTCAAAATTCTGAATTCACCTCTGGTCCTTTAGCTACCAAATGGTCCGGGGCTTAAGTGGTTAATAACATCAACATGGGCGCAGGGCCCCCCTGCCTCAAAGCACCCACCCCCCATGTTGAGGGCATGCGACCTAGTACAGTTCAGGAGGAAGGGGGGCGCTGGCTCGTCCCCACCCCCTTTACTGACCTGTCGGGCTGCGGATAAGGGTCTGATACGGATCTTTGGGGGGGGACCTCAGGCAAAAAAATTTAACATTTTTGCGGGGTTTCCCCCTCAAGATTCTCAGCACACAAGATGAACCGCAAGTCGGATCATCTTGACTTCTATTCTATTCTTCCCTGGAGCAGAGGAGAACTGGGGGGGGGGAGGCTGCCACGAATTGTTGCGGTCGGGGGGCTTTGGGTGCTGACGAACAAAAAAAAAAAAAAGAACAAAAAAAGAGGGGTTGACCTCTGGGCCCCTTACAAAATAAAAAAAATATAAATATTTTTTTTTTATAAAAAAAAAAAAGATTTTATAAAAAAATAAAAAAAAAGGGGGGTTGCCATCCGGGGCCCTGTGGACCTCTGGGCCCCTTACAAAAAATAAATAAATAAAAATTTAAAAAAAAATGTATTTAAAAAAAAGGGGGGAGGTTGCCATCCGGGGCCCTGGGGACCTCAGTGCCTCTGGGGACCTCTGGGCCCCTTACAAAAAAAAATGTATAAAAAAAAAGGGGGTTGCTATCCGGGGCCCTGGGGACCTCCGGGCCTCTAGGGACCTCTGGGCCCCTTACAAAAATAAAAAATTAATAAAAAAAATTAAATAATAATTTATAAAAAAAAGGGGGGTTGCCATCCGGGCCCCTTACAGGTGTACTGCCTGTACCCCCCCCCCCTGATGGCGGCCCTGCCGGCCGGCGTCTGACGTTTTTACAGCTCTAGCGCTGGTGCCTCGAAACGCGCTGGTCCTGGGTTTTTATATTTTTTTGCAGCTCAAAAACGCCTTGGTGGGCATGAGGCCATAGGCTAACATGGAGAGGCGTTTTTAAGCTGCAAAAAACGCTCATAAAAGTGGCTGTAAAAACGTCCGTGGGCATGAGGCCTAAATGTCAGAGGAAGGAATAGTGCCCCAAGGACCTGATAAAGACAACTAAAGGGCCGCATCCAGCCCCCAGGCCGCAGTATGGAGACCCCTGATCTAGAGGGAAAAAGCAAAAAAAAGGGAATTTTGCTTGCATTAATCTGATTCCCTCTCTAGCTATTTGCTAATTCCTCACAAGAGATACAATAGAACAATGCAAGAGAATGCTAGAGGGAATTAGCATTGGTTACATTTTCTTGCTAATTGCTAGAATTGTTACATTGAATCTCTTGAGAGGAATCAGCAAATAGCTAGAGAGAATGAGCAAGTAAATGGTCCTAGGTGTGCGCACAGGGTCTGCCAGGTGTGCCTGGGCACACCCTAATCACCCCATGTGCATTCGCATTATCCAGGAGCGGCACCAGGTGGGTGGTTGGGGGTGCCAGTGTAAATGCCCCCAATATATAAAATCAATCAATATACGCTTATTGCAGCCTTTGTTTTTGTTTGTTTTTACCAAAAATATGTAGAAGAATATATATTGGCATGAACTGATGAAGAATGTTTTTTCTTTTTTTTGGGGGGGGGGGGGGGATATTTATTATAGCAAAAAGTAAAACATCAAGTTTTTTTTCTCAAAATTGTCACTCTTTTTTTGTAAGCAAACCCTGTTAGTGGTAAATTGTTTGTCTCGTCCATAGGCATGCGCACAGGGTCTGCCAGGCAGGGCCGCCATCAGAAATTGTGGGGCCCCTTACACAGCTTCAGGCATGGGCCTCCTGGAGCAGAGGAGAACCGAGGGGGGGGGGGGCTGCCGCTGCGAATTGTTGAGGTCAGGGGGGCTTTAGGTGCTGACGAACAAAAAAAGAACAAAAAAAAAAAAGGGGGGTTGCCATTCGGGGCCCTGGGGACCTCCGGGCCTCTGGAAACCTCTGGGCCCCTTACAAAAAAGAAAAAATGATATTAAAAAAAAGAAAAAAAAATTATAAAAAAAAGGGGGAGTTGCCATCCGGGACCCTGGGGACCTCCGGGCTCCTGGGGACCACAGGGCCCCTTACAAAAAAATAAAAAATGATCTACAAAAAACAAATAAAATAAAAAAAGGGGGGTTGCCATCCGGGCTCCTGGGGACCTCAGGGCCCCTTACAAAAAAAAAAGGGGGGGTTGCCATCCGGGGCCCTGGGGACCTCCGGGCCTCTGGAAACCTCTGGGCCCCTTACAAAAAATAAAAAAATATATAAAAATAAAAAAAGTGTATAAAAAAAGGGGGGTTGCCATCCGGAACCCTGGGGACTTCCGGGCTCCTGGGGACCACAGGGCCCCTTACAAAAAATAAAAAATAAATTACAAAAAATAAATTACAAAAGAAAAAGGGGGGGTTGCCATCCGGGCCCCTGGGGACCTTAGGGCCCCTTACAAAAAAAAAAGGGGGGTTGCCATCCGGGGCCCTGGGGACCTCCGGGCCTCTGGAAACCTCTGGGCCCCTTACAAAAAATAAAAAAATATATAAAAATAAAAATTAAAAAAGTGTATAAAAAAAGGGGGGTTGCCATCCGGAACCCTGGGGACTTCCGGGCTCCTGGGGACCACAGGGCCCCTTACAAAAAAATAAAAAATAAATTACAAAAAATAAATTACAAAAGAAAAAGGGGGGGTTGCCATCCGGGCCCCTGGGGACCTTAGGGCCCCTTACAAAAAAAAAAAAGGGGGGTTGCCATCCGGGGCCCTGGGGACCTCCGGGCCTCTGGAAACCTCTGGGCCCCTTACAAAAAATAAAAAAATATATAAAAATAAAAATAAAAAAAGTGTATAAAAAAAATGTATTAAAAAAAAGGGGGGTTGCCATCCAGGACCCTGGGGACCTCCGGGCTCCTGGGGACCACAGGGCCCCTTACAAAAAAAAAGGGGGGGTTGCCATCCGGGCCCCTGGGGACCTCTGGGCCCCTTACAGGTGTACTGCCTGTACCCCCCTGATGGCGGCCCTGCTGCCAGGTGTGCCTGGGCACACCCTAATCAACGCATGTGTATTAGCATTATCCAGGAGCGGCACTAGGTGGGTGGTTGGGGGGGGGCCAGTGTAAATGCCCCCAATATATTAAAGTCTAGGTTCAACTTTAGGAATACGTTATACTCGTATTTAGGGTGTACCCTAATATGCTCCCAATCGACTGTCTCCCACCACCAGAGCCCCCTTCCTGTGACAGCAGGTGGCGTTCGTGTGTGTTTGAGCTTTGGGGTGCGCACCCTAATCCAATAGGCTGCCCACACCTATGTAAATGGTAAACTATTGGTAATGTAAGTTTTCTAGTTCCATCTAGCTAGCTATTTCATAATTCCTCTCCAGAGATACAATGTAATAATTCTAGGGAACGCTAGAGGGAATTATCAATGGTTACTTTTTGATTTTTTTTGCGTTTTCTGGAATTGTTACATTGTATCTCTTGTTACAAAAACGTATGTATTTCCTAATCTCCTCAGCTCCATCTAGTGGCCATCATGTGATATCTTAAAAGAACATTCGTTCAGATGAGATCTTAGCCTAAAGTCCATTCATTTTTTTCCCGATTCACACAGAATGAATGTACATGCAGATTCACCAGTGAGTCTGTAAAGGATGAAATGTGGCTCATTAGATAGAATAGAATCCTTTTGAAGACTGACAAAGGATTCCTCCACCTTGGAGATGCACCCGGTGTATAGCTGAGCCGCTCGCCTCGATCGCCCGTCTGCTTGGTGACAGCGAGGTGCGTTGCCCTGACACCTCCTCCATTATTCGAGGTTTAGCGGGTAGCCGGTGGCACACGAGGCCTTGTATAAACACCGCCGGCACCGGAGGCGAGTGCTAATGAGCAGAGAGTAAGCAGAAACTGACACCTTGCGGGTGTTTTGGGGGTCAGCAGAGGCGCCTGAGAGCGCGCGCGGGGGGGGGGGGTTCTCCGAACTCACAGACACCCAGCTGGACCGCCAGGAATGAGGCTCCTCTGGTTACCGTGTGGGGGAAATATTATATTATCCAACGTGTCAGGAGAACACTATCTGTATTTAGTGCCTCCGTAGATAGGGGATCCATTTCACACGGAGACAGGCCGAGGGGCAGCTGTGGATTCCCGACCTGTCACACATGTTTACCCAACTTTTTCCTTATCTGACCCCAACTTTCCCGTATGGTCAATTCCCAGAAGGACCTGGAACTGGCAGAGCATGGGCACCAAAAAGTGAGATTTGAGTTATAGGTGGACCCGGGTGGACTGATTCAGGCCCTGAGTTCTTGTATGTCCTAGATGCTCCAACAGCGTCATTCCCGGCTCTCCCCCTGTCCACCCGTAATGGGCACAGCAGGTGTGCAGACCCGGGAACTCAGCACAGGGATGGTGGGAACCCCTTATAATGGGCACAGCAGGTGTGCAGACCCGGGAACTCAGCACAGGGATGGTGGGAACCCCTTATAATGGGCACAGCAGGTGTACAGACCCGGAAACTCAGCACAGGGATGGTGGGAACTCCTCATAATGGGCACAGCAGGTGTACAGACCCGGAAACTCAGCACAGGGATGGTGGGAACTCCTCATAATGGGCACAGCAGGTGTGCAGACCCGGGAACTCAGCACAGGGATGGTGGGAACCCCTTATAATGGGCACAGCAGGTGTACAGACCCGGGAACTCAGCACAGGGACGGTGGGAACTCCTCATAATGGGCACAGCGGGTGTACAGACCCGGGACCTCAGCACAGGGATGGTGGGAACCCCTTATAATGGGCACAGCAGGTGTACAGACCCGGGAACTCAGCACAGAGATGGTGGGAACCCCTTATAATGGGCACAGCAGGTGTACAGACCTGGGAACTCAGCGCAGGGATGGTGGGAACCCCTCATAATGGGCACAGCAGGTGTACAGACCCGGGAACCCAGCACAGGGATGGTGGGAACCCCTCATAATGGGAACAGCAGGTGTACAGACCCAGGAACTCAGCACAGGGATGGTGGGAACCCCTCATAATGGGCACAGCAGGTGTACAGACCCGGGAACCCAGCACAGGGATGGTGGGAACCCCTCATAATGGGAACAGCAGGTGTACAGACCCGGGAACTCAGCACAGGGATGGTGGGAACCCCTTATAATGGGCACAGCAGGTGTACAGACCCGGAAACTCAGCACAGGGATGGTGGGAACTCCTCATAATGGGCACAGCAGGTGTACAGACCCGGAAACTCAGCACAGGGATGGTGGGAACTCCTCATAATGGGCACAGCAGGTGTGCAGACCCGGGAACTCAGCACAGGGATGGTGGGAACCCCTTATAATGGGCACAGCAGGTGTACAGACCCGGGAACTCAGCACAGGGACGGTGGGAACTCCTCATAATGGGCACAGCGGGTGTACAGACCCGGGACCTCAGCACAGGGATGGTGGGAACCCCTTATAATGGGCACAGCAGGTGTACAGACCCGGGAACTCAGCACAGAGATGGTGGGAACCCCTTATAATGGGCACAGCAGGTGTACAGACCTGGGAACTCAGCGCAGGGATGGTGGGAACCCCTCATAATGGGCACAGCAGGTGTACAGACCCGGGAACCCAGCACAGGGATGGTGGGAACCCCTCATAATGGGAACAGCAGGTGTACAGACCCAGGAACTCAGCACAGGGATGGTGGGAACCCCTCATAATGGGCACAGCAGGTGTACAGACCCGGGAACCCAGCACAGGGATGGTGGGAACCCCTCATAATGGGAACAGCAGGTGTACAGACCCAGGAACTCAGCACAGGGATGATGGGAACCCCTCATAATGGGCACAGCAGGTGTACAGACCTGGGAACTCAGCACAGGGATGGTGGGAACCCCTCATAATGGGCACAGCAGGTGTACAGACCCGGGAACTCAGCACAGGGATGGTGGGAACTCCTCATAATGGGCACAGCGGGTGTACAGACCCGGGAACTCAGCACAGGGATGGTGGGAACCCCTCATAATGGGCACAGCAGGTGTACAGACCTGGGAACTCAGCACAGGGATGGTGGGAACCCCTCATAATGGGCACAGCAGGTTACAGACCCGGGAACTCAGCACAGGGATGGTGGGAACCCCTCATAATGGGCACAGCAGGTGTACAGACCCGGGAACTCAGCACAGGGATGGTGGGAACCCCTCATAATGGGCACAGCAGGTGTACAGACCCGGGAAGTCAGGTGTTGCACATATATAAATGTTTCACACTCTGTTGTGCTTTGTGCATTTGGCAGCCCATGCATTTCAATGAGCTGCTCTACAGATGGCAAACACAGTATCCTTTTGAGCTGTGAGCTTTGCATGTTTTTTTTATCCGCGCGTTTTTTCCATGTATGTTGCACTTTCTTGCGTGTACAGAAACTCACTCCTGTCGCTCAAAATCATCACCAATGGACAATTTTAGGCACCGTAGTTTGTCACCATTTCACGGGCCTGAGCAATTTTAAACCTTGACATGTTTGGTCAGGGCCGCCATCAGGAATTTTGGGGCCCCTTACACAGCTTCAGGAATGCCGCCGCAAATTGAGAACCGGGGGGGGGGAGCTGCCGCGAATTGAGTAACTGGGGGTGCCGCTATAGTTGAGAAGCGGGGGGGGGGGGGGCTTGTGGCGCAAGTTGAGAACAAAAAAGAAAAAAATAATAAATAATTAAATAAAGGGGGGTTTGCCATCAGAGCCCATGGGGACCGGAGGGCCCCTTACAAGAAAAAAAAAAAAAAAGATTATAAAAAAAAGAGGGTTGCCATCCGGGCCCCTTACAAGAAAGAAAATAATAAATAATTAAATTAAATAAAGGGGGGGGGGGTTGCCATCCGGACCCATGGGGACCTCCAGGCCCCTTACAATAAAAAAAAAAATGATTATAAAAAAAAAGGGGGGTTGCCATCTGGGCCAAATGTAAATGTATTTTATTGGCATTTTATGAGATAGACCAACACAAAGGGGTTGATTTACTAAAGGAAAATCCACTTTGCACTTGAAAGTGCACTGAAAGTGCACATGGAAGTGCAGATGCTGTACATCTGCAAGAAACATGCAAGGAAAATAAAAAACAGCATTCTAGCTTGCACATGATTGGATGATAAAATCAGCAAAGCTTCCCCTAATTTCAGAGCTTCCCCTCAGATTTACAGCGTTCTACAGCGACTGCACTTCCATGTGCACTTTCAAGTGCAAAGTGGATTTTCCTTTAGTAAATCAACCCCAAAGTGTCACATAATTGTGAAGTGGAAGGAAAATGATAAATGATACAAATAAATATGTGAAAAGTGTGGGGGGGATTTGTATGGCGCCCCCCGGAGTCAATACTTTGTAGAACCGCCTTTCTCTGCAATTACAGCTGCAAGTCTTTTTGGGGGTGTCTCTACCAGCTTTGCACATCTAGAGAGGGACATTTCTGCCCATTCTTCTTCTTTGCAAAATATCTCAAGCTCTGTCAGATTGGATGGAGAGCATCTGTGATCAGCAATTTTCAAGTCTTGCCACAGATTCTCAATGGGATTTAGGTCTGGACTGTGACTGGGCCATTCTAACACATGAATATGCTTTGATCTAAACCATTCCGTTGTAGCTCTGGCTGGATGTTTTTTAAACCATAAAGCTTTTATTAATGCTTAATAATAACATTTGTACAATCATACTAGCATTTGTACATAAGTATCATATAAAAGTATAACATTGTATAATTGAGTTCAATAGTAGAGTATTTTAATAATAAAACCATTGAAGTGGCTTCGTAATCAACCGATCATTGCATCGATAGTCTATTTAGAAATACTCTGAATATTTGTAGAAAAAATTGATTATTTAATATCAAAAAGAAAGGAACAAAAGTAAAACTTTGTGGACCTCAGGGAGAAGCCCATAGAAGAAGGTATAATGATAGAAATGAAAGGGAATAGAAGGAAGGGAAATAAAAATAAGGAGAGATATTGTTCATTCACGTTTCTCTATATTTGAAGGTCTATGTTCGAGTAAAGGTGGTACAGGAATCAGAGTATTTAAAAATGATCCACGGTTGCCACCAGGGATGAGCCGAACACCCCCCTGTTCGGTTCGCACCAGAACCTGCGAACAGACAAAATGTTCGTGTAAACTTTAGAACCCTATTAAATACAATGGATTCGAACGTTCGAAATCTAAAGTGTTAATTATAAAGGCTAATATGCAAGTTATTGTCCTAAAAAGTGTTTGGGGACCCGAGTCCTGCCCCAGGGGACATGTATCAATGCAAAAAGAAGTTTAAAAAATAGACGTTTTTACAGGAGCGGTGATTTTAATAATGCTTAAAATGAAAAAATAAAAGTGAAATATTCCTTTAAATTTCGTACCTGGGGGGTGTGTATGATATGCATGTGAAGTGGCGCATGTTTCCCGTGCTTAGAACTGTCCCTGCAAAAAATGTCATTTTTGAAAGAAAAAAAATGCATTTAAAACTGACTCACGGCTATTAATGAATTGTCGGCTCCCGGCAATACATACAAAAGTCATTGATAAAAAAAAAAAAAAAAAAACGTGGGGGTTCCCCAGAATTCAATTACCAGGCGCTTCAGGTCTGGAATGGATATTAAGGGGAACCCCGCCGCAAATTTAAAAAAAAATTGACGTGGGGTTCCCCCAAATATCCATTCCAGGCCCTTCAGATCTGGCATGGATTTTAAGGGGAACTCCACCCCAAATTTTAAAAAAAAATTGCGTGGAGTCCCCCTAAAAATCCATACCAGACCCCTTATCCGAGCACGCAACCTGGCCGGCCGCAGGGGAAAAGGGGGGGACGAGAGAGCGGCCCCCCCTCCCTCCTGAACCGTACCAAGCCACATGCCCTCAACATGGGGAGGATGTCCCCATGTTGATGGGGACAAGGGCCTCATCCCCACAACCCTTGCCCGGTGGTTGTGGGGGTCTGCGGGTGGGGGGCTTATCGGAATCTGGAAGACCCCTTTAACAAAGGGGACCCCCAGATCCCGGCCCCCCTCCTATGTGAATTGGTAAGGGGTACATTGTACCCCTACCATTTCACAAAGAAAGCGTAATTTTTTTTTTAAAAAAAACACACAAACACCTTGAAAAAGTCCTTTATTTAAAAAAAAAAAAAAAAAACATTCCAGCGGTGAAATCCAGTGTCCCGCGGCGATCCCGATGTCCAGCGCTGTCCTTCATTGGTTGTGCCTGAGCGGACCTGATGGGGAACTCCCTCTCAGTATTTTAAATGTATAGACCCGCCCCTTCTAAAGTTCCCCATCAGGTCCGCTCAGCGGACCAGATGCGGAACATAAGAAGGGGCGGGTCTATACATGTATTACCAAAGTGAGAGCAGTTCCCCATCAGGTCCGCCCCCTCGGTATGTCGGACCCGCCTACGCCTGGATTTCACCGCTGGAATGTTTTTTTTTTGTTTTTTTTTAAATAAAGGACTTTTTCAAGGTGTTTGTGTGTTTTTTTAAACATTTTTTTACACTTTCTTTGTGAAATGGTAGGGGTACAATGTACCCCTTACCAATTCACATAGGGGGGGCGGGATCTGGGGGTCCCCTTTGTTAAAGGGGTCTTCCAGATTCCGATAAGCCCCCCGCCCGCAGACCCCCACAACCACCGGGCAAGGGTTGTGGGGATGAGGCCCTTGTCCCCATCAACATGGGGACATCCTCCCCATGTTGAGGGCATGTGGCTTGGTACGGTTCAGGAGGGAGGGGGGGCCGCTCTCTCGTCCCCCCCTTTTCCCCTGCGGCCGGCCAGGTTGCGTGCTCGGATAAGGGGTCTGGTATGGATTTTTAGGGGGACTCCACGCCATTTTTTTTTTAAATTTGCGGCGGGGTTCCCCTTAATATCCATTCCAGACCTGAAGGGCCTGGTAATTGAATTCTGGGGAACCCCCACGCTTTTTTTTTTTTTTTATCAATGACTTTTGTATGTATTGCCGGGAGCCGACAATTCATTAATAGCCGCGAGTCAGTTTTAAATGCATTTTTTTCTTTCAAAAATGACATTTTTTGCAGGGACAGTTCTAAGCACGGGAAACATGCGCCACTTCACATGCATATCATACACACCCCCCAGGTACGAAATTTAAAGGAATATTTCACTTTTATTTTTTCACTTTAAGCATTATTAAAATCACTGCTCCCGAAAAAACGGCCGTTTTTAAAACTTTTTTTTGCATTGATACATGTCCCCTGGGGCAGGACCCGGGTCCCCAAACACTTTTTAGGACAATAACTTGCATATTAGCCTTTATAATTAGCACTTTAGATTTCTCCCATAGATTTTTCGAATTTGCCGCGAACACCCCAATTTGTTCGCTGTTCGGCGAACGGGCGAACAGGCAATGTTCGAGTCGAACATGAGTTCGACTCGAACTCGAAGCTCATCCCTAGTTGCCACATTTTATTGAATTTTTCTGTATTCTCCTGTGATGTAGCCCTGATCTCCTCCATACCTCTGAGTAGATGTATCTCTTCTAGCCATTCTTTAATAGCTCTGGCTGTATGTTTAGGGTCGTTGTCCTGCTGGAAGGGGAACCTCCGCCCCAGTCTCAAGTCTTTTGCAGACTCCTAACAGGTTTTCTTCTAAGATTGTCCTGTATTTGGCTCCAACCATCTTCCCATCAACTCTGACCAGCTTCCCCGTCCCTGCTGAAGAAAAGAATTCCCACCACATGATGCTGCCACCACCATGTTTCACAGTGGGGATGGTGTATTCAGGGTGATGTGCAGTGTTAGTTTTCCCCCACACATAGCGTTTTGCTTTTAGGCCAAAAAGTTGAATTTTGGTCTCATCTGACCAGATCACCTTCTTCCACATGTTTGCTATGTCCCCCACATGTTTGCTGTGTCCCCCACATGATTGCTGTGTCCCCCACATGTTTGCTGTGTCCCCCACATGTTTGCTGTGTCCCCCACATGGCTTCTCACAAACTGCAAACAGGACTTCTTATGACTTTCTTTCACCAATGTCTTTCTTCTTGTCACTCTTCCATAAAGGGCAGATTTGTGGAGAAGCACGACTAATAGTTGTCCTGTGGACAGATTCTCCCCCCTGAGCTGTGGATCTCTGCAGCTCCTCCAGAGTTACCATGGGGCCTCTTGGCTGCTTCTCTGATGAATGCTCTCCTTGCCCGGCCCGGTCAGTTTAGGTGGACGGCCATGTCTTGGTAGGTTTGCAGTTGTGCCATACTCTTTCCATTTTCCGATGATGGATTGAACAGAGCTCCGTGAGATGTTCAAAGCTTGGGAGATTTTTTTATAACCTGACCCTGCTTTATACTTCTCCACAACTTTATCCCTGACCTGTCTGGTGTGTTCCTTGGCCTTCATGATGCTGTTTGTTCACTAAGGTTCTCTAACAAACCTCTGAGGGCTTCACAGAACAGCTGTATTTATACTGAGATTAAATGACACACAGGTGGACTCCATATTTACTAATTAGGTGACTTCTGAAGGCAATTGGTTCCACTAGATTTTAGTTAGGGGTATCAGAGTAAAGGGGGCTGAATACAAATGCCCCCCCACACACACTTTTCACATATTTATTTGTATCATTTATCATTTTCCTTCCACTTCACAATTATGTGCCACTTTGTGTTGGTCTATCACATAAAATCCCAATAAAATACATTTACATTTTTGGTTGTAACATGACAAAATGTGGGAAATTTCAAGGGGTATGAAGACTTTTCAAGTCACTTTAATATAAAAGGTTTGTGGTATATACAAAGTTACTATATTAGGATATTACGATGCCGGGCTCCATTTGCTATGTGACTAACGATGAATGACACTGTAGGTGCAACATGCTTTTTTTTTTTGCACGGTTCGTGAATCCGTGAAAATCACGTGCGTGTTCACAAGCTGTACCAGTGTGAATGGGGCAGAGATATGTTTTAGGTGCCCTGACCGTTTTCTGTCTGGCTCAGCTGTGTCTCCTCTGCTCAGTAGATACAATGTTTCTTTCTTTGACAATGTGCAAATATGAACTTTATATCTCAGCCATCGGTTTATCAGATAAGTCACAAAAAATTGATCTCCTGCACACTCATGGAGCCGGCATTGCGGAGTCCGGGATCCTCATCTAAAAGGCCTATTCATATCTGTATATTTAGGTAAAACATGTATAAACATGTTATACTGCGTCACCCAAAGTAATATGTATTGTGATGCCATTAAGTTAGCTCAATACTGCAGTAGCAGGCCATACAACGGGGTGCAGTGCACATGCCATACATTGTGGGGTGCTGCAAAAACAAAGGGTCACATCCATGTTTGTGTGCATTAAGGTGTGACACAATTATTTTGAGAGTAGCATATCCTGATCCTATCACTGCAGATCCCCATAGCATGTCCTGATCCTATCACTGCAGATCCCCATAGCGTGTCCTGATCCTACCACTGCAGATCCCCATAGCATGTCCTGATCCTACCACTGCAGATCCCCATAGCATGTCCTGATCCTATCACTGCAGATCCCCATAGCGTGTCCTGATCCTATCACTGCAGATCCCCATAGCATGTCCTGATCCTATCACTGCAGATCCCCATAGCGTGTCCTGATCCTACCACTGCAGATCCCCATAGCGTGTCCTGATCCTATCACTGCAGATCCCCATAGCATGTCCTGATCCTATCACTGCAGATCCCCATAGCATGTCCTGATCCTACCACTGCAGATCCCCATAGCATGTCCTGATCCTACCACTGCAGATCCCCATAGCATGTCCTGATCCTATCACTGCAGATCCCCATAGCGTGTCCTGATCCTATCACTGCAGATCCCCATAGCATGTCCTGATCCTATCACTGCAGATCCCCATAGCGTGTCCTGATCCTACCACTGCAGATCCCCATAGCGTGTCCTGATCCTATCACTGCAGATCCCCATAGCGTGTCCTGATCCTATCACTGCAGATCCCCATAGCATGTCCTGATCCTATCACTGCAGATCCCCATAGCGTGTCCTGATCCTACCACTGCAGATCCCCATAGCATGTCCTGATCCTACCACTGCAGATCCCCATAGCATGTCCTGATCCTATCACTGCAGATCCCCATAGCATGTCCTGATCCTATCACTGCAGATCCCCATAGCATGTCCTGATCCTATCACTGCAGATCCCCATAGCGTGTCCTGATCCTACCACTGCAGATCCCCATAGCGTGTCCTGATCCTATCACTGCAGATCCCCATAGCGTGTCCTGATCCTACCACTGCAGATCCCCATAGCGTGTCCTGATCCTATCACTGCAGATCCCCATAGCATGTCCTGATCCTATCACTGCAGATCCCCATAGCGTGTCCTGATCCTACCACTGCAGATCCCCATAGCGTGTCCTGATCCTATCACTGCAGATCCCCATAGCGTGTCCTGATCCTACCACTGCAGATCCCAATAGCGTGTCCTGATCCTATCACTGCAGATCCCCATAGCATGTCCTGATCCTATCACTGCAGATCCCCATAGCATGTCCTGATCCTATCACTGCAGATCCCCATAGCATGTCCTGATCCTATCACTGCAGATCCCCATAGCGTGTCCTGATCCTATCACTGCAGATCCCCATAGCGTGTCCTGATCCTATCACTGCAGATCCCCATAGCATGTCCTGATCCTATCACTGCAGATCCCCATAGCGTGTCCTGATCCTATCACTGCAGATCCCCATAGCATGTCCTGATCCTATCACTGCAGATCCCCATAGCGTGTCCTGATCCTACCACTGCAGATCCCCATAGCGTGTCCTGATCCTATCACTGCAGATCCCCATAGCGTGTCCTGATCCTACCACTGCAGATCCCCATAGCGTGTCCTGATCCTATCACTGCAGATCCCCATAGCATGTCTTGATCCTATCACTGCAGATCCCCATAGCATGTCCTGATCCTATCACTGCAGATCCCCATAGCATGTCCTGATCCTATCACTGCAGATCCCCATAGCGTGTCCTGATCCTATCACTGCAGATCCCCATAGCATGTCCTGATCCTATCACTGCAGATCCCCATAGCATGTCCTGATCTTTGCTTGCAGATCCCCAAAGCGTGTCCTGATCCTATCACTGCAGATCCCCATAGCGTGTCCTGATCCTATCACTGCAGATCCCCATAGCATGTCCTGATCCTATCACTGCAGATCCCCATAGCGTGTCCTGATCCTACCACTGCAGATCCCCATAGCGTGTCCTGATCCTATCACTGCAGATCCCCATAGCGTGTCCTGATCCTATCACTGCAGATCCCCATAGCATGTCCTGATCCTATCACTGCAGATCCCCATAGCGTGTCCTGATCCTATCACTGCAGATCCCCATAGCGTGTCCTGATCCTATCACTGCAGATCCCCATAGCATGTCCTGATCCTATCACTGCAGATCCCCATAGCATGTCCTGATCCTATCACTGCAGATCCCCATAGCGTGTCCTGATCTTTGCTTGCAGATCCCCATAGCGTGTCCTGATCCTATCACTGCAGAACCCCATAGCGTGTCCTGATCCTATCACTGCAGATCCCCATAGTATGTCCTGATCCTTTCATTGCAGATCCCCATAGCGTGTCCTGATCCTATCACTGCAGATCCCCATTGTGTGTCCTGATCCTATCACTACAGATCCCCATAGCGTGTCCTGATCCTTTTACTGCAGATCCCCATAGCGTGTCCTGATCCTATCACTGCAGATCCCCATAGCGTGTCCTGATCCTATCACTGCAGATCCCCATAGTGTGTCCTGATCCTATCACTGCAGATCCCCATAGCGTGTCCTGATCCTATCACTGCAGATCCCCATAGCATGTCCTGATCCTTTCACTGCAGATCCCCATAGCATGTCCTGATCCTATCACTGCAGATCCCCATAGCATGTCCTGATCCTATCACAACAGATCCCCATAGCATGTCCTGATCCTATCACTGCAGATCCCCATAGCATGTCCTGATCCTATCACTGCAGATCCCCATAGCATGTCCTGATCCTATCACTGCAGATCCCCATAGCATGTCCTGATCCTATCACTGCAGATCCCCATAGCATGTCCTGATCCTATCACTGCAGATCCCCATAGCGTGTCCTGATCCTACCACTGCAGATCCCCATAGCATGTCCTGATCCTATCACTGCAGATCCCCATAGCGTGTCCTGATCCTATCACTGCAGATCCCCATAGCATGTCCTGATCCTATCACTGCAGATCCCCATAGCATGTCCTGATCCTATCACTGCAGATCCCCATAGCGTGTCCTGATCCTATCACTGCAGATCCCCATAGCGTGTCCTGATCCTACCACTGCAGATCCCCATAGCGTGTCCTGATCCTATCACTGCAGATCCCCATAGCGTGTCCTGATCCTATCACTGCAGATCCCCATAGCGTAAGGTGACCAGATTTTTTAAATGAAATCCGGGGACTTTTTTTTTTTTTTACTAGTGTAGCAATACCCCCGAAGGGGACGCTGGTTTAGATTTGGGCCTGCCGTTACCTTTCTGTTCACCACACTCGTCTTAGGGGTCCCTCTTGAAGAGCCTTCATGAATGTCCACACCAACACTTGGTTACTTTTTCTTCAAGAGTTTTATTAAACAGTTCCAACAGAGGGTTAGAGGGATAGGGGAGGTTCAGGTACCTTGCTTTGCGGATCACGGGCACAATCTTAGATCCAGAGGACAAATCGGTTCCACACTGGATTCAGCAACCACCGGATAGGCCTACTCTCACTCGCCTAGCAACCGGCGCGAAGCTCGCTCAAAGTCTCTGCCACAGACTTGATAAGTGCTGTCGAGACGTTTCACAATCTTCCGCCACAAGATCGTGCGACCACACTGACACTTTGCAAAAGTTCCTTCAGAAAGTACATAGCTCACGGTGCCAGAATCTTTCAGCCAGCTGGCAGCACCTCGAGGTAAACTGGCCAGGATGTGTCTGTCATTTGAATCCCCAATTGTTGCGCTTCTTCCCGCAGGCAAAACCGCGTAGGACCATCCCTGGACTAGTAGGCCCCAGAAACTCCTGGGCCTACTCTCAGTTGCAGAGCCTCGGGCCAGCAGGCCCGAGGCCAAGAAACAGATCGCACATCCCTGAGGCCAGGAGGGCCCTCAGGTCAGGATCCGGCAAACGAACCCGATAGCGCAGGCTCTGTCCCTTAAGTACCCCTTCTCAGCATGCACAGCGGGTTGACCACGCCCCCTGAGCCACTTCTGAGAAAAGAATCCCCAATACACCCAGCCCGTTGCATTTCCAACCTTGACCCGTGGTGACAGTGACACCTACTGTTAAGGGGGAAACCATGCAACCCAGCTGGACTGAAACAGAGCCATCAATTTAGCTTAATCCTTCTGTGCTAAATTACAGCTCAAATAACTAAATTTAACACATAGCGCCTACCCAACAGGAGCAGGGTGCTACACTAGTAATGACGGCAATCAGCGACACTCTGCCCGTCGTCGCCGCCGCCCGCCACACAGCCTGTCGAGTCTTACTCTCCAGAACCCGGCTACTACTGGGTGGCGAGCGGAGGAAGATCACTCTGCCAGGGAAGGCAAGGAGATAAGCAGGCAGGCGGCTGGTCGGGACTTGAGCCAAGGCAGGAGAACATGCGAGCGGAGCTGAATGGGCACCCGAAACTGAAGAAATATTCCCTCCGCTCCGACCAGCACATGATCATCAGAAAGGGGCACAGATAATGGAAAAAAATACACCCCCCTAAGCTAGTAAGAGCGGGGGTGTGTAATTCAGAGTTTTTTTTTTTATTCTGCACTGACTGTCTTTGAAATTGCCCCAGGCCCTGTTGAAATCCAATCCGGGGACAAAACTGGTGACAGATTTGGTCCGGGGACAGTGTCCTCAATCCGGGGACTGTCCCCTGAAACAGGGGATGTCTGGTCACCCTACCATAGCGTGTCCTGATCCTATCACTGCAGAACCCCATAGCGTGTCCTGATCCTATCACTGCAGATCCCCATAGCGTGTCCTGATCCTATCACTGCAGAACCCCATAGCGTGTCCTGATACTATCACTGCAGATCCCCATAGCGTGTCCTGATCCTATCACTGCAGATCCCCATAGCGTGTCCTGATCCTATCACTGCAGATCCCCATAGCGTGTCCTGATCCTATCACTGCAGATCCCCATAGCGTGTCCTGATCCTATCACTGCAGATCCCCATAGCGGGTCCTGATCCTATCACTGCAGATCCCCATAGCGTGTCCTGATTCTATCACTGCAGATCCCCATAGCGTGTCCTGATTCTATCACTGCAGATCCCCATAGCGTGTCCTGATCCTATCACTGCAGATCCCCATAGCGTGTCCTGATCCGATCACTGTAGATCCCCATAGCGTGTCCTGATCCTATCACTGCAGATCCCCATAGCATGTCCTGATCCTATCACTGCAGATCCCCATAGTGTGTCCTGATCCTATCACTGCAGATCCCCATAGCGTGTCCTGATCCTATCACTGCAGATCCCCATAGCGTGTCCTGATTCTATCACTGCAGATCCCCATAGCGTGTCCTGATCCTATCACTGCAGATCCCCATAGCGTGTCCTGATCCTATCACTGCAGATCCCCATAGCGTGTCCTGATCCTATCACTGCAGATCCCCATAGCGTGTCCTGATCCTATCACTGCAGATCCCCATAGCGGGTCCTGATCCTATCACTGCAGATCCCCATAGCGTGTCCTGATTCTATCACTGCAGATCCCCATAGCGTGTCCTGATCCTATCACTGCAGATCCCCATAGCGTGTCCTGATCCGATCACTGTAGATCCCCATAGCGTGTCCTGATCCTATCACTGCAGATCCCCATAGCATGTCCTGATCCTATCACTGCAGATCCCCATAGTGTGTCCTGATCCTATCACTGCAGATCCCCATAGCGTGTCCTGATCCTATCACTGCAGATCCCCATAGCATGTCCTGATCCTATCACTGCAGATCCCCATAGCGTGTCCTGATCCTATCACTGCAGATCCCCATAGCGTGTCCTGATCCTATCACTGCAGATCCCCATAGCGGGTCCTGATCCTATCACTGCAGATCCCCATAGCGTGTCCTGATTCTATCACTGCAGATCCCCATAGCGTGTCCTGATCCTATCACTGCAGATCCCCATAGCGTGTCCTGATCCGATCACTGTAGATCCCCATAGCGTGTCCTGATCCTATCACTGCAGATCCCCATAGCATGTCCTGATCCTATCACTGCAGATCCCCATAGTGTGTCCTGATCCTATCACTGCAGATCCCCATAGCGTGTCCTGATCCTATCACTGCAGATCCCCATAGCGTGTCCTGATCCTATCACTGCAGATCCCCATAGCGTGTCCTGATCCGATCACTGCAGATCCCCATAGCGTGTCCTGATCCGATCACTGTAGATCCCCATAGCATGTCCTGATCCTATCACTGCAGATCCCCATAGTGTGTCCTGATCCTATCACTGCAGATCCCCATAGCATGTCCTGATCCTATCACTGCAGATCTCCATAGTGTGTCCTGATCCTATCACTGCAGATCCCCATAGCGTGTCCTGATCCTATCACTGCAGATCCCTATAGCGTGTCCTGATTCTATCACTGCAGATCCCCATAGCGTTTCCTGATCCTATCACTGCACATCCCCATAGCGTGTCCTGATCCTATCACTGCAGAACCCCATAGCGTGTCCTGATCCTATCACTGCAGATCCCCATAGCGTGTCCTGATCCTATCACTGCAGATCCCCATAGTGTGTCCTGATCCTATCACTGCAGATCCCCATAGTGTCTACTGATCCTATCACTGCAGATCTCCATAGCGTGTCCTGGTCCTAGCACTGCAGATCCCCATAGCATGTCCTGATCCTATCACTGCAGATCCCCATAGCGTGTCCTGATCCTATCACTGCAGATCCCCATAGCGTGTCCTGATCCTATCACTGCAGATCCCCATAGCGTGTCCTGATCCTATCACTGCAGATCCCCATAGCATGTCCTGATCCTATCACTGCAGATCCCCATAGCGTGTCCTGATCCTATCACTGCAGATCCCCATAGCGTGTCCTGATCCTATCACTGCAGATCCCCATAGCGTGTCCTGATCCTGTCATCATAGACCCCCATAACATGTCCTTATCCCCACAAAACAGACCCTCTATAGCATTTCTAAACACTGTCACTCCAGACCCCCATAACATGTCCAGATCTTGTCACCACGGACCCCCATAGTATATCCATATTTTTTCACTGTAGATCCCCCCCCCCATAGCATGTCTGAATCATGTCACTGCAGGTCCCCAGAGCATATCCTGATCCTATGTCTGTATTCATATCCGGAATCCGAAGCAGCCGTATATTTACATGTAGTGAACACATTATTACCCTCTCCCCCCATCACCTCCCTTGTTCTGGGGCAGAATTTACAGCAGGCTGGGTTAAAGGTGACATGTGATTGACCAATCAGTAAGACGATGAAGTGGCAGATAGAATTTCCCGAGTCACAGGTGGGAAAAGCTGGAAAATGGTTCTATGGGGTAAATTTGACCTCAACAATGTTCCATGTCAGCGCAATGGGGACTGTGTGCGGTGTCGGGTGCCAGGTCAGAGGGTCAGAGGGGCTGTCAGCGAAAGGCACCTGCTCCGCTACGGAGTCCAACCCCATATCCCTGCCATATACACAGGCTTGTCAGGGAAGGGCACAATTATTATACATTTATATAGCACCAACATATTCCACAGTGTGGTACAGAGAACATCAGTCTCTGCAGTGCACTAAAGGAGCTTACACTCTAATGTCCCCCCACAGTCACACACTATTATTATTATACATTTATATAGCTCTGACATATACCGCAGTGCTGTACAGAGATCACTGAGCCAATCACATCAGTCTCTGTACCAGAGGAGCCATTGATTTTGGAGGGGGTGAGATTGGCTCTGCTCCAGGGTCTCTTCTCAGTGGAGTTGGTATCTCTGTCTCTCAGCTCATCATTCAGTCAGAAACATACAAGAGACTGACTGAGGACCCTCAGAAAACCCATCAATATCCGCTCAAGCTCCTGAGAGTGACAGCACTGAGGATCCCGACAGATCAGCCGCCTCTGCCAACACTAAATATAGATATATATGAGACTCTGAGGATGGAGGCCGTGTACAGGACCTGTCTCCAGGTACCCCCGGGGGGGGGGGGGGGGGGTCAGTGATCACAACATCTCTATTACCTACACTGCTGATGAAGGAGGTTCATTATAAAGGGAAAAAATGTTTTTTCATAGGAAATTTAATGGCCTACATCTTTATACTTCTCCCTCCTTCTATCTCCCCTTCTCTCTCTCCCTTTCTCTCCCTTCCTCTCCTTTTCTCTCTCTCTCCCCTCCTTCTGTTTCTCTGTGTCCTCTCTTGCCTCTCCTCTCTTTCTCCCCCTCCCTCTCTCTCTCCCCTCCTCTCTCTCTCTCCCCCTCTCTCCCCCCCCCCCTCTCTCTCTCCCCTCCTCTCTCTCTCTCTCCTCCCCCTCTCTCTCTCCCCTCTCTCTGTTCTCTCTTCGCCCTCCCTCTCTCCTTTTCCCCTCCTTCTCTTTTTCCTTCTTTCTCTCCCTCTCTCCTCATTATGTCTCTCTGTACTCCCTTCCTCTCCCTTTCTCTCTCTCTCCCCCCTCTCTCCTTTTCTCTCTCTGTGTCCTCTCTTGCCCCTCCCTCTCTCTTATTGCTTCTCCTCTCTTTCTCCCCTCCCTCTCTCCCCCCTCTCTCGTCCCCTCTCTCTCTCTTCACCCTCCCCCTCTCTCCCACTTCTTCCTCCCTCTCTCCTGTCTCTCTCTCTCCTCTCATTCTCTTTCCTCTCTCCTTCTCTTTCTTTGTTCTCTCTTCCCCTCCCTCTCTCCTTCTCTCTCTCTGTGTCCTCTCTTACCCTCCCTCTCTCCTCTTGCCTCTCCTCTCTTTCTCCCCCTCCCTCTCTCTCTCTCCCCTCTCTCTGTTCTCTCTTCGCCCTCCCTCTCTCCTTTTCCACCTCCTTCTCTTTCTCCTTCTTTCTCTCCCTCTCTCCTTTTCCACCTCCTTCTCTTTCTCCTTCTTTCTCTCCCTCTTTCCTTTTCCACCTCCTTCTCTTTCTCCTTCTTTCTCTCCCTCTCTCCTCATTATGTCTCTCTCTCTCTACTCCCTTCCTCTCCCTTTCTCTCTCTCTCTCCCCTCTCTCCTTCTCTCTCTCTCTCTCTGTGTCCTCTCTTGCCCCTCCCTCTCCTTGCCTCTCCTCTATTTCTCCCAGTTTCCTCTCTCTCTCCCTCCCCCCTCCCTCTCTCTCTCTCTTTCTCTTCCTCTCTCTCTCTCCCCTCCCCTCTCTCTCTCTTTCCCCTTTTCTCTCTCTCTCTTTCCCCTTTTCTCTCTCTCTTCCCCTCCCCCTCTCTCTCCCTTCCTCGCCCCCACTCTCTCTCCCCTCCCCCTCTCTCTCTCCCCCTCCCCCTCTCTCTCTCTCCCCCTCCCCTCTTTCTCTCTTCTCCATCCCTCTCTCTCACATCTCCCTCCCTCTCTCCTATCTCTCTCTCTTCTCTCATCCTCTTCCCTTTTTCCTTCTCTCTCTCTGTCCTCTCTTACCCCTCCCTCTCTTTTTTTCTCTCTTTCTCTCCCCTCTCTCTTCGCCCTCTCTCTCTCTTCTTCCTCCTCCTTCTCTTTCTCCTGCTTTCTCTCCCTCTCTCCTCATTATGTCTCTCTCTCTCCACTCCCTTCCTCTCATTTTCTCTCTTTCATTATCACTCTCTTTTCTTCTCTCTCTCTCTCTTTCCTTTTCTCCCCCTGTCCCTCTAATTTCTCTCCTCCCCCCTCCTTCTCTCCTCTTTCTCTGTCTTTTCTCTTCCCCCTCCCTCTCTCCTGATCTCTCTCTCTGTTCTCTCTTCCCCCCTCCCTCTTTCATTCTCTCTCTTTCTCCCCCTCCCTCTCTCCCCCTCTCATTCCCTCTTTCCATTCTCTATTCCTCATCCATCTTTCCTTCTTTCTTTTTCTCTCTCTCTCCCTCTCTCTCTCTCTGTTCTCTCTCCCCCTCCCTCTCTCCTTTTCTCTCTCTATCTCTCCTTCTCTCTCTCTTCCCCCACCCTCTCTCCTCTCTCTGTTCTCTCTTTCCTCTCCATCTCTCTTCTTCCCTCTCCTCTCTTCCCCCCTCCTTCTCTCTCTTGTCTAGTGATGAGCCGAACACCCCCGGGTTCGGTTCGCACCAGAACCCGCGAACGGACCGAAAGTTCGAACGAACATTAGAACCCTATTAAATACAATGGATGCGAACGTTCGAATTCTAAAGTGCTAATTATAACAACTATTATGCATGTTATTGTCCTAAAAAGGGTTTGGGAACCCGGGTTCTGCACCAGGGGACATGTATCAATGCAAAAAGAAGTTTTAAAAACGGTCGTTTTTCGGGAGCAGTCATTTTAATGATGCATAAAGTGAAAAAAAAAAAGTCAAATATTCCTTTAAATATCGTACCTGGGGGGTGTCTAAAGTATGCCTGTGAAGTGCCACGTGTTTCCCGTGTTTAGAACTGTCCCTGCACAAAATGACACTTCTAAAGGAAAAAAAAGCCATTTAAAACTGCTTGCGGCTTTAATGTAATGTCTGGTCCCGGTAATATGGATGAAATTCTTTAAGAAAAATGGCATAGCTACCCCATGACCCCCCCCCCCTACCCCAGCCCATTACCAGCCCCTTTGGGTCTTGCATGGATATTAAGGGGAACCCCGCACATAAAATAAAAAAGGCCCTATATACTCTGAACAGCCGTATACAGGCGGTGCATACAAGACAGGGACTGTAGGTTTGTTCTTATGTAGAATCTGTTTGTAATTTTGAACAGGTACATTGTTGAAGTGTAGCTCCAGACCAAAAATCTATTTTTAAACTTTTTGGAAAACATAGGTAAGGGTTATCACCCCTGTAACATTTGTTTTGCTGTCTGTGCCCCTGTTCAGAACATTTCACCTCACTTTCCGTCCCAATGACAACTGTTTTTGAAATGTGGTGTTTTTCTTGAAACAAGGATTGCTGATAAAGCATCAGTACAGAGGAGACACCTTTCTCCCATATTTATTCTTACAGGAGAGAATTTTCCTTCCTAGTGGTAGATTTCCTCTCACTTCCTGTTGTCTTCTTGCGTTTGCAAGTAGGAGTCGTTTGTAAGTTGGATGTTTGAAAGTAGGGACCTGCCGTATATACTCTGCAGAAATAGGCCCCTTAGTTGTTGGTGTTGGCACAACACTGTAAGCACTCACAGTTACTCTTGGTTGGTGCTGGAACGCCCTGCTGTCAACTATTATATCAGGAATTTTAATTACATATAATTGTTGAACAGTGGTAGTAAAAATTGGGCCTTTGATGGTGGTGCTGGTGCCACAACACTGTAAGCCCTGACAGTTACTCTTGGTGGGTGCAGCAATGGGCCCTGCTGTGAATTATTAGATCAAGAATTGTAATTACATGCCCCTGTTGAACAGGGGCTGAAAAATTGGGCCTTAGGCACTGGTGGCACAACACTGCAACTCCTCACAGATACTGTACTTGGAGCACACCAATGAGCCCTGTTGCAAAGTATTGCTTCAAAAATTGTAATGACACGCCCCTGTTAAACAGGGGCTGAAAAATTGGGCCTTAGGCACTGGTGGCACAACACTGCAACTCCTCACAGATACTGTACTTGGAGCACAGCAATGAGCCCTGTTGCAAAGTATTGCTTCAAAAATTGTAATTACACGCCCCTGTTAAACAGGGGCTGAAAAATTGGGCGTTAGGCACTGGTGGCACAACACTGCAACTCCTCACAGATACTGTACTTGGAGCACAGCAATGAGCCCTGTTGCAAAGTATTGCTTCAAAAATTGTAATTACACGCCCCTGTTAAACAGGGGCTGAAAAATTGGGCGTTAGGCACTGGTGGCGGCACCCATAAACAAAAATGATCTTACAAGCTATCATCATCAATCGTATCATTGAGGACTCGGAGGAGGAGGATAGCCAGTCAACATAACAGCACAGGCACTCAGCATCAGCATCAGTCTTGAAGGGATGTGACATGAAAAATCAATTAGTCTGTTATATCAGCATCAGGTGTGTGGTAGCTGGTGGTGATCCAAGACTGGTTCATCTTGATGAAAGTCAGTCGATCAACCGAGTCGGTGGACAGGCGCACCCTGTGATCCGTGACAAATCCTCCAGCAGCACTGAATGTGCGTTCCGAAAGAACGCTGGATGCAGGACAGGCCAGTAGCTCAATTGCATACTGTGCAAGCTCTGGCCAGTGATCCATCCTCAAGACCCAGTAAGCCAGAGGATTTTCGGTGGGGAAGGTGTCCAAGTCTGACCTTGCCCCTAGATATTCCTGCACCATGTTTATCAGACGCTGGCGATGGTTGCTGGAACCGATCATACTTTGGGGCTGCGGACTAAAGAATTGTCTGAACGCATCGGTCAGACGGCCACCTTCCCCACCGCTCCTTCTTTGACTGGCCGAAGCCTCAGCAACTCGTTGTCCAGGACCAGGAGTTTGCAACCTCCCAGTCTCTGGGAACGCGTTGCACAGACCTTTCTGCAAGGCCTCCCGGAGTTGTCTCATCCTCTGCTCCCTCTGCGACGGTAAGATAAGGTCCGCAACCTTACCCTTGTACCGTGGATCAAGGAGAGTGGCCAGCCAGTAATGGTCCCTCTCCTTGATCCGAAGAATACGAGGATCCTTCCGCAGACTTTGCAGGATCAGGGAGGCCATGCAGCGTAGGTTTGCTGAGGCATTCGCTCCGGAGTCCTCTGGGTCACTAAGGACGACATGATCCGCAGCCACCTCCTCCCAGCCACGTACAAGTCCACTGGTTTCTTGGGACTGTAAATCATCCCTAAAAGACTGCTGCTGATGATGCTGAGTGCCAGCCTCCACCTCCATGCTGACACAATCCTCCTCCTCCTCCTCCTCCTCCTCCTCCTCTTCCTGTGCGATGGGTGGGACAGAAGGAACACTGTCTGGGTAAAGGGGGCCTTGAGAGGCAAGGAAGTCCTCCTCTTCCTGCCTCTGTTCTGCCTCAAGTGCCCTGTCCATTATTCCACGCAGCGTGTGCTCCAACAGGTGGACAAGAGGTACAGTGTCACTGATGCATGCACTGTCACTGCTCACCATCCTCGTGGCCTCCTCAAATGGTGCCAGGACAGTGCATGCATCCCTGATCATGCCCCACTGGCGTGGAGAAAAAAAACCAAGCTCCCCTGACCCTGTCCTGGTGCCGTAGTCGCACAGGTACTCATTGATGGCCCTCTGCTGCGTGTGCAGCCGCTGCAGCATGGCCAACGTTGAGTTCCACCTGGTGGGCATGTCACATATAAGGCGGTTCTTGGGCAGGTTCAACTCCTTTTGCAGCTCAGCCAGGCGAGCACTGGCATTATAAGATCTGCGGAAATGCACACAAACTTTCCTGGCCTGCCTCAGGACATCCTGTAAGCCCGGGTACCTGCCCAAGAAGCGCTGCACCACCAGGTTAAGGACGTGAGCCACACAGGGCACATGGGTCAGTTGTCCCTGTCGGAGGGCGGAGAGGAGGTTGGTGCCATTGTCGCAAACCACCATTCCTGGCTTAAGCTGGCGTGGCGTCAACCACCTCTCGGCCTGGCCCTGCAGAGCAGACATGACCTCTGCCCCAGTGTGGCTTCTGTCCCCCAAACACACCAGCGCAAGCACGGCATGGCATCTTTTTGCCTGCGTACTTGCGTAGCCCCGTGAACGGCTACGGAGCACCGCTGGTTCATAGGACAAACCACAGGAAGAGGCCATGGAGGAAGAAGAAGAGGAGGGGGTGGAGGAGAGAGGTGTGTCACAACCAGTAGTAGCATTTTGGAGGCGTGGCGGTGGGACAACCTCCAACACTACTGCACCTTGTCCTGAATCCTTCCCAGCTGCCAAAAGAGTGACCCAATGGGCCGTGAAAGAAAGGTAACGTCCCTGTCCATGCCTGCTGGACCATGAGTCAGCGGTAATATGCACCTTACCGCTGACCGCCCTGTCCAGCGAGGCCAAGACATTGCCTTCCACATGCCGGTAGAGAGCCGGAATAGCCTTCCGTGAGAAAAAGTGGCGTTTGGGAACCTGCCACTGAGGAACTGCACATTGCACAAACTCACGGAAGGGGGCCGAGTCTACCAACTGAAAAGGCAGCAGTTGAAGCGCTAGCAATTTAGCCAAGCTAGCATTCAACCGCTGGGCATGTGGATGGCTGGGAGTGAACTTCTTTCGACGGTCCAGCAGCTGGGGCAGGGAAATTTGCCTGCTAGAATCGGACGTCGGTGTACTGCTAGCAGAGTGGGCGCAAGTACTTGGCTGTGACACACCTAATTCTACACCTTCATTCCTCTCAGTGCATGTTTCAGAGAGGACTGAAGTTATAGTGGGGTTGGAGATCCCAGCTGATGCGGTGCAAGGAGAGGTCCGCTTTGTTCTTTGGTGTGGGTCTTTGAGGTAGGCTTGCCAACGAGCTGCATGGCAGGTCAACATATGTCTGGTCAGGCATGTGGTACCCAAGCGGCTGATGTTTTGGCCACGCGATATACGCTTGAGACATATGTTGCAAACAGCAGCTGTGCGATCTGATGCACTAGCCTCAAAAAAGGCCCACACCAAAGAACTTTTTGAATGACGGGCAGAGGCAGCGCCCTGCACAGGCGGAGCTCTGCGGTGTGATTCCGTCGGTGTACTGCCCTTACGCTGGCCACCAAAGGGCATCCTGCCTCGTTGGAGATGTGCCTCCTCCTCATCCTCCTCCTCCTCCTCTCTCCTATTAGGCACCCACGTGGAGTCAGTGACCTCATCATCCCCTCCCTCCTCATCACTGGAGCCAATCTGGCAGTATGCTGCAGCTGCTGGAACATGACTGCCAGATTGGTGTCCTTCTTGAGCATCCCCTCTGTCTGCTCTCACGCTACTGCCTTCCTCTAGCTGGGTTTCATCATCAGACCCTTCGAAACGCTGGGCATCCTCCTGGAGCATGTACCCAACACTGTGCTGAAACAGTTCGGGGGACTCCTCAGGAGGAGGACATGGTGGGTCTAGGGAAGGAGTGACTGATGATTTGTCTGACATTGATACCAGGGAAGACGACGCTTTGGCAGCTGCTTTTCCAGTACCCTGAGCCTGGGTGAGAGAGGATGAGGAGGAGGAGGAGGGCTTGGTCATCCACTCTACCAAGTCTTCGGCATGATGTGGCTCAACATGTCCAGCTGCCGAAAAGAAGGACAAGCGTGTCCCATGGCCATGTGCTGATGACAATGCACCGCGTCCACGACCAGCACTGTTGCCCCCAGACACAGAGCCTGCTTGCCCTCTTTTATTGCCTCCTGACTGTCTGCCTCTCCTTGTTTGCCTTCCAGACATTCTAATAGATGGCCTGCAGGGAGATGGGAAAAAAGCAATAAGGGCTACCTTCAGGTGTCCTTCTCTGTCCCTTGAAACAAGGACTTGCAGAGTGAAATAAACTGACACTCTCCCTACCTACAGTTTTCTGTCCCTAGAATAAATGTTTTTTTTAATCACAATATAGCACAAGGACAATTCAGTCACTGTCCTTCCAGGTCCCTGGAAACAAGGACTTGCAGAGTGAAATAAACTGACACTCTCCCTACCTACAGTTTTCTGTCCCTAGAATAAATGTTTTTTTTAATCACAATATAGCACAAGGACAATTCAGTCACTGTCCTTCCAGGTCCCTGGAAACAAGGACTTGCAGAGTGAAATAAACTGACACTCTCCCTACCTACAGTTTTCTGTCCCTAGAATAAATGTTTTTTTTAAGCACAATATAGCACAAGGACAATTCACTCACTGTCCTTACAGGTCCCTGGAAACAAGGACTTGCAGAGTGAAAGAAAAAAAACACTCTCCCTACCTACAGTTTTCTGTCCCTAGAAAAAATGTTTTTTTTAATCACAATATAACACAAGGACAATTCACTCACTGTCCTTCCAGGTCCCTGGAAACAAGGACTTGCAGAGTGAAATAAACTGACACTCTCCCTACCTACAGTTTTCTGTCCCTAGAATAAATGTTTTTTTTAAGCACAATATAGCACAAGGACAATTCACTCACTGTCCTTACAGGTCCCTGGAAACAAGGACTTGCAGAGTGAAAGAAAAAAAACACTCTCCCTACCTACAGTTTTCTGTCCCTAGAAAAAATGTTTTTTTTAATCACAATATAACACAAGGACAATTCACTCACTGTCCTTCCAGGTCCCTGGAAACAAGGACTTGCAGAGTGAAATAAACTGACACTCTCCCTACCTACAGTTTTCTGTCCCTAGAATAAATGTTTTTTTTAATCACAATATAGCACAAGGACAATTCAGTCACTGTCCTTCCAGGTCCCTGGAAACAAGGACTTGCAGAGTGAAATAAACTGACACTCTCCCTACCTACAGTTTTCTGTCCCTAGAATAAATGTTTTTTTTAATCACAATATAGCACAAGGACAATTCAGTCACTGTCCTTCCAGGTCCCTGGAAACAAGGACTTGCAGAGTGAAATAAACTGACACTCTCCCTACCTACAGTTTTCTGTCCCTAGAATAAATGTTTTTTTTAAGCACAATATAGCACAAGGAGAATTCACTCACTGTCCTTCCAGGTCCCTGGAAACAAGGACTTGCAGAGTGAAAGAAAAAAAACACTCTCCCTACCTACAGTTTTCTGTCCCTAGAAAAAATGTTTTTTTTAATCACAATATAACACAAGGACAATTCACTCACTGTCCTTCCAGGTCCCTGGAAACAAGGACTTGCAGAGTGAAATAAACTGACACTCTCCCTACCTACAGTTTTCTGTCCCTAGAATAAATGTTTTTTTTAATCACAATATAGCACAAGGACAATTCAGTCACTGTCCTTCCAGGTCCCTGGAAACAAGGACTTGCAGAGTGAAATAAACTGACACTCTCCCTACCTACAGTTTTCTGTCCCTAGAATAAATGTTTTTTTTAAGCACAATATAGCACAAGGACAATTCACTCACTGTCCTTACAGGTCCCTGGAAACAAGGACTTGCAGAGTGAAAGAAACTGACACTCTCCCTACCTACAGTTTTCTGTCCCTAGAATAAATGTTTTTTTTAAGCACACTATAGCACAAGCACAAAACACACTGACACTCTCCCTACCTATCCTTCTCTTTCCCTAAACTAAAGGAATCCAGGTTAAGCAAGAAAGAAATAACAGTCACTGTCCCTGCCTATGCTGCTCTATCCCTGCTCCGGAACACACTACACTAGGCCGCCGTGCTGGCGGCCTTTTATAGTGTGGGGCGTGTACTAAACACCCTCAGCAATAATTGGCCACAGGCATCCTGCCTGTGGCCAATCATTGCTCTCCTCGCTGCCGGCGCTGTGATTGGCCAAGCATGCGGGGTCACAGTGCATGCTTGGCCAATCACAGCGCCTGGATGACACTGCGATGGCGTAGTGCATTGTGGGCCGTTCGCGTCACTCGAATTTGGCGCGAACGGCCCAAATCGTTCGATCTTCGTCGAACGATCGAACAGCCGATGTTCGAGTCGAACGTATGTTCGACTCGAACACGAAGCTCATCCCTACTCTTGTCTCTTCCCCCTCCCTCTCCCCTTCTGACATCATTATACTTATCCTTCCCTCCTTCTTTTTCTCCTTCTTTCTCCCCTCGTTATGTCTCTCTCTCCACTCACTTTCTCTACTTTTTTATATTTTTCTTTATCCCTTGCTTTTCTTCTCTCTCTCTTTCCTTTTCTCCCCTCTCCCTCTCATTTCTCTCTTTCTCCCCCCTCCCTCTCACCTCTTTCTCTCTGTCTTCTCCCTTCCCCCTCTCTCTCTCTATCTTTCTTCCCCCTCCCTCTCTCATTTTCTCTTTCCCTTCTTTTTCCCCTCTTTCTCTCCATCTCCCTCTCTCATTCTCTGTTTCCCTTCTCTCTTTCCCCTCCTTCTCTCTCTCTCCCTCTCCCTCTCTCTTTGTTCTCCCTCCCCCTCCCTCTCTCCTTGTTCTCCCTCCCCTCCCTCTCTCCTTCTCTACCTCTCTCTCCCTCCCTCTATCATTCTCTCTCTCTGTTCTCTCTCTCCCCTCCCTTTCCCTTTCTTGCCTCTCCTCTCTTTCTCCCCCTCCCTCTCTCCATCTATCTCTCTCCTCTCCCCTCTCTCCCCCTTCCTCCCTCCCCTCTCTCTCTCTCTCTCTTCCCTCTCTCCTTCTCTCTCTCTCTGTTCTCTCTTCCCCCTCCCTCCCTCTTTCTCTTCTCTCTTCCTCATCCTTCTCTCCTTCGCTCTCTCTCTCTCTCTCTTCCCCCTCCCCCTCTCTCTCTCTGTTCTCCCTCCCTCTCTCCTTCTCTATCTCTCTCTCCCTCCCCCTCCCCCACTCCTTCTCTGTCTCTGTTCTCCCTCCACCCCCCTCTCTCCTTCTCTATCTCCCTCTCCCTCTATCTTTCTCTCCCTCTTTGTCTCTGTTCTCTTGTCCGCTTCCCCCCCTCTCTCTCTCTCCCCTCCTCTTTCTCTCTCCCCTCCTCTTTCTCTCTCTCTCTCTCTCTTCCTCATCTCTCTCTCCCCCTCATCTCTCTCTCTCTCGCTCTCTTTCCCCCTCCACTCTCTCTTCTCTCTCTCTACCCTCCCTCCCCCTCTCCTTCGCTCTCTCTCCCCACTCCCTCTCTCTCTCTCTCTCTGTTCTCTCTCCCCCTCCCTCTCTCCCCTCCCTCCCCTCTCTCTCTCTCTCTCTGTTCTATTTCCCCTCCCTCTCTGTTCTCTCTCCCACTCCCTCTCTTCTCCCTCTCTCTCTCTCCTTCTCTCTGCCCCCCATCTTTCCTTCTCTCTCTCTCCTTCTCTCTCCCCTCCCTCTATCCTTCTCTCTCTCTGTTCTCTCTTTCCCCCTCCTCTCTCTCTTCTCTCTCTACCCTCCCCCTCTCCTTCTCTCTCTCCCCCCCCTCTCTCTCTCTCTCCACTCCCCCCTCTCTCTCTCTCTCTGTGTCTCTCTCTCTCACTCTGTCTCTCTGTTCTCTCTCCCCCTTCCTCTCTCCCCTCCCTCCTCTCTCTCTCTCTCTCTGTTCTCTTTCCCCCTCCCTCTCTGTTCCCTCTCCCACTCCCTCTCTTCTCCCCCTCTCTCTCTCTCCTCTCTCTCCTTCTCTCTCCCATCCATCTATCCTTCTCTCTCTCTCTCCTTCTCTCTCCCCTCCCTCTATCCTTCTCTCTCTCTGTTCTCTCTTCCCCATCCCTCTCTCCTTCTCTCTCTCTCTCTCTGTCTGTTTTTTCAGAGTGGGCTTCCTCATAGTAGGCCTACAGAGGAAGCCCAATTGGAGAGCACGGTTGCAATTTTAAGAAGCGCATTGTACATATCTTTATTGTAAGTGTTTAGTATTGGGGGTTTAATAAACCTTTTTAGAAATGGAGAGCACTATGTTGTTGCCTTTCTATCCCATATTATATATGTTGGATGTGATACAAGTAAACTTGGGTTCGGAGGGTGCTTCCGTCCAGAGCCGGAGGGGAGTTGTGGAAGGCCTGCCGAGTTTGACACAATTACCAGTTGGAGGACACAGAGCTTGGGTTTAACTTGCTGGAGGTGACAAAGTTTCTCACCTGGTGGTGGATGCTCACAAGTCATGTGAAGAAGTGAAGACAGCTGGTCACTTTTATAGCACTTATTGGGAGCAGGACTTAAACTTTTTTTATTCTTTGTTTCTTCGTCATTTTAGGCACTTTTGCATGGATTGAGAATCAAATAATTGTGTATGGACTAAATATCAAATATTGGTTCAGGGAGGTATAGGATCTGTAGGAGGAGTTCTGTCCTCCTCTTTGCTGCTAACTGCTGAGACGGGGAAAGGGCAGAGATAAGCCTCTCTGCGGCTGCACAGAGATGTGCAGAATATGGGGGAGGAGTAGGGTGACCACATTTCCAAACTACCATTCAGGGACACCCTCCCTTCCCAAAAATCAGCTTGTGCTGTAACGAATCACAGCACAGTGATTGGACACAAGAGGCGGGATTTATGATTTTTTCCAATCACAAGCAGGGGGTGGGGATTGTGCTCCTCCAGGCATTCCCGGACAGGACAAGTACTGTCAGTGAGTAAAGCAGTGATGTGGCAGCCTTTTTTGGACGCATCAGATTGGTCCGGGGGTGTCCGTGTCAGTTTCATTCCGGGACACTGTATTGTCCTGGAATGAATGTGCCCGGGACAGACCTGCAAAATGCGGGACTGTCCCAGGCAATCCGGGACACGTTGTCACCCTAGGGAGGAGTTCTGTCCTCCTCTCTGCTGCCCACTGCTGAGACAAGGTGGGGGCAGAGACGAGGGGGGGGGGGGTGCTGCAGCTGCATGAGAGGTGCGGCGAGGGCCACATAAGAATGGCCTTGTGTTTGAAACATGTGCTCCATATAGTTTAATTACTGTATTTAATACAAATATCTTGACACCATTTACAAAGCCAATTTAAGTGATATATGCTGTAACCAGTGGCGGCTGGTGTTTTTTTTTGGGGGGGGGAGGGTCGGCAAACAACCACCCCCCCCATCAGTTGGTCGGTCTGCGGCACTTACCTCATCGGTTGCAGGTGGGTGGGCTCCTACGGGCGGTGGGTATCGGCCGGGTTTTGGGCTCCTATGGGTGGGTTGTGGGCTCCTACGGGAGGCAGGTTGCAGGCTCCTATGGGTGGGGGGAAGTGGCTCCTGTGTCCTCTCTGCATCACGGCGACTTCCGCCGTGTGGCTCCTCCCTCCTCCTCCTGGGCGCCTAATAGGATCGCCAATTGAGTGACCGGTGTCAAAACCAGTTTCCTGATTGGCCGGGAGGAGGATCAGTGTTACAACAGTGAATATTGATTAACTGTTGTAACACACCTGGGTGGGGCTCGGAGTGCTCTCTCTGCGACCCGAGGCCATCCTATATTAAAGCCTATTAGATCCTCTGGCTCTAATCGGTGCTTCAAAAAAACAGCCCCTCCACATTGGAATCCATGCGTCGGTGTCTTGAAAGGGGCCGGATAGGGGAGGCGGCAATGGACAGGGGAGGAGGGCGGCCTTAATGGACGGGCCGCCCCCTCTAAGGAGCTCTATTGGTGAGGCGTCCTCCATATTCCCTGAATTTTTCTATACCTGCCATGGTGTTTCTGGGGGGGGTTCTTCTATCTTCTTTGAAGTAGGTGGGGGACACCTGGGGGCACCAGGCCAGAGATCAGATTTCCTCCGAGATATTTCATGTTCAGCATCTTTTCAGGAATTGAAATATCATTTTCGGGTGGGGTGACCCTTTAGGCGCAGTGCGACCGTCTGTATTTGCCCTTAGAAGATTCCGCGCGACGCTGGTCAGTTTTTCCTACAGTCACCTCGGCTTTTTTTTTTTTTTTTTTTTTCCCCTTACAGTCAGCTTTCAACTTCTGGTAAGTGCGGAAAGAAAATAGAAAACTTCGAAACAGCTCGTAAATCTGCCGGGAGCAGCAACACAAGACGGGAAATGTAACCAAATCGGAACGTCCTCTGAAGTCTCTGATTCCGCGTTAGGGAGGAATTTCAACCAAAAAAAATAAAAATTCAAATATTCTCTGTACGAAACCCCGTCTGTTTTCTTCTGAGTCGCCCTGTTTCAGCGTTTTACTGCGATAAAGGTCCTCTTCACCCCAAAATATGCAAAGCAGACATCTGATGTCACCCCGGTGTCTCCACCAAGCAGGTAAGGAACAACTCCTGAACATTCACTACTGTCCCATCTATAAAATTTATTTGAAAAGGTTTTTTTTAATTCATTTTTCTATTACATTTTTTACATTTTTCAAACACGTCTGCATTGTTTGCTAGAAATAGCATATATTATATTTTCTGAAAACAAAGGCCCTGTAGAATAAAGTGATGGCAGTTGCAATTTGTCTGTTGCTCTATATTTGCAAGAAAATAAACTAAAATGAATTTTACTGCACACAAACACAATATAATAACCAATGTTTTGGTAAAAGTGGCAAAAAACAAACAAAGTACAGTACCCAAAATTGTCTATAGGTGATGCTTTAAAGACTTTACAGTTCATCAGTTTAGAGTTAACTGTGAATGATGGCCCTAGAATTATTGCTCTCACTCTGACGTTTTCGGTGATACCTTATGTGTGTGGCACAATCACCAGAAATAAAGCAGGAAGATCATGGAGGAGGATGGGGAGCTGGGAATAAAAAAGCATGGAGGAGAATGAAGAAGCCAGGTATAGAGCAGGAACAGCGTGGAGGAGGATGGGGAGTTGGGAAAAGAGCAGGAACAGCATGAAGGAGGATGGGGCAGCCAGGTATAGAGCAGGAATAGCATGGAGCAGGATGAGGCAGCCATGTATAGAGCAGGAACAGCATGGAGGAGGATGGGGCAGCCAGGTATAGAGCAGGAATAGCATGGAGCAGGATGAGGCAGCCAGGTATAGAGCAGGAATAGCATGGAGCAGGATGAGGCAGCCAGGTATAGAGCAGGAACAGCATGGAGGAGGATGGGGCAGCCAGGTATAGAGCAGGAACAGCATGGAGGAGGATGGGGGAGCTGTAAACAGAGCAGGAACAGCATGGAGGAGGATGGGGCCGCCAGGTATAGAGCAGGAACAGCATGGGTGAGGATAGAGAAGCCAGGTATAGAGCAGGAACAGCATGGAGGGGGATGGAGAAGCCAGGTATAGAGCAGGAACAACATGGAGGGGGATAGGGGCATTAAGAGCAGGAACAACATGGAGGAGGATGGGGCAGCCAGGTATAGAGCAGGAACAGCATGGAGGAGGATGGTGAAGCCAGGTATGGAGCAGAAACCGCATGGAGGAGGATGATGAAGCCAGGTATAGAGCAGAAACAGCATGGAGGAGGATGGAGAAGCCAGGTATAGAGCAGGAATAACATGGAGGGGGATGGTGAAGCCAGGTATAGAGCAGGAACAACATGGAGGAGGATGGGGCAGCCAGGTATAGAGCAGGAACAGCATGGGTGAGGATGGAGAAGCCAGGTATAGAGCAGGAACAGCATGGAGAGGGATAGGGGAGCCACATATAGAGCAGGAACAGCATTGAGGAGGATGATGAAGCCAGGTATAGAACAGGAACAGCATGGAGGATGATAGAGAAGCCAGGTATAGAGCAGGAACAACATGGAGGAGGATGGTGAAGCCGGGTATGGAGTAGAAACCGCATGGAGGAGGATTGTGAAGCCAGGTATAGAGCAGGAACAGCATCGAGGTGGATGGTGAAGCCAGGTTTAGAGCAGGAACAACATGGAGGAGGATGGGGCAGCCAGGTATATAGCAGGAACAGCATTGAGGAGGATGATGAAGCCAGGTATAGAACAGGAACAGCATGGAGGAGGATAGAGAAGCCAGGTATAGAGCAGGAACAACATGGAGGAGGATGGTGAAGCCAGGTATGGAGCAGAAACCGCATGGAGGAGGATTGTGAAGCCAGGTATAGAGCAGGAACAGCATGGAGGAGGATGGAGAAGCCAGGTATAGAGCAGGAACAGCATGGAGGAGGATGGTGAAGCCGGTTATGGAGCAGAAACCGCATGGAGGAGGATGATGAAGCCAGGTTTAGAGCAGGAACAACATGGAGGAGGATGGGGCAGCCACGTATAGAGCAGGAACAGCATGGGTGAGGATGGAGAAGCCAGGTATAGAGCAGGAACAGCATGGAGGGGGATAGGGGAGCCACATATAGAGCAGGAACAGCGTTGAGGAGGATGACGAAGCCAGGTTTAGAACAGGAACAGCATGGAGGAGGATAGAGAAGCAAGGTATAGAGCAGGAACAACATGGAGGAGGATAGTGAAGCCGGGTATGGAGCAGAAACCGCATGGAGGAGGATTGTGAAGCCGGGTATGGAGCAGAAACCGCATGGAGGAGGATTGTGAAGCCAGGTATAGATCAGGAACAGCATGGAGGAGAATGGAGAAGCCAGGTATAGAGCAGGAATAACATGGAGGGGGATGGTGAAGCCAGGTATAGAGCAGGAACAACATGGAGGAGGATGGGGCAGCCAGGTATAGAGCAGGAACAGCATGGGTGAGGATGGAGAAGCCAGGTATAGAGCAGGAACAGCATGGAGAGGGATAGGGGAGCCACATATAGAGCAGGAACAGCATTGAGGAGGATGATGAAGCCAGGTATAGAACAGGAACAGCATGGAGGAGGATAGAGAAGCCAGGTATAGAGCAGGAACAACATGGAGGAGGATGGTGAAGCCGGGTATGGAGTAGAAACCGCATGGAGGAGGACTGTGAAGCCAGGTATAGAGCAGGAACAGCATGGAGGAGGATGGAGAAGCCAGGTATAGAGCAGGAACAACATGGAGGGGGGTGGTGAAGCCAGGTATAGAGCAGGAACAGCATGGAGGAGAATGGAGAAGCCAGGTATAGAGCAGGAACAGCATGGAGGAGGATGGTGAAGCCGGGTATGGAGCAGAAACCGCATGGAGGAGGATGGAGAAGCCAGGTATAGAGCAGGAACAACATGGAGGTGGATGGTGAAGCCAGGTTTAGAGCAGGAACAACATGGAGGAGGATGGGGCAGCCAGGTATAGAGCAGGAACAGCATGGGTGAGGATGGAGAAGCCAGGTATAGAGCAGGAACAGCATGGAGAGGGATAGGGGAGCCACATATATAGCAGGAACAGCATTGAGGAGGATGATGAAGCCAGGTATAGAACAGGAACAGCATGGAGGATGATAGAGAAGCCAGGTATAGAGCAGGAACAACATGGAGGAGGATGGTGAAGCCGGGTATGGAGTAGAAACCGCATGGAGGAGGATTGTGAAGCCAGGTATAGAGCAGGAACAGCATGGAGGAGGATGGAGAAGCCAGGTATAGAGCAGGAACAACATGGAGGGGGTGGTGAAGCCAGGTATAGAGCAGGAACAGCATGGAGGAGAATGGAGAAGCCAGGTATAGAGCAGGAACAGCATGGAGGAGGATGGTGAAGCCGGGTATGGAGCAGAAACCGCATGGAGGAGGATGGAGAAGCCAGGTATAGAGCAGGAACAACATCGAGGTGGATGGTGAAGCCAGGTTTAGAGCAGGAACAACATGGAGGAGGATGGGGCAGCCAGGTATATAGCAGGAACAGCATTGAGGAGGATGATGAAGCCAGGTATAGAACAGGAACAGCATGGAGGAGGATAGAGAAGCCAGGTATAGAGCAGGAACAACATGGAGGAGGATGGTGAAGCCAGGTATGGAGCAGAAACCGCATGGAGGAGGATTGTGAAGCCAGGTATAGAGCAGGAACAGCATGGAGGAGGATGGAGAAGCCAGGTATAGAGCAGGAACAGCATGGAGGAGGATGGTGAAGCCGGTTATGGAGCAGAAACCGCATGGAGGAGGATGATGAAGCCAGGTTTAGAGCAGGAACAACATGGAGGAGGATGGGGCAGCCACGTATAGAGCAGGAACAGCATGGGTGAGGATGGAGAAGCCAGGTATAGAGCAGGAACAGCATGGAGGGGGATAGGGGAGCCACATATAGAGCAGGAACAGCGTTGAGGAGGATGACGAAGCCAGGTTTAGAACAGGAACAGCATGGAGGAGGATAGAGAAGCAAGGTATAGAGCAGGAACAACATGGAGGAGGATAGTGAAGCCGGGTATGGAGCAGAAACCGCATGGAGGAGGATTGTGAAGCCGGGTATGGAGCAGAAACCGCATGGAGGAGGATTGTGAAGCCAGGTATAGATCAGGAACAGCATGGAGGAGAATGGAGAAGCTAGGTATAGAGCAGGAATAACATGGAGGGGGATGGTGAAGCCAGGTATAGAGCAGGAACAACATGGAGGAGGATGGGGCAGCCAGGTATAGAGCAGGAACAGCATGGGTGAGGATGGAGAAGCCAGGTATAGAGCAGGAACAGCATGGAGAGGGATAGGGGAGCCACATATAGAGCAGGAACAGCATTGAGGAGGATGATGAAGCCAGGTATAGAACAGGAACAGCATGGAGGAGGATAGAGAAGCCAGGTATAGAGCAGGAACAACATGGAGGAGGATGGTGAAGCCGGGTATGGAGTAGAAACCGCATGGAGGAGGACTGTGAAGCCAGGTATAGAGCAGGAACAGCATGGAGGAGGATGGAGAAGCCAGGTATAGAGCAGGAACAACATGGAGGGGGGTGGTGAAGCCAGGTATAGAGCAGGAACAGCATGGAGGAGAATGGAGAAGCCAGGTATAGAGCAGGAACAGCATGGAGGAGGATGGTGAAGCCGGGTATGGAGCAGAAACCGCATGGAGGAGGATGGAGAAGCCAGGTATAGAGCTGGAACAACATGGAGGTGGATGGTGAAGCCAGGTTTAGAGCAGGAACAACATGGAGGAGGATGGGGCAGCCAGGTATAGAGCAGGAACAGCATGGGTGAGGATGGAGAAGCCAGGTATAGAGCAGGAACAGCATGGAGAGGGATAGGGGAGCCACATATATAGCAGGAACAGCATTGAGGAGGATGATGAAGCCAGGTATAGAACAGGAACAGCATGGAGGAGGATAGAGAAGCCAGGTATAGAGCAGGAACAACATGGAGGAGGATGGAGAAGCCAGGTATGGAGCAGAAACCGCATGGAGGAGGATTGTGAAGCCAGGTATAGAGCAGGAACAGCATGGAGGAGGATGGAGAAGCCAGGTATAGAGCAGGAACAGCATGGGTGAGGATGGAGAAGCCAGGTATAGAGCAGGAACAGCATGGAGAGGGATAGGGGAGCCACATATATAGCAGGAACAGCATTGAGGAGGATGATGAAGCCAGGTATAGAACAGGAACAGCATGGAGGAGGATAGAGAAGCCAGGTATAGAGCAGGAACAACATGGAGGAGGATGGTGAAGCCAGGTATGGAGCAGAAACCGCATGGAGGAGGATTGTGAAGCCAGGTATAGAGCAGGAACAGCATGGAGGAGGATGGAGAAGCCAGGTATAGAGCAGGAACAGCATGGAGGAGGATGGTGAAGCCGGTTATGGAGCAGAAACCGCATGGAGGAGGATGATGAAGCCAGGTTTAGAGCAGGAACAACATGGAGGAGGATGGGGCAGCCAGGTATAGAGCAGGAACAGCATGGGTGAGGATGGAGAAGCCAGGTATAGAGCAGGAACAGCATGGAGGGGGATAGTTGAGCCACATATAGAGCAGGAACAGCGTTGAGGAGGATGACGAAGCCAGGTTTAGAACAGGAACAGCATGGAGGAGGATAGAGAAGCAAGGTATAGAGCAGGAACAACATGGAGGAGGATAGTGAAGCCGGGTATGGAGCAGAAACCGCATGGAGGAGGATTGTGAAGCCGGGTATGGAGCAGAAAACGCATGGAGGAGGATTGTGAAGCCAGGCATAGATCAGGAACAGCATGGAGGAGAATGGAGAAGCTAGGTATAGAGCAGGAATAACATGGAGGAGGATAGAGAAGCAAGGTATAGAGCAGGAACAACATGGAGGAGGATAGTGAAGCCGGGTATGGAGCAGAAACCGCATGGAGGAGGATTGTGAAGCCGGGTATGGAGCAGAAAACGCATGGAGGAGGATTGTGAAGCCAGGTATAGATCAGGAACAGCATGGAGGAGAATGGAGAAGCCAGGTATAGAGCAGGAACAACATGGAGGAGGATGGAGAAGCCAGGTATAGAGCAGGAACAACATGGAGGGGGATGGTGAAGCCCGGTATAGAGCAGGAACAGCATGAAGGAGGATGGGGGAGCAAGGTATAGAGCAGGAACAGCATGGAGAAGGATGGGGGAGCCAGGTATAGAGCAGGAACAGGACAGAGGAAGATGGAGGAGCCGGAAATAGAGCAGGAACAGCATGGAGGAGAATGGGGGAGCCAGGAATAGAGCAGGAACAGAATGGCAGAGTCACTGTTGTATCTTTACAGAATGTTATCTGTTTTGGGGGTTGGGAAATGATGGCAAATATTTTATAAATGCACTCCTTAATCTCACTTTTTTTTTTTTTTTCCTAGAGTGTACCTTCAAGGTGTTTTTGATTTCTATCTGTGAGCGTTGTGCAAGCTCCACATTAATGGCCGGCCTTTTATTCTGGAAGATTGTTATGAATACACCAAATTCCATCTCAGGCCTTCCGTGCATCACTATGAACCTGTAGCTCGCTGCACATCGTCCTCCCCAGATGAAAACCGGCATTATACGGAAGAGGCTGCGATCTTTCATCAAGTCTTCTCCAGGATCCTCTGAACCGTCCAATCCCCCGGCGTCTCCTCACCTCTCATCACTCGCCATCCCTGCCCATGAAATTCCTGATGTCGACCTTCCTTCGGCTTCAAACGCACTTCCAAGGCCAGCTGTGACCCCCCGCGAGGCGCTCAGCATCTTTCCCCCCAATCAATACCCATTAATCTGATCATTAACTATGAATCACGGGCAGGTTCTCATTTAGCCGGGGCTCTCCGTGTCAGGAATTGTATTCCCCATGGTCATTCAGCTCCGGTGCTGAGCAGATCCAGGTGTACCTCTCCCTGGACATTCCTGGTGTGTATATATATATATATACAGTATATAAAGATCAAGAGCAGATCCTGTTTGTCCATCTCTGTCCCCCTCTCTCCTTCGTAGATGTCCCCCTTATTTAATTCTTTTTAATGTTCCTGGTGCAAATCAAAGTCGGAAATCCTTATCCCTATGCTTGTTGCAAGTCAGTGATTCAAAGTATTAAATCTGACCTCCGACCTTCCCTTCAGTCTTGCACAGTTGTGCCGGATCCTCTCCTGGACTCAGTACCGGGACAGGGTTGTCCAGCGCCCAGGGCAAGGATCCAGAATTGCTCCCCCCAACCCACTATTTAATACATGCCGTAGCATGGGTTTACCACCCTGCGTTTATTTTTTGCCCCTTTGCTCCCAGGGCAACTTCCCCTCCTGCCCCCCCATCCCAGCCCTGTCTGGACTCCAATGGCTTACTCTGATTTTACTGCACACTGTGAGCTTCTCACAATGTGCATTAGAAACTGCACCAAGTCAGATAGAGCCCCGCCCCATTTCCTAGCTGGGGGACACCCAGCATTATCTAAAACTGTTCTCCCCCAGCCTGACTTTCCCTGGCCCCGCCCCCTCCATTCATTGGATTTCAGTTCTTTCAATCACGGTGTCTCAGCATCACATGTGGGCATTACCTATGCAAAATATAGCCTGGGTCTGAGGTACGAGGGGGCGCCCTTGTATCTTAGACCCCCGGCTACGTCATTGGCTGAGCGGACCTGATGGGGAACTTCCTCCGCAGTGTTAAAAAAATGAATAGACCCGCCCCTTCTCACGTTCCCCATCAGGTCCGCTCAGCCTTACACCTACGTCATTGGCTGAGTGGACCTGATGGGGAATGCCCCCCGCCTACGTCACTGGCTGAGCGGACCTGATAGGGAACGCCCCCGCCTACGTCATTGGCTGAGCGGACCTGATGGGGAACTCCCTCCGCAGTGTTAAAAAAAGGAATAGACCCGCCCTTTCTCACGTTCCCCATCAGGTCCGCTCAGCCTTACACCTACGTCATTGGCTGAGTGGACCTGATGGGGAACGCCCCCGCCTACGTCATTGGCTGAGCGGACCTGATGGGGAACGCCCCCGCCTACATCATTGGCTGAGCGGACCTGATGGGGAACGCCCCCGCCTACGTCATTGGCTGTGCGGTCCTGATGGGGAACTTCCTCCGCAGTGTAGGTCCGCTCAGCCAAGGACATTTTGTGTGGGGTGGAGACTGCAGCGCTGGACATCGGATCGCCGTAGGACACTGGATTTCATCACTGGAATGGGTTTTTTATTTTTTTATTTTTAATAAAGGACTTTTCCAAGGTGTTTGTGTTTTTATTTTTATATTTTTTACACTTTCTTCGTGAAATGGTAGGGGTATAATGTACCCCTTACCAATTCACATGGGGGGGGGGCGGGATCTGGGGGTCTTCCAGATTCCGATAAGCCCCCCGCCCGCAGACCCCCACAACCACCAGGCAAGGGTTGTGGGGATGAGGCCCTTGTCCCCATCAACATGGGGACATCCTCCCCATGTTGAGGGCATGTGGCCTGGTACGGTTCAGGAGGGGGGGCGCTCTCTCGTCCCCCCATCTTTTCCTGCGGCCTGCCAGGTTGTATGCTCAGATAAAGGGTCTGGTATGGATTTTTGGGGGAACTCCACGCCATTTTTTTTTACATTTGGGGTGGAGTTCCCCTTAAAATCCATACCAGACCGAAGGGTCTAGTATCGATATTTGGGGGGAACCCCACATCATTTTTTTTTTTATTTGACGCAGGGTTCCCCTTAATATCCATACCAGACCTGAAGGGCCTGGTAATTGAATTTGGGGGGACCCCCACGCATTTTTTTTTTTATCAATGACTTTTCTCTATATTGCCGGGAGCCGGCAATTCATTATAGCCGCGAGTGCTTTTAAATGACTTTTTTTCCTTCAGAAATGACATTTTGTGCAGGGACGGGAAACAAGCGCTGCATTACAGGCATACTATAGACACCCCCCAGGTACGAAATTTAAAGGAATATTTCACTTTTATTGTTTCACTTTAAGCATTAATAAAATCACTGCTCCCGAAAAACAGCAGTTTTTAAAACTTTTTTTTGCATTGATACATGTCCCCTGGGGCAGGACCCGGGTCCCCAAACACTTTTTAGGACAATAACTTGCATATTAGCCTTTATAATTAACACTTTAGATTTCGAACGTTCGAGTCCATTGTATTTAATAGGGTTCTAAATTTCACGCAAACTTTAGGTCTGTTCGCAGGTTCTGGTGCGAACCGAACAGGGGGGTGTTCGGCTCATCCCTCCCTATCCAGTACACAGGTCTCCATCCCTATTAATATGGAAAGAGGGGGAAATATGGGAAAAAAAGGGGCAATGGGACTTTATATGAAACAAAACACTTGGGTAGAATGAATCAATCAATATAGTAAAATATAATATTTATTTCATAACATAATTGAGCATAGTGCAATATAAGGCATTCATGATAAATCAATAATTTTGTTACAACCTATGATAAAAACATGATTTATAAATCACATAATAATGTATTGGTAGCATAATAAACATAGTAAGACATGATGGATGATGAAACCAGCAGTATACCCAAAAAATGTAAAATCATGATAAAAAAAAAATCATGATTCAGACACAATCAAACCCATGGTAACAAACATGATTACTGTGACATAACAACAAATAACAACAAATATGAAAGCTCGACGCGTTTCGTAGATTGTCTCCACTCATCAGGAGCAGCTAAAAACTATGTGTTACTATGTTTTACTATGTTACTATGCCTTTCTGCACCTCCCTTTCTTCATGTGTTCAATACTTTTTCCCTGTGTCCTTCCATTTTATTACACATAATTTCATTTCTGAACGTATTTGTTTTGGTGTCTTTGTATATATGGATTGCATGGGTTGTTACCGACATGTGGTGAAAACTTGATGTCAATAGAACCTTTAACAATATATTTACCTAGAAAATGTGTGACGTGTTCAATACTTATTTTACCCGCTGTATATGAAGCCAGAGGCTCTTATATGTGTTGGTGGCAGGGCAGTGACAACCAAGCATCAGGGGATGGTGTGGAGGCCATAATTTCAGATAGAGCAGGGACTACAAGCGTCAGGGGGTGGGGCAGAAACTACAAGTGTCAGGGGGTGGGTCAGTGACTACAAGTGTCAGGGGGTGGGGCAGTGGCTACAAGTGTCAGGGGGCGGGGCAGTGGCTACAAGTGTCAGGGGGCGGGGCAGTGGCTACAAGTGCCAGGGGGCAGGGCAGTGGCCACATGTGTCAGATAGCAGGGCAGTGACTGAAAGCATAAGGGGGTGGGGCAGTTGCCACAACTGTCAGGAGGCGGGGAAGTGTCTACAAGTGTCAGGGGGCAGAGCAGTGACCACAAGTGTAATTAAACCACTTCCATACTGGGCACTTATACACCTTCCTGCCCAGACCAATTTTCAGCTTTCTGCGCTGTTGCAGTTTGAATGACAATTGCGCGGTCATGCTTCACTGTACCCAAACTAAATTTTTATCATTTTGTTCCCACAAATAGAGATTTCTTTTGGTGGTATTTGATCACCTCTGCGATTTTTATTTTCTGCTAATTTTTTTTTTAAAAAGACCGAAAATTTTGGAAAAAAAAAGTTTTTTTTGTTTCATTTACAAAACTTTGTAAATAAGTACGTTTTCTCCTTCACTGATGGGCACTGATGGGGCTGCACTGACGGGCACCAATGAGGTGGCACTGATGGGCACCGATGAGGTGGCACTGATGGGGCACCGATAGGCGGCACGGATGGGCACCGATAGGCAGCACGGATGGGCACTGGTAGGCGGCACGGATGGGCACTGGTAGGCGACACGGATGGGCACTGATAGGCGGCATGGATGGGCACTGATAGGTGGCACGGATGGGCATGGATGGGCACTGATAGGTGGCATGGATGGGCACTTATAGGTGGCACTGTACTGTAATGTGTTGTACTAATGGATGCCAATCAGTGCCAAACAATAATGCCTGCCAATCAGTGGTGCCCATTGTGGGCACTGATTGGCATCCATTGTGGGCACTGATTGGCATCCATTAGGCATTTCTAATTTGCATCCCTGGTGGTCTAGGGTGGCATACCTTAAGGTGGGCATCCCTGGTGGTCTAGTGGCATCCCTGGTGGTCCAGTGTGGGCATCCTCGGGGGGGCTGCGCTGATAATGGATCAGCACAAACCCCCCCCGTCAGAGGAGCAGCCGATCGGCTCTCCTCTACTCGCGTCTGACAGACTCGAGTGAGGAAAAGCCGATGACCGGCTTTTCCTGTTTACATCGTGATCAGCCGTGATTGGACACGGCTGATCACGTGGTAAAGAGTCTCCGTCGGAGACTATTTACCTAGATCGGTGTTGCGGGTTGTCAGACTGACATCCCGCAACAACGATAGCCGCGATGCGCGCCCCCGGGGGCGCACAGCGGCTCAATATCCTGAAGACGTCATATGACATCAAGTCAGGCTATTGAAACCACTTTGCCGCCGTCAATTTGCTATAGGGCGGGCGGCAAGTGGTTAAGAAAAATTGGAATAACCTCTAAAAATTGGATTTTTTGAGGCAACAAACAAAATATGAAAAAAATATATATATTGAAAAAGGACATTCATTTATTATACAAAAGATAAATACATAGTCAAGAAAGATTTGATGATATCATGATTTTTAAACATTAAAAACATGGAAATGAATGAAATCTGGATTAAATAGTGATACTATCTGTCATCAGATACAGAACCACCAGATCAACTGGTGGCAGTAGAGGCGGGTAATCCAATCCATTTGTAACCACAAGTGTCAGGGGGTGGGGCAGTGACCACAAGTGTCAGGGGGCAGGGCAGTGTCCACAAGTGTCAGGGGGCAGGGCAGTGTCCACAAGTGTCAGAGGGTGGGGCAGTGACCACAAGTGTCAGGGGGCAGGGCAGTGTCCACAAGTGTCAGGGAGTGGGGCAGTGACCACAAGTGTCAGGGGGCAGGGCAGTGACCACAAGTGTCAGGGGGTGGAGCAGTGAGCACAAGATTCAAGGGGCAAGGCAGTGACCACAAGTGTCAGGGGGTGGGGCAGTGACCACAAGATTCAGGGGGCAGGGCAGGTGACCACAAGTGTTGGGGGCGGGGCAGTGACCACAAGATTCAGGGGGAGGGGCAGGTGACCACAAATTTCAGGGGGTAGGGCAGGTGACCAGAAGTGTCAGGGAGCGGGGCAGTGACCACAAGATTCAGGGGGTGGGGCAGTGACCACAAGATTCAAGGGGCAAAGCAGTGACCACAAGTGTCAGGGGGTGGGGCAGTGATCATAAGATTCAGGGGGCAGGTGACCACAAGTGTCAGGGGGTGGGGCAGTGACCACAAGATTTAGGGGGTAGGGCAGGTAACCACAATTGTCAGGGGGCGGGGCAGTGACCACAAGATTCAGGGGGCAGGGCAGGTGACCACAAGTGTCAGGGGGTGGGGCAGTGATCATAAGATTCAGGGGGCAGGGCAGGTGACCACAAGTGTCAGGGGGTGGGGCAGTGACCACAAGATTTAGGGGGTAGGGCAGGTGACCACAAGTGTCAGGGGGCGGGGCAGTGACCACAAGATTCAGGGGGCGGGGCAGTGACCACAAGATTCAGGGCGTGGGGCAGGTGACCACAAGTGTCAGGGGGTGGAGCAGTGACCACAAGATTCAGGGGGTGGGGCAGTGACCACAAGATTCAGGGGGTGGGGCAGGTGACCACAAGTGTCAGGGGGTGGAGCAGTGACCACAAGATTCGGGGGGTGGGGCAGTGACCACAAGATTCAGGGGGTAGGGCAGGTGACCACAAGTGTCAGGGGGCGGGGCAGTGACCACAAGATTCAGGGGGTGTGGCAGTGACCACAAGATTCAGGGGGTGGGGCAGGTGACCACAAGTGTCAGGGGGTGGAGCAGTGACCACAAGATTCAGGGGGTAGGGCAGGTGACCACAAGTGTCAGGGGGCGGGGCAGTGACCACAAGATTCAGGGGGTGTGGCAGTGACCACAAGATTCAGGGGGTGGGGCAGGTGACCACAAGTGTCAGGGGGTGGAGCAGTGACCACAAGATTCAAGGGGCAGGGCAGTGACCACAAGTGTCAGGGGGAGGGGCAGTGACCACAAGATTCAGGGGGCAGGGCAGGTGACCACAAGTGTCAGGGGGTGGGGCAGTGATCACAAGTGCCATGGGGCAGGGCAGGGACCACAAGTGTCAGGGGGCAGGGCAGTGATCACAAGTGCCATGAGGCAGGGCAGTGATCACAAGCATCAGGGGGCAGGGCAGTGATCACAAGCGTCAGGGGCAGGGCAGGGACCACACGTGCCATGGGGCAGGGCAGTGACCACAAATGCCAGGGGGCAGGGCAGTGATCGCATGCTTCATGGGGCAGGGCAGTGATCACAAGTGTCAGGGGGCAGGGCAGTGACCGCAAGTGTCAAGGGGTGGGGCAGTGACCACACGTCTCAGGGGGCGGGGCAGTGACCACACGTGTCAGGGGGCAGGGCAGTGACCACACGTGTCAGGGGGCGGGGCAGTGACCACATGGATGAAGATCAAAGAACCCAATTGTCAAATCAAATCTCATTTAGTGAATTTACTGATTCTTCCATCCTCCAATGGGATACAAAGGTGTTTAATTCCTGTGGCTGTATTTATCATACGAACAGGGTTACATATACTGACCCCGTTTAAAAAATAAATGTACCATTTGAAAAATCATGCATCATTAAAGATGATTGAAACCCAATCACTAAATTTTCAATAACCTGTTAATTTTCTTTCATCGTGTTAAATCTACAGCTTTCATTAAAATGGTGGTGATCCTGCCATGAAGGTCTTTGTTTAGGCACTTCCTGATATAATAAAGGAAAAAACAGCGCTTGCTGTAAAAATTTTATTAAATGAAATAAAAATAAAAATTAGAAAACTCCTCATAGCAGCAATAAAAGTGGGATAAACACAAATAGAAATAAAAAGGAGAAAATCGCGCTAAAGAGTCCTCATAGAAATTATTTATGTGATGAATAAAGTCCAATGTGGCAGGCTGGTATGGAAAAACACAAAAACTCCCAATTGCTAGATAGACCTTGAGAAATTCATGCTTACCAGATAAGTAAGCCAATAGAGCAGATGGCTATAGCTCAGCCAAGGGATGAAGATGAATCTCCCAGCTGGGACAGTAGTTCCGTGTGTACGGTATTACCATCGGGTACCTTAGTAGTGTTAATGTCTCCTCTCTACTTCATTCATCACTCGGTACCCGATGGTAATACCGTACACACGGAACTACGGTCCCAGCTGGGAGATTCTATCTTCATCCCTTGGCTGAGCTATAGCCATCTGCTCTATTGGCTTACTTATCTGGTAAGCATGAATTTCTCAAGGTCTATCTAGCAATTGGGAGTTTTTGTGTTTTTCCATACCAGCCTGCCACATTGGACTTTATTCATCACATAAATAATTTCTATGAGGACTCTTTAGCGCGATTTTCTCCTTTTTATTTTTACTTCCTAATATAGGGTGACAACACTCTGTCCTTATCCCCCAATTATTCTCGATATGTTGTCACCCTGTCACATTGGCTTCCGATGGAGACAGCAAGTGGCCACTTCAACACACATGACGCAGACGTGGTCCACTGGTGTCACCATCACTTGGTCACTTGGTGTCATCATCACTTGGACACTTGGTGTCACCATCACTTAGTCACTTGGACACTTGGTGTCACCATCACTTGGTCACTTGGTGTCACCATCACTTGGACACTTGGTGTCACCATCACTTAGTCACTTGGTTACTTGGTGTCACCATTACTTGGACACTTGGTGTCACCATCACTTGGACACTTGGTGTTACCATCACTTGGTCACTTGGACACTTGGTGTCACCTTCACTTGGACACTTGGTGTCACCTTCACTTGGACACTTGGTGTCACCATCACTTGGTCACTTGGACACTTGGTGTCACCTTCACTTGGACACTTGGTGTCACCATCATTTGGTCACTTGGACACTTGGTGTAAGCATCACTTGGTCACTTGGCGTCACCATCACTTGGTCACTTTGTGTCACCATCACTTGGACACTTGGTGTCACCATCACTTGGTCACTTGGACACTTGGTGTCACACTATCACTTGGTCACTTGGACACTTGGTGTCACCATCACTTGGTCACTTGGATACTTGGTGTCACCTTCACTTGGACACTTGGTGTCACCTTCACTTGGACACTTGGTGTCACCATCACTTGGTCACTTGGACACTTGGTGTCACACTATCACTTGGTCACTTGGACACTTGGTGTCACCATCACTTGGTCACTTGGACACTTGGTGTCACCTTCACTTGGACACTTGGTGTCACCATCATTTGGTCACTTGGACACTTGGTGTAAGCATCACTTGGTCACTTGGCGTCACCATCACTTGGTCACTTTGTGTCACCATCACTTGGACACTTGGTGTCACCATCACTTGGTCACTTGGACACTTGGTGTCACACTATCACTTGGTCACTTGGACACTTGGTGTCACCATCACTTGGTCACTTGGATACTTGGTGTCACTATCACTTGGTCACTTGGACACTTGGTGTCACCATCACTTGGACACTTGGTGTCACCATCACTTGGTCACTTGGATACTTGGTGTCACCATCACTTGGTCACTTGGACACTTGGTGTCACTATCACTTGGTCACTTGGACACTTGGTGTCACCATCACTTGGTCACTTGGCGTCACCATCACTTGGTCACTTGGATACTTGGTGTCACCATCACTTGGACACTTGGTGTCACCATCACTTGGTCACTTTGTGTCACCATCACTTGGACACTTGGTGTCACCATCACTTGGTCACTTGGACACTTGGTGTCACACTATCACTTGGTCACTTGGACACTTGGTGTCACCATCACTTGGTCACTTGGATACTTGGTGTCACCATCACTTGGTCACTTGGACACTTGGTGTCACTATCACTTGGTCACTTGGACACTTGGTGTCACCATCACTTGGTCACTTGGATACTTGGTGTCACCATCACTTGGACACTTGGTGTCACCATCACTTGGTCACTTGGATACTTGGTGTCACCATCACTTGGTCACTTGGTGTCACCATCACTTGGACACTTGGTGTCACCATTAGTGATGAGCCGAACACCCCCGGGTTCGGTTCGCACCAGAACCCGCGAACGGACCGAAAGTTCGCGCGAACATTAGAACCCTATTAAATACAATGGATGCGAACGTTCGGATTCTAAAGTGCTAATTATAACGACTATTATCCATGTTATTGTCCGAAACAGAGTTTGGGAACCCGGCTTCTGCACCAGGGGACATGTATCAATGCAAAAATAAGTTTTAAAAACTGACGTTTTCCGGGAGCAGTCATTTTAATGACTCATAAAGTGAAAAAAAAAAAGTCAAATATTCCTTTAAATATTGTACCTGGGGGGTGTCTAAAGTATGCCTGTGAAGTGCCACGTGTTTCCCGTGTTTAGAACTGTCCCTGCACAAAATGACATTTCTAAAGGGAAAAAAGTCATTTAAAACTGCTTGCGGCTTTAATGCAATGTCTGGTCCCGGTAATATGGATGAAAATCTTTAGGAAAAATGGCATAGCTACCCCATCAACCCCCCCCCCCCCTCTACCCCAGCCCATTACCAGCCCCTTTGGGTCTTGTATGGATATTAAGGGGAACCCCGCACACAAAATAAAAAAGGCCCTGTATACTCTGAACAGCCGTATACAGGCGGTGCATACAAGACAGGGACTGTAGGTTTGTTCTTATGTAGAATCTGTTTATAATTTTGAACAGCTGCATTGTTTAAGTGGAGCTCCATGGCAAATTCCTTTTTTTTAGTTTTTTGTAAAACATAGGGAACGGTTATCACCCCTGTCACATTTTTTTTGCTGTCTGTGCCCCTGTTCAGAACATTTCACCTCACTTTGCGTCCCAATGACAACTGTTTTTGAAATGTGGTGTTTTTATTGAAACAAGGATTGGTGATAAAGCATCAGTAGAGAGGAGACACCTTTCTCCCATATTAATTCTTACAGGAGAGAATTTTCCTTCCAAGGGGTAGATTTCCTCTCACTTCCTGTTGTCTTCTTCCGTTTGCAAGTAGTAGTAGTTTGTAAGTTGGATATTTGAAAGTAGGGACCTTCCGTATATACTCTGCAGAAATTGGCCCCTTAGGTGTTGGTGTTGGCACAACACTGAAAGCACTCACAGTTATTCTTGGTGGGTGCTGGAACGCCCTTCTGTCAAGTATAATATCAGGAATTGTAATAACATATAATTGTTGATCAGTGGTAGTAAAAATTGGGCCTTTGATGGTGGTGCTGGTGCCCCAACACTGTAAGGCCTGACAGTTACTCTTGGTGGGCGCAGCAATGGTCCCTGCTGTGAATTATTAGATCAATAATTATAATTGCATGCCCCTGTTGAACAGGGGCTGAAAAATTGGGCCTTTGGTGGTGGTGGTGGTGGTGATGGTGGTGCTGGTGCCACAACACTGTAAGGCCTGACAGTTACTCTTGGTGGGCGCAGCAATGCTCCCTGCTGTGAATTATTAGATCAATAATTATAATTGCATGCCCCTGTTGAACAGGGGCTGAAAAATTGGGCCTTTGGTGGTGGTGGTGGTGGTGGTGGTGATGGTGGTGCTGGTGCCACAACACTGTAAGGCCTGACAGTTACTCTTGGTGGGCGCAGCAATGCTCCCTGCTGTGAATTATTAGATCAATAATTATAATTGCATGCCCCTGTTGAACAGGGGCTGAAAAATTGGGCCTTTGGTGGTGGTGGTGATAGTGGTGCTGGTGCCACAACACTGTAAGGCCTGACAGTTACTCTTGGTGGGCGCAGCAATGCTCCCTGCTGTGAATTATTAGATCAATAATTATAATTGCATGCCCCTGTTGAACAGGGGCTGAAAATTGGGCCTTAGGCACTGGTGGCACAACACTGCAACCCCTCACAGATACTGTACTTGGAGCACAGCAATGAGGCCTGTTGCAAAGTATTGCATCAAAAATTTTAATTACACGCCCCTGTTAAACAGGGGCTGAAAAATTGGGCCTTAGCCACTGGTGGCGTCACCCATAAACCAAAATGATCTTCCAAGCTATCATCGTTAATCGTATCATTGAGGAGGAGGAGGAGGATAGCCAGTCAACATAACAGCACAGGCACTCAGCATCAGCATCAGTCTTGAAGGGATGTGACATTTTAAAATCAATTAGTCTGTTATATCAGCATCTGGTGTGTGGTAGCTGGTGGTGATCCAAGACTGGTTCATCTTGATGAAAGTCAGTCGATCAACCGAGTCGGTGGACAGGCGCACCCTGTGATCCGTGACAAATCCTCCAGCAGCACTGAATGTGCGTTCTGAAAGAACGCTGGATGCAGGACAGGCCAGTAGCTCAATTGCATACTGTGCAAGCTCTGGCCAGTGATCCATCCTCAAGACCCAGTAAGCCAGAGGATTTTCGGTGGGGAAGGTGTCCAAGTCTGACCTTGCCCCTAGGTATTCCTGCACCATGTATATCAGACGCTGGCGATGGTTGCTCGAACCGATCATACTTTGGGGCTGCGGACTAAAGAATTGTCTGAACACATCGGTCAGACGGCCACCTTCCCCACCGCTCCTTCTTTGACTGCCCGAAGCCTCAGCAACTCGTTGTCCAATGTCCAGGACCAGGAGTTTGTAACCTCCCAGTCTCTGGGAACGCGTTGCACAGACCTTTCTGCAAGGCCTCCCGGAGTTGTCTCATCCTCTGCTCCCTCTGCGACGGTAACATAAGGTCCGCAACCTTACCCTTGTACCGTGGATCAAGGAGAGTGGCCAGCCAGTAATGGTCCCTCTCCTTGATCCGAAGAATACGAGGATCCTTCCGCAGACTTTGCAGTATCAGGGAGGCCATGCAGCGTAGGTTAGCTGAGGCATTCAGTCCGGAGTCCTCTGGGTCACTAAGGACGACATGATCCGCAGCCACCTCCTCCCAGCCACGTACAAGTCCACTGGTTTCTTGGGACTGTAAATCATCCCTAAAAGACTGCTGCTGATGATGCTGAGTGCCAGCCTCCACCTCCATGCTGACACAATCCTCCTCCTCCTCCTCCTCCTCCTCTTCCTGTGCGATGGGTGGGACAGAAAGAACACTGTCTGGGTAAAGGGGGCCTTGAGAGGCAAGGAAGTCCTCCTCTTCCTGTCTCTGTTCTGCCTCAAGTGTCCTGTCCATTATTCCACGCAGCGTGTGCTCCAACAGGTGGACAAGAGGTACAGTGTCACTGATGCATGCACTGTCACTGCTCACCATCCTCGTGGCCTCCTCAAATGGTGCCAGGACAGTGCATGCATCCCTGATCATGCCCCACTGGCGGGGTGAAAAATACCCGAGCTCCCCTGACCCTGTCCTGGTGCCGTAGTCGCACAGGTACTCATTGATGGCCCTCTGCTGCGTGTGCAGCCGCTGCAGCATGGCCAACGTTGAGTTCCACCTGGTGGGCATGTCACATATAAGGCGGTTCTTGGGCAGGTTCAACTCCTTTTGAAGCTCAGCCAGGCGAGCACTGGCATTATAAGATCTGTGGAAATGCACACAGACTTTCCTGGCCTGCCTCAGGACATCCTGTAAGCCCGGGTACCTGCCCAAGAACCGCTGCACCACCAGGTTAAGGACGTGAGCCATACAGGGCACATGGGTCAGTTGTCCCTGTCGGAGGGCGGAGAGGAGGTTGGTGCCATTGTCGCAAACCACCATTCCTGGCTTAAGCTGGTGTGGCGTCAACCACCTCTCGGCCTGCCCCTGCAGAGCAGACAGGACCTCTGCCCCAGTGTGGCTCCTGTCCCCCAAACACACCAGCGCAAGCACGGCATGGCATCTTTTTGCCTGCGTACTTGCGTAGCCCCTTGAACGCCTACGGAGCACCGCTGGTTCCGAGGACAAACCACAGGAAGAGGCCATGGAGGAAGAAGAAGAGGAGGGGGTGGAGGAGAGAGGTGTGTCACAACCAGTAGTAGCATTTTGGAGGCGTGGCGGTGGAACAACCTCCAACACTACTGCACCTTGTCCTGCATCCTTCCCAGCTGCCAAAAGAGTGACCCAATGGGCCGTGAAAGAAAGGTAACGTCCCTGTCCATGCCTGCTGGACCATGAGTCAGCGGTAATATGCACCTTACCGCTGACCGCCCTGTCCAGCGAGGCCAAGACATTGCCTTCCACATGCCTGTAGAGAGCCGGAATAGCCTTCCGTGCGAAAAAGTGTCGTTTGGGAACCTGCCACTGAGGAACCGCACATTGCACAAACTCATGGAAGGGGGACGAGTCTACCAACTGAAAAGGCAGCAGTTGAAGCGCTAGCAATTTAGCCAAGCTAGCATTCAACCGCTGGGCATGTGGATGGCTGGGAGTGAACTTCTTTCGACGGTCCAGCAGCTGGGGCAGGGAAATTTGCCTGCTAGAATCGGACGTTGGTGTACTGCTAGCAGAGTGCCCGCAAGTACTTGCCTGTGACACACCTAATTCTACACCTTCATTCCTCTCAGAGCAGGTTTCAGAGAGGAGTGAAGGTATAGTGGGGTTGGAGATCCCAGCTGATACGGTGCAAGAAGAGGTCAGCTTTGTTCTTTGGTGTGGGTCTTTAAGGTAGGCTTGCCAACGAGCTGCATGGCAGGTCAACATATGTCTGATCAAGCATGTGGTGCCCAAGCGGCTGATGTTTTGGCCACGCGATATACGCTTTAGACATATGTTGCAAACAGCAGCTGTGCAATCTGATGCACTCGCCTCAAAAAAGGCCCACACCAAAGAACTTTTTGAATGACGGGCAGAGGCAGCGCCCTGCACAGGCGGAGCTCTGCGGTGTGATTCCGTCGGTGTGCTGCCCATACGCTGGCCACTCAAGGGCATCCTGCCTCGTTGGAGATGTGCCTCCTCCTCATCCTCCTCCTCCTCCTCTCTCCTATTAGGCACCCACGTGGAGTCAGTGACCTCATCATCCCCTCCCTCCTCATCACTGGAGCCAATCTGGCAGTATGCTGCAGCTGCTGGAACATGACTGCCAGATTGGTGTCCTTCTTGAGCATCCCCTCTCTCTGCTCTCACGCTGCTGCCTTCCTCTAGCTGGGTATCATCATCAGATCCTTCCAAACGCTGGGCATCCTCCTGGAGCATGTACCCAACACTGTGCTCAAACAGTTCCGGGGACTCCTCAGGAGGAGGACATGGTGGGTCTAGGGAAGGATTGACTAATGAAGATAATGATACCAGAGAAGAGGACGCTTTGGCAGCTGCTTTGCCAGTACCCTGAGCCTGGGTGAGAGAGGATGAGGAGGATGAGGTGGGCTTGGTCATCCACTCTACCAAGTCTTCGGCATGATGTGGCTCAACATGTCCAGCTGCCGAAAACAAGGACAAGCGTGTCCCATGGCCATGTGCTGATGACAATGCACCGCGTCCACGACCAGCACTGTTGCCCCCAGACACAGAGCCTGCTTGCCCTCTTTTTTTGCCTCCTGACTGTCTGCCTCTCCTTGGTTGCCTTCCAGACATTTTAATGGATGGCCTGCAGGGAGATGGGAAAAACAGCAATAAGGGCTACCTTCAGGTGTATATTGTGCAGGAGGCTTAGCAACAATGACACTGACACTGTCCCCTGCCTATCCTTCTCTGTCCCTAAACACAAGGATTGAAAATATGGTTCAGCAAAAAAGTTTTAGAACAGAATAGCACACTGACACTTTACCTCACTGTCCTACTCTGTCCCTCCCTACAAACAAGATTTAGCACAGAATAGCACACTGACAATTTCTACGAGTGTCCTTCTCTGTCCCTCAACTCAAGGATTGAAAATATGGAACAGCAAAATTGGTTTAGAACAGAATAGCACACTGTCAGTTTCACTCACTGTACCTCTCTGTCCCTCAACTCAAGGATTGAAAATATGGTTCAGCAAAATAGTTTTAGAACAGAATAGCACACTGACAGTTTCCCTCACTGTACCTCTCTGTCCCTACAAACAAGGATTAGCACAGAATAGCACACTGTCACTGACACTCTCCCTACCTATCCTTATTTGTCCCTAAACACAAGGAATCCAGGATTAGTAAAGGAAAAAAAATGACACTGTCCCTGCCTATGCTTCTCTTTCCCTGCTCCGGAACACACTACACTAGGCCGCCGTGCTGGCGGCCTTTTATAGTGTGGGGCGTGTACTAAACCCCATCAGCAATAATTGGCCACAGGCATCCTGCCTGTGGCCAATCATTGCTCTCCTCGCTGCCGGCGCTGTGATTGGCCAAGCATGCGGGGTCACAGTGCATGCTTGGCCAATCACAGCGCCTGGATGACACTGCGATGGCGTAGTGCATTGTGGGCCGTTCGCGTCACTCGAATTTGGCGCGAACGGCCCAAATCGTTCGATCTTCGTCGAACGATCGAACAGCCGATGTTCGAGTCGAACGTATGTTCGACTCGAACACGAAGCTCATCCCTAGTCACCATAAGGAAACCCGTCATGGCTGGAGAGCATGTTGGCAGGAAGAGACCAAAGGAGATCAGCAGCACTGAGATGGAACAAAAAGATGGGTTCAGGTTCATTTTAATCCATAAATGTTCACTCTGGCATGTATTAAAGGTGGAGGCATCACAATCCCCCCACCGATGACCCCCGAAAAAGCTCAGGAGACGCTCTTCGGACATCTGTAAGAAATAAATGTGATTTTAGAAACCTCGAAGCCCTTCGCTGGCACCGCTCGCTCCTCCACCACGAAGGATGGGGGAAAACCTGAAAGTATTTGCTGCATTATGATTTTCTACTGCCTGAAAATTGCCAGGAGCTCCGGCGCTCCACGAATCTGCCGGGATAACAAATGAAGGTGGTGCAGCGAGGAGAAGGACGAGGGATGAACAATTTCTCCTGGATAAACGCGGAGCCGATGAATCATCATTCACGCGTCTCCCGTTACACACCGTTCCCCCCCCCAATTTCTTTGATATACAAGCCAGAAGGATCGCTATCAACCGGGCTCTCCGCAAACACAATCTCCCCCCTTAATTGAAAGTGATAGAATTCATGGCGGATTGGCTTCACAGCACACAGATTACTAACACATGGCGCTCCTCTGACCAGAGACCATCAATCTGCGGCCCCCTCCCCGGGCACCGCGGACGTTTCTCACAGAGGAACCGCGATGAATAATTCAGAGAAGCTTCAGCATCAATTATGGGCAGAGTCACATTAAAGGAGCGCTCCGCTTCTGATCCTGCTGTCCATAATCCTCCTCAACTCCCTCCAAAAGGTCTCTTCTGTGAGATCCCAACGACTCTTCCTCCAGTCTTTACCACGTTATAGATAGATAGATAGATACCCTATATTGTCAAAAGTATTGGAACACTTGCCTTTTTCATGCACATGAACTTTAATGGCCTCCCAGTCTTAAAAGAGAAGTATGGGTTTCCTTATTTTTTTGCTTACATCTATTCTATGTGAGCTGCTGATATCTATAAACCCTCCCAGCCCTCTCAGAAGTGTCCCCATTCTGTTAAAATCAAGATAAATACCTGTGGGAGGTTCTACAGTCTTTCATACAGCATCATCCAGACAATGGTGTGAATATAGAGTCTGGATCCACCCCCTTTCCTGTCATTTTGCTTGATTGATGTCGGCTCTCCTCCCTCTGCTTGTTTCTGAGACTTCCCACAGCGTAGCTGCTCCCCCCCCTTCTCCCTCCTCCCTCCCCCCCTCCCTATCTATCAGCACAGACACGTCTCTTAGGGGAGGGGGACAGAGGCAGGGGTGTGTATTGGTGTGTTGGTGGAGATGTTCACACCCCCTGAGAACTTTTCAAACTGAAAGTGGACCGTTTTTGCCAGCTGAAGGAAAGTTCATGTGCACATGCTGTAAAAACTAAAAGAGGTAGGAAAAAAAGATTAGCTGATATATGACTAACGTGATATGTACTAGTTATTTAACCCATCCCATACTTCTCCTTTAAGCCCTGTACACACGACCGGGAATCCAGTCTGTTTGAAAACCGTCGGTTTTCCCGACGGGATTCCTGACAAGCTTGCCTTGAAAAGCCATGTATACTCACTGCCACACAAAAGATCCGCCGTTCTTTTGAATGGCAAGAAACGCCGTGGCATCAAAGACTACGATGAGCCGGCTAAATTACGTTGTATGCTACCGTGCATGCGTCGTGTAGTTATCGAGCATGCGCTTTTTATTACCCTTCAGGTAAGCATACAGACGACCGGTTTTCTCGGCAGGAAACACTCTGCCGAGAATCTCGACGGGAAAATAGAGAGCAGGTTCTCCTTTTTTTTCTGGCAGTTTTCCTGTCGAGAAAACTGCTAGGGAGCATACACACGGCCGGGAAAATTTGTCGTGTGTACGAGGCTTTACTCCATAGGGTTCAATATTGAGTTGGCTCCGCCCTTTGCAGCTATAAAAGCTTCAACTCTTCTGGGAAGGCTGTCCACAAGGTTTAGGAGTGTGTCTATGGCAGGGGGTCTCTAACTGGCGGCCCTCCAGCTTTTGCAAAAACTACAACTCCCTTCATGCCTCTGCCTGTGGGAGTCATGCTTGTAACTGTCAGCCTTGCAATGCCTCATGGGACTTGTAGTTTCGCAACAGCTGGAGGGCCACCAGTTTGAGACCCCTGGTCTATGGGAATGTTCGTCCAGAAGCGCATTTTGTGAGGTCAGGCACTGTTGTTGGGACGAGAAGGCCTGGCTCGCAGTCTCTGCTTTAATTAATCTCCAAAGAGGTCAGGACTCTGTGCAGGCCAGTCAAGTTCCTCCACCCCAAACTCGCTCATCCATGTCTTTATGGACATTGCTTTGTGCACTGGTCCAAATCATTTGGTGGAGGGGGGATTATGGTGTGGGGGTTGTTTTGCAGGCGTTGGGCCCTTTAGTTCCAGTAAAGGGAACTCTTAAGTTGTCAGCATACCAAGACATTTTGGGCAATTTCATGCTCCCAACTTTGTTGAAACAGTTTGGGGATCGCCCCTTCCTGTTCCAACATGACTGTGCACCAGTGCACAAAGCAAGATCCATAAAGACATGGATGAGCGAGTTTGGGGTGGAGGGACTTGACTGGCCTGCACAGAGTCCTGATCTCACCCCGGTAGAACTACATTGGGATGAATTAGAGCGGAGACTGTGAGCCAGGCCTTCTTGTCCAACATCAGTGCCTGACCTCACAAATGCGCTTCTGGAAGAATGGTCAAGTGTTCCCATAGACACACTCCTAAACCTTGTGGACGGCCTTCCCAGAAGAGTTGAAGCTGTTATAGCTGCAAAGGGTGGGCCAACTCAATATTGAACCCTACTAAGTAAAGCCTCGTACACACGACCGGTTTTCCCGGCAGGAAAACTGCCAGGAGAGGATTTTGCCCAGGAATCCCGGCAAAGGGTGGGCCAACTCAATATTGAACCCTACGGACTAAGACTGGGATGCCATTAAAGTTCATGCGAGTGTAAAGGCAGGTGTCCCAATACTTTTGGTAACATGGTGTAGATAGATATTGAAGGAAGTATCCCCCAGGTTCTTATTAGTTGAAGACTCTTCTGTCTCCTCTGCAGAGATAAGTGGAAGAACATTGATTGCGGATTGCGGAAGGGGGAAGTCCCTCCCGATGTCCCCCCTGGACTCGGCTCCTCCATTAGCGGCGGTTTGTTGTTCTAATAATTATCTCTAAGTGGTGTTTAAATTCTGATGAGTGGCCACCTGCTCCACCCGCCCCGCCGGGGTCAGAGGTGGTGTCGGAGGTCAGGCGGTAATCAGTGTGTGGCGGTGTGCGCAGGCGGTCTGCGGGTGTTTTATGGTGCAGATCACCTGGGAGAAGACCATAACCCAAATAACGGCCCGAGACGGGATATTACCCAGAGGCCTCTGTTCCAGCCACAACACGGCCAATTAGAACATCCTCTCCAGCTGTTTAATAAGCACCCGCTTTCCGCTTTTTTGGTGTTTTTACAGGATAGACGTTTCCTCCTGACAGATGTTTCGTGTGAGGAGTTTAACCCCAAATTAAGAGTCTGATTAACCGCATCAACGCCAGGCACACTGGTCCTCCACACCTGGCAATTTTCTAGACACCGTTAGCTGGTCCGACACAGACAAGGACACTTTAATTAAAGTGGAGTTCCACCCTAAAAATGAACTTTCTATTAACAGCTTGCATTTAATTAAAAAAAAAAAAAAATTTGAAATTTTTTTTTTACTCCCTTCTATCTGGCTGTTGCTAGGCAGAAATCGAAATCTGCCTTGTTCCTAGTCCGCGGTGGTTCCACTTCCTGTCCTAAGACCGCATTGCCTCCTGGGAAATGATGACACTCATTTCCCAGGAGTCTGCGCGCTTTACTCTGCCGAAAACCCGTTCCACTGCGCATTGCACGAGATCTGTTATCTGTGTTGTCATAACAACGGGGCGGGACGTTCCTCCGTCGCCGCCCGTTGTCATGACAGAGAAACAAACTGACGAGCGCCGTTCTACTGCGCATGCGCGGGATCGAGAGGTGCATGCTGGTTACCCAGCATGCACTTCTCCCCGAAAACAAGGAAGAAACAGGAACTGGGCTTCAGATGCCCACACATATAATGGAAACGGCCGCAACATTAGCTTCCGGAAAAATGCACAGGATCCTTTTCAAGACTGCCTCGGACATGTGTGACACCGGCTCCATTCAGAGCCGCTCACATTCACATGTTATACTAATTGGATGTGGTTAAAAACGCATCCGATTCGCATACATGTGAACCCAGCCTTAAAGAGCCCATTAATTTCCTGCGGCCACCCAAACCTGATGGCCTGATCTTCTGCCTGGGTTACAGCTCAGCTGTCAGAAACAGGACTGTCTGACAGTATTTATAAACACTGTTTAGATGGGAGATAGAGAGATACAAAGTAACATTGTTTATAAACATTGATCAGGAGACAGAGAGATAGAAAGTAACATTGTTTATTAACATTGATCAGACAGGAGATAGAGAGATAGAAAGTAACATTATTTATAAACATTGATCAGAGGAGAGATAGAGAGATGCAAAGTAACATTGTTTATAAATATTGATGCGATGGGAGATACAAATTAACATTGTTTATAAACATTGATCAGACAGGATATAGAGAGATACAAAGTAACATTGTTTATAAATATTGATCAGACGGGAGATAGAGAGATACAAAGTAACATTATTTATAAACATTGATCAGACAGGAGATGGATACAAAGTAACATTGTTTATAAACATTGATCAGACAGGAGATAGAGAGATACAAAGTAACATTATTTATAAACATTGATCAGACGGGACATGGATACAAAGAAACATTGTTTATAAACATTAATCAGACAGGAGATAGAAAGATACAAAGTAACATTGTTTATAAACATTGATCAGACAGGAGATGGAGAGACACAAAGTTTACATTGTTTATAAACATTGATCAGACAGGAGATAGAGAAATACAAAGTAACATTGTTTATAAACATTGATCAGACAGGAGATAGAGAAATACAAAGTAACATTGTTTATAAACATTGATCAGATGGGAGATAGAGAGATACAAAGTAACATTGTTTATAAACATTGATCAGACGGGGGATAGAGAGATACAAAGTAACATTATTTATAAACATTGATCAGAAGAAGATGGAGAGATAAAAGTAACATTGTTTATAAACATTGATCAGACAGGAGATAGAGAGATACAAAGTAACATTGTTTATAAACATTGATCAGAAGGAGATAGAGAGATACAAAGTAACATTGTTTATAAACATTGATCAGACAGGAGATAGAGAGATACAAAGTAACATTGTTTATAAACATTGATCAGAAGGAGATAGAGATATACAAAGTAACATTGTTTATAAACATTGATCAGACAGGAGATGGAGAGATACAAAGTAACATTGTTTATAAACATTGATCAGAAGGAGATGGAGAGATACAAAGTAACATTGTTTATAAACATTGATCAGAAGGAGATAGAGATACAAAGTAACATTGTTTATAAACATTGATCAGAAGGAGATGGAGAGATACAAAGTAACATTGTTTATAAACATTGATCAGACAGGAGATAGAGAGATACAAAGTAACATTGTTTATAAACAGTGATCAGACGGGGGATAGAAAAAATAGCTAGATCAAAGTGTGATCTAGGTCAGTGTGAGGGTTAGAGTTAGAGTCAAATGTCAAAAGTCAAGGTCAGGGTCAAAGGTCAGGTCAGTATATTTTAGGAGCAAAATGCACATTATTCTAGGACCTACTACAGGTACAAAGAACAAATAACATGCACATTTGTGGTATCGCTGCGATTGTCAGAAGTAGGAGAATTGTGGGAGGATCTTTGGCGGTAAGTTATGGTAAGAGCATGAAATATACAGCTATATTTAAAAAATGCTTTTTTTTTTTAAACTATTTTGGGCCAGTTTTTCTTTGATAATAAAAAAAAAAAAACCAGGAGACATCCATTACCATTTCCCTCCAAATGAAAGCCCAAATTATTCAATTTTGGTGCGATAGCGATTTGAGCCATAGAGTTTGTATGGCTGAAATCGCATCGCCTGTGATGTGCACAGCAATGCGGTGCGAATCCCATGCGATGTCTGTGATTGCACCAGTGTTGATCCCAGCCCGACCAACACACGTCAAAGCTCCAAAATCGTGTTCAGGCGTCGGGGGTTGTTTTACCCTCCGTCATGAAGAGGTCACCTTTTTGTTTTTTATTATTTGTTTTGTTTGTTATTTTATCAGTGTCGCCTTAAAATTCTCGTACAAACTATAAGAAAATCGGGCGAACGTTTTCATCCAAAGAATTTTTCGTACGATTTTCGTATAGTGTGTACACAACTTTCCACAGCCGATTCCAAACTTTCCTATGAAAATTCCCGAAAGGGACAAACTCCAAAATGTTTCTTCTACGGGGGACACGCAGAACGATTTCCGTACAAGAAACATCAGAAAAGAAAGACTGCGCATGATCAGAAACAATAAACAACAACTAAAAAAAAAAAATTTGTAGGAATTTTCGTTCATCGGTTCCGATCTGCTGTAAAAACGAGGAAAATCGTTCGCCCGATTTTCTTATAGTGCGTCCCCCACTTTAGAAAGTGCGAAATTAATTTGTATATATAGTATCTCACAAAAGTTAGTACACCCCTCAGTCACATTTGTGTAAATCTTTTCTTCTATCTTTTCATGTGACAACACTGAAGAAATGACACTTTGCTACAATGTAAAGTAGTGAGTGTACAGCTTGTATAACGGTGTAAATTTGCTGTCCCCTCAAAATAACTCAACACACAGCCATTAATGTCTAAACCGCTGGCAACAAAAGTGAGTACACCCCTAAGTGAAAATGTCCAATTAGCCCAATTAGCCATTTTCCCTCCCGGGTGTCATGTGGCTCGTTAGTGTTACAAGGTCTCAGGTGTGAATGGGGAGCAGGTGTGTTAAATTTGGTGTTATCGCTCTCACTCTCTCATACCTGTCACTGGAAGTACAACATGGCACCTCATGGCAAAGAACTCTCGGAGGATCTGAAAAAAAGAATTGTTGCTCTACATAAAGATGGCCGAGGCTATAAGAAGATTGCCAAGACCCTGAAACTGAGCTGCAGCACGGTGGCCAAGACCATACAGCGGTATAACAGGACAGGTTCCCCTCAGAACAGGCCTCGCCATGGTCCACCAAAGAAGTTGAGGTCACTTGCTCAGCGTCATATCCAGAGGTTGTCTTTGGGAAATAGACGTATGAGTGCTGCCAGCATTGCTGCAGAGGTTGAAGGGGTGGGGGGTCAGCCTGTCAGTGCTCAGACCATACGTCGCACACTGCATCAAATTGGTCTGCATGGCTGTCGTCCCAGAAGGAAGCCTCTTCTAAAGATGATGCACAAGAAAGCCTGCAAACAGTTTGCTGAAGACAAGCAGACTAAGGACATGGATTACTGGAACCATGTCCTGTGGTCTGATGAGACCAAGATAAACTTATTTGGTGTCAGATGGTGTCAGGCGTGTGTGGCGGCAACCAGGTGAGGAGAACAAAGACAAGTGTGTCTTCCCTACAGTCAGGCATGGTGGTGGGAGTGTCATGGTCTGGGGCTGCATGAGTGCTGCCGGCACTGGGGGGCTACAGATCATTGATGGAACCATGAGTGCCAACATGTACTGTGACATACTGAAGCAGAGCATGATCCCCTCCCTTCAGAGACTGGACCGCAGGGTAGTATTCCAACATGATAACCACCCCAAACACACCTCCAAGACCACCACTGCCTTGCTAAAGAATCTGAGGGTAAAGGTGATGGACTGGCCAAGCATGTCTCCAGACCTAAACCCTATTGATCATCTGTGGGGCTCCTCAAACGGAAGGTGGAGGAGCGCAAGGTCTCCAACATCCACCAGCTCCGTGATGTTATCATGGAGGAGGGGAAGAGGACTCCAGTGACAACCTGTGACGCTCTGGTGACCTCCATGCCCAAGAGGGTTAAGGCAGTGCTGGAAAATAATGGTGGCCACACAAAATATTGACACTTGGGGCCCAATTTGGACTTTTTTTCACTTAGGGGTGTACTCACTTTTGTTTCCAGCGGTTTAGACATTAATGGCTGTGTGTTGAGTTATTTTGAGGGGACAGCAAATTTACACCGTTATACAAGCTGTACACTCACTACTTTACATTGTAGCAAAGTGTCATTTCTCCAGTGTTGTCACATGAAAAGATAGAAGAAAATATTTACAAAAATGTGAGGGGTGTACTTACTTTTGTGAGATACTGTAATTTTGTACCAAAAAAAATAATCTTAGTGTAATTTTAAATGGAACAAACAATAGAATAAAATTTATACTTTTTATCTACAATAATTATAATATACAGTATTAAAAAAATAATAATACACACATACATATATATATATATATTTATTTTTCCCTAAATAACATCGGTCAAAGGAGAAAAAAGTGAGTTTTTTTTTTTTTTTTTTTACTTTTTTTTTGTCCATAATTTATAAAACAGAATTGGATTTTTTGCAAGCCAGTAGCAGCAAAAGAAGACCTTGTTTGTCTCAAAAATGTCTCAAAATGTCTCAAAAATGATATATGTATTACTTTACATTAACCACTTGCCGCCCGCCCTATTACAGATGGACGGCGGCAAAGTGGTTTCAATATCCTGACTGGACGTCATATGACAGGATAACAAGCCGCTGCGCTCCCAGGGGCGCGCATCGCGGCGATGTCAGTCTGACACCCCACAACACCGATCTAGGTAAAGAGTCTCTGACGGAGACTCTTTACCACGTGATCAGCCGTGTCCAATCACGGCTGATCACGATGTAAACAAGAAGAGCCACGAGTAGAGGAGAGCCGATTATCAGAGCAGCCCCCCCCCCCGAGGATGCCCACACTGGACCACCAGGAATGCCACCAGACCACCAGGGATGCCCACCACCAGGTATGCCACCCTAGACCAACAGGGATGCTAATCAGTGCCCCTAATGGATGCCAATCAGTGCCCACAATGGGCATCACTGATTGGCAGGCATTATTGTTTGGCACTGATTGTCATCCATCATTACAGTACATCAGTGCCGCCTATCAGTGCCCATCCTTGCCGCCTATCCGTGCCCATCCGTGCCGCCTATCCGTGCCCATCCATGCCGCCTATCCGTGCCCATCCGTGCTGCCTATCTGTGCCCATCCATGCCGCCTATCCATGCTCATCTGTACCGCCTGTCCGTGCCCATCTATGCCACCCATCTGTGCCCATCAATGCTGCATATCAGTGCCCATCAGTGCCGCATATTAGTGCCCATCATCAGTGCCCATCAATGCCACCTCATCAGTGCCACCTCATCGGTGCCCGTCGGTGCAGCCCCATCAGTGATGAAGAAAACGTACTTATTTACGTTTTGTAACTGAAACAAAAAAAATACTTTTTTTTTCAAATTTTTCTGTCTTTTTTTAAATTTTCTTAGCAGAAAATAAAAACCGCAGAGGTGATCAAATACCACCAAAAGAACGCTCTATTTGTGGGAACAAAATGTTAAAAATTTAGTTTGGGTACAGTGTAGCATGACCGCGCAATTGTCATTCAAAGTGCGACAGCGCTGAAAGCTAAAAATTGGTCTGGGCAGGAAGGTGTATAAGTGCCCCCCGGTATGGAAGTGGTTAAGTAATGACAACCTTTTTGCAGTTCTTTCACTGCTTGTATGATGTGTGGCCCTCGGATCTCAGCAGTCTGTAGTGGGAACATTGATTAGGGCAATAGCATTGATCCCAATTAGGCTTTTGTAACTCGTTCCCAGTTTGGTATTGTCTTCTGCAGCATCTCCCCAGCCAACAATGTATCCTGTCCTCACTCTCTGACCACCAACAATGTATCCTGTCCTCACTCTCTGACCACCAACAATGTATCCTGTCCTCACTCTCTGACCAACAACAATGTATCCTGTCCTCACCAGGGGCGGATCCAGAGTCTTTTCTCGGGAGGGGCACTGCCAAATATATGTTTTTTTTTGTGGGAAATTTATCGGGGAAAAGGCTGGTGTCGGCGCTTCAATCATCCCGGCACCATAGTTGTTGTGGTATCAGGATGATTGAAGCGCATTATTTGTATTATTACATTGTAATATAAAATTAGATAGTTCAATGCAGAATCAGTGGGAACCCCGAGTGTGTCACTTGCCACCGTCGCCTGCAATTAGTGGGAGCCCTGAGCACGTCACTTGCCACACGTTGCGATTGTCACTTGCCACGTCACCTGCCACATCTTGCGGATTGTCACTTGCCACTCACCTGCCACAAGATGCGGATTGTCACTAACTTGCCTGCTAAGGTGTAGTTTTGGTTGTCTCTTGCTGTGTCCCAGACTCCCAGAGTCAGATAATGTAATCTCTCTGCTGCCTGCACAGTGAGGGCGGAAGTCACTGCAGGAATGCAGGGGAGGCACGGGCGGTGAGAGATGAGCCTGTTCTCTCACTCTCACCTGCGCTGCCAACACACTGAGCAGCACGGTCTGCCCACGAACCGCGCTGCCCGCCCACAAACCGCGCCGCCCGCCCACGAACCGGAGCCGCCCGCTTTCTTACCCTTCTGTGGAGCCGCACGCTATCGCACCTGCCTGCAGAGCGGCCCGACGTCACTCACTGACGTCACTCGTTGCTAGACACCAAGTGGCCCAGGCATTAGCAACGAGTGCAGGGAAGAGGCTCCACCCACCTCCTCCTCCGCTCCTGGTATCGTGTCAGTGCGCCGCGTAACTACATTAGACGAGTCTCTCTCTCAGCGCCGCTGATCGGCTGATGTGAGAAACTGAGAGAGAGACTCAGAGAGGCAGCGGCAGCCGCAGAACAAGTACTGTATATATTCGAGTATAAGCCGACCCGAATATAAGCCGAGGCACCTAATTTTACCCCAAAAAACTGGGAAAACATATTGACTCGAGTATAAGCCTAGGGTGTCCATCTGCATGCCTCACTGTGCCCATGCTTCACTGTGCCCATGACTAGACTGATGTTTAACATGGGAGTCTATGGAAGGAGTGCCCGGGTTTGAAAAATAGGTTCTCCCCGGCCGTAGGTCTCCCAGACACCAAACTTTGCACACTTGTAGAGGAGACATGGGGCTACATGTGTGCCAAGGTTGGCGTCCAGGGGACCTACGAGAGGCCGGTACCGGGTCCGCAAATCACCGGAGAAATGACCGTTTAACATTGGAGTCTAGGGAAGGAGTGCCCGGGTTTCAAAAATCTGTTCTCCCCGGCCGTAGGTCCTCTAGACCCCAAACTTTGCACACTTGTAGAGGAGACATGGGGCTACATGTGTGCCAAGTTTGGCGTCCAGGGGACCTACGAGAGGCCGGTACCGGGTCCGCAAATCACCGGAGAAATGACCGTTTAACATTGGAGTCTAGGGAAGGAGTGCCCGGGTTTCAAAAATCTGTTCTCCCCGGCCGTAGGTCCTCTAGACCCCAAACTTTGCACACTTGTAGAGGAGACATGGGGCTACATGTATGCCAAGTTTGGGGTCTAGAGGACCTATGGTCGGCCGGTACTGGGTCCCCAAATTCCGGGAGATCAGGCGCAAAAAAAAAAAAAACCTGAGGAAGCAAGTGAGTTTGACATATGGTCTCGGGGGGGGGGGACAATTGCCCTATTGCCCCCCCTGTATCCGCCCCTGGTCCTCACTCTCTGACCACCAACAATGTATCCGGCCCTTACTCTCTGACCACCAACAATGTATCCTGTCCTCACTCTCTGACCACCAACAATGTATCCTGTCCTCACTCTCTGACCACCAACAATGTATCCTGTCCTCACTCTCTGACCACCAACAATGTATCCTGTCCTCACTCTCTGACCACCAACAATGTATCCTGTCCTCACTCTCTGACCACCAACAATGTATCCTGTCCTCACTCTCTGACCACCAACAATGTATCCTGTCCTCTCTCTCTGACCAACAACAATGTATCCTGTCCTCCTGTCCTCACTCTCTGACCACCAACAATGTATCCTGTCCTCACTCTCTGACCACCAACAATGTATCCTGTCCTCACTCTCTGACCACCAACAATGTATCCTGTCCTCACTCTCTGACCACCAACAATGTAGCCTGTCCTCACTCTCTGACCACCAACAATGTATCCTCTCCTCACTCTCTAACCACCAACAATGTATCCTGTCCTCACTCTCTGAACACCAACAATGTATCATGTCCTCACTCTCTGACCACCAACAATGTATTCTGTCTCTACTCTCTGACCCTCAGCTCCTCTATTAGGCCTGGTTCACACCTATGCATTTTTTACTGCGTTTTCAGTTTTGCAGAAATACCCTACAGTCACTGGCGGCCCGTCTGTAGGGGGCGCAGGGGCACCCCCCCCCCAAAGATATGGTCACACAAAAAAAGGCCTTTTAAAAAAAAATACAAAAAAAAAAAGGCTGCATTTGATGGGCTCAGTGGCTGCATTTGATAGGCACAGTGGCGGCATTTGATGGGCACAGTGGCGGCAATTGATGGGCACAGTGGCTGCATATGATGGGCACAGTGGCTGCATATGATGGACACAGTGGTGGCAATTGATGGGCACAGTGGCTGCATATGATGGGCACAGTGGCTGCATATGATGGGCACAGTGGCTGCAATTGTTGGCACAGTGGCGGCATTTGATGTGCACAGTGGCTGTAATTGATGGGCACAGTGGCTGCAGTTGATGGGCACAGTGGCTGCAATTGATGGGCACAGTGGCTGCAATTGATGGGCACAGTGGCTGCATATGATGGGCACAGTGGCTGCATATGATGGGCACAGTGGCTGCATATGATGGACACAGTGGCTGCATATGATGGACACAGTGGCTGCATATGATGGACACAGTGGCTGCATATGATGGACACAGTAGCTGCAATTGATGGGCACAGTGACTGCATATGATGGGCACAGTGACTGCATATGATGGGCACAGTGACTGCATATGATGGGCACAGTGACTGCATATGATGGGCACAGTGGCTGCATATGATGGGCACAGTGGCTGCATATGATGGGCACAGTGGCTGCAATTGATGGGCACAGTTGCTGCAGTTGATGGCACAGTTGCTGCAGTTGATGGCACAGTGGCTGCAATTGATGGGCACAGTGGCTGCAATTGATGGGCACAGTGGCTGCAATTGATGGGCACAGTGGCTGCATATGATGGGCACAGTGACTGCATATGATGGGCACAGTGGCTGCATATGATGGGCACAGTGGCTGCATATGATGGGCACAGTGGCTGCAATTGATGGGCACAGTGGCTGCAATTGATGGGCACAGTTGCTGCAGTTGATGGCACAGTTGCTGCAGTTGATGGCACAGTGGCTGCAATTGATGGGCACAGTGGCTGCAATTGATGGGCACAGTGGCTGCATATGATGGGCACAGTGGCTGCAATTGTTGGCACAGTGGTGGCATTTGATGGGCACAGTGGCTGCATATGATGGGCACAGTGGCTGCATATGATGGGCACAGTGGCTGTAATTGTTGGCACAGTGGCTGCATTTTGATGTTTTTTTTCAGTATTTTTCAGTTTTTTTGCGCCCCCCAAAAAAATTTGAGCACCAACCTTAGGTCCTCTCAAGCATTACATACATATTGAACATTATATGTGGCCCTTTGGTGATATCAAGGGCCACATTTGAGGCCCCCTTTAGCTCATAACTTTACAACCACTATTGTAGGGTAGGGATGAGCTTTCTGTTCGAGTCGAACATAAATGCAGAGTGACCATGCCATAGTAAATGCAGAGTGACCATGCCATAGTAAATGCAGAGTGACCATGCCATAGAAATGCAGAGTGACCATTGCCATAGTAAATGCAGAGTGACCATGCCATAGTAAATGCAGAGTGACCATGCCATAGAAATGCAGAGTGACCATGCCATAGAAATGCAGAGTGAAAGTTGCCACAAATGCAGCCTTACCTGATGTTATCTCTTCCACCTAACAGAAGACAGAGCAGCCCGAGCGGCCGAATGCTCTGTTTTCTGTCTAAGGAACCAGCCGGAAGATCGCTCGGCACCCACGGGGGGTTTGGAAGTCTGTCCCCCGCTCTCCTGCCTCTCTTCCGGTGGGAGGCGATGCGAGCGGTGGCAGGGGGTGGTGCCAGCGGCGGCGGGGGGCGGTGCCTGTCATATATTTGCACTGTAAGACACAGGGACATTTTCCCCCATATTTCTGGGGGAAAAAAGTGCGTCTTATAGTCCGAAAAATACAGTACACTGTATCCTGTGTAGCTAGATCTCACTGCAGACCATTCCTGGTGTACCTATTCAAATACACTTTCAGGCAGGCAGGCCAGGCAGGTCATTCAGTGATTAGTGATGAGCCGAACACCCCCGGGTTCGGTTCGCACCAGAACCCGCGAACGGACCGAAAGTTCGTACGAACATTAGAACCCTATTAAATACAATGGATGCGAACGTTCGAATTCTAAAGTGCTAATTATAACGACTATTATGCATGTTATTGTCCTAAAAAGGGTTTGGGAACCCGGGTTCTGCACCAGGGGACATGTATCAATGCAAAAATAAGTTTTAAAAACGGACGTTTTTCGGGAGCAGTCATTTTAATGATGCATAAAGTGAAAAAAAAAAAGTCAAATATTCCTTTAAATATCGTACCTGGGGGGTGTCTAAAGTATGCCTGTGAAGTGCCACGTGTTTCCCGTGTTTAGAACTGTCCCTGCACAAAATGACACTTCTAAAGGAAAAAAAAGCCATTTAAAACTGCTTGCGGCTTTAATGTAATGTCTGGTCCCGGTAATATGGATGAAAATCTTTAAGAAAAATGGCATAGCTACCCCATGACCCCCCCCCCTACCCCAGCCCATTACCAGCCCCTTTGGGTCTTGTATGGATATTAAGGGGAACCCCGCACATAAAATAAAAAAGGCCCTATATACTCTGAACAGCCGTATACAGGCGGTGCATACAAGACAGGGACTGTAGGTTTGTTCTTATGTAGAATCTGTTTGTAATTTTGAACAGGTACATTGTTTAAGTGTAGCTCCAGCCCAAAAATCTATTTTTAAACTTTTTGGAAAACATAGGTAAGGGTTATCACCCCTGTAACATTTGTTTTGCTGTCTGTGCCCCTGTTCAGAACATTTCACCTCACTTTCCGTCCCAATGACAACTGTTTTTGAAATGTGGTGTTTTTCTTGAAACAAGGATTGGTGATAAAGCATCAGTACAGAGGAGACACCTTTCTCCCATATTAATTCTTACAGGAGAGAATTTTCCTTCCTAGGGGTAGATTTCCTCTCACTTCCTGTTGTCTTCTTGCGTTTGCAAGTAGGAGTCGTTTGTAAGTTGGATGTTTGAAAGTAGGGACCTGCCGTATATACTCTGCAGTAGGGATGAGCTTCGTGTTCGAGTCGAACATACGTTCGACTCGAACATCGGCTGTTCGATCGTTCGACGAAGATCGAACGATTTGGGCCGTTCGCGCCAAATTCGAGTGACGCGAACGGCCCACAATGCACTACGCCATCGCAGTGTCATCCAGGCGCTGTGATTGGCCAAGCATGCACTGTGACCCCGCATGCTTGGCCAATCACAGCGCCGGCAGCGAGGAGAGCAATGATTGGCCACAGGCAGGATGCCTGTGGCCAATTATTGCTGAGGGTGTTTAGTACACGCCCCACACTATAAAAGGCCGCCAGCACGGCGGCCTAGTGTAGTGTGTTCCGGAGCAGGGAAAGACAAGCATAGGCAGGGACAGTGACATTTATTTATTTCTTGCTTAACCTGGATTCCTTTAGTTTAGGGAAAGAGAAGGATAGGTAGGGAGAGTGTCAGTGTGTTTTACTGTGCGAGTCCTTGTTTCTAGGGACAAAGAAGGAAAGTGAGGGGATTTCTCCTTGTGCTATAGTGTGCTTTAAAAAAACATTTTTTCTAGGGACAGAAAACTGTAGGTAGGAAGAGTGTCAGTTTCTTTCACTGTGCCAGTCCTTGTTTCTAGGGACAAAGAAGGAAAGTGAGGGGATTTCTCCTTGTGCTATAGTGTGCTTTAAAAAAACATTTTTTCTAGGGACAGAAAACTGTAGGTAGGGAGAGTGTCAGTTTCTTTCACTGTGCCAGTCCTTGTTTCTAGGGACAAAGAAGGAAAGTGAGGGGATTTCTCCTTGTGCTATAGTGTGCTTTAAAAAAACATTTTTTCTAGGGACAGAAAACTGTAGGTAGGGAGAGTGTCAGTTTCTTTCACTGTGCCAGTCCTTGTTTCTAGGGACAAAGAAGGAAAGTGAGGGGATTTCTCCTTGTGCTATAGTGTGCTTTAAAAAAACATTTTTTCTAGGGACAGAAAACTGTAGGTAGGGAGAGTGTCAGTTTCTTTCACTGTGCCAGTCCTTGTTTCTAGGGACAAAGAAGGAAAGTGAGGGGAATTCTCCTTGTGCTATAGTGTGCTTTAAAAAAACATTTTTTCTAGGGACAGAAAACTGTAGGTAGGGAGAGTGTCAGTTTCTTTCACTGTGCCAGTCCTTGTTTCTAGGGACAAAGAAGGAAAGTGAGGGGATTTCTCCTTGTGCTATAGTGTGCTTTAAAAAAACATTTTTTCTAGGGACAGAAAACTGTAGGTAGGGAGAGTGTCAGTTTCTTTCACTGTGCCAGTCCTTGTTTCTAGGGACAAAGAAGGAAAGTGAGGGGAATTCTCCTTGTGCTATAGTGTGCTTTAAAAAAACATTTTTTCTAGGGACAGAAAACTGTAGGTAGGGAGAGTGTCAGTTTCTTTCACTGTGCCAGTCCTTGTTTCTAGGGACAAAGAAGGAAAGTGAGGGGATTTCTCCTTGTGCTATAGTGTGCTTTAAAAAAACATTTTTTCTAGGGACAGAAAACTGTAGGTAGGGAGAGTGTCAGTTTCTTTCACTGTGCCAGTCCTTGTTTCTAGGGACAAAGAAGGAAAGTGAGGGGATTTCTCCTTGTGCTATAGTGTGCTTTAAAAAAACATTTTTTCTAGGGACAGAAAACTGTAGGTAGGGAGAGTGTCAGTTTCTTTCACTGTGCCAGTCCTTGTTTCTAGGGACAAAGAAGGAAAGTGAGGGGATTTCTCCTTGTGCTATAGTGTGCTTTAAAAAACATTTTTTCTAGGGACAGAAAACTGTAGGTAGGGAGAGTGTCAGTTTCTTTCACTGTGCCAGTCCTTGTTTCTAGGGACAAAGAAGGAAAGTGAGGGGAATTCTCCTTGTGCTATAGTGTGCTTTAAAAAAACATTTTTTCTAGGGACAGAAAACTGTAGGTAGGGAGAGTGTCAGTTTCTTTCACTGTGCCAGTCCTTGTTTCTAGGGACAAAGAAGGAAAGTGAGGGGATTTCTCCTTGTGCTATAGTGTGCTTTAAAAAAACATTTTTTCTAGGGACAGAAAACTGTACGTAGGGAGAGTGTCAGTTTCTTTCACTGTGCCAGTCCTTGTTTCTAGGGACAAAGAAGGAAAGTGAGGGGATTTCTCCTTGTGCTATAGTGTGCTTTAAAAAAACATTTTTTCTAGGGACAGAAAACTGTAGGTAGGGAGAGTGTCAGTTTCTTTCACTGTGCCAGTCCTTGTTTCTAGGGACAAAGAAGGAAAGTGAGGGGATTTCTCCTTGTGCTATAGTGTGCTTTAAAAAAACATTTTTTCTAGGGACAGAAAATTGTAGGTACGGAGAGTGTCAGTTTCTTTCACTGTGCCAGTCCTTGTTTCTAGGGACAAAGAAGGAAAGTGAGGGGATTTCTCCTTGTGCTATAGTGTGCTTTAAAAAAACATTTTTTCTAGGGACAGAAAACTGTAGGTAGGGAGAGTGTCAGTTTCTTTCACTGTGCCAGTCCTTGTTTCTAGGGACAAAGAAGGAAAGTGAGGGGATTTCTCCTTGTGCTATAGTGTGCTTTAAAAAAACATTTTTTCTAGGGACAGAAAACTGTAGGTAGGGAGAGTGTCAGTTTCTTTCACTGTGCCAGTCCTTGTTTCTAGGGACAAAGAAGGAAAGTGAGGGGATTTCTCCTTGTGCTATAGTGTGCTTTAAAAAAACATTTTTTCTAGGGACAGAAAACTGTAGGTAGGGAGAGTGTCAGTTTCTTTCACTGTGCCAGTCCTTGTTTCTAGGGACAAAGAAGGAAAGTGAGGGGATTTCTCCTTGTGCTATAGTGTGCTTTAAAAAAACATTTTTTCTAGGGACAGAAAACTGTAGGTAGGGAGAGTGTCAGTTTCTTTCACTGTGCCAGTCCTTGTTTCTAGGGACAAAGAAGGAAAGTGAGGGGATTTCTCCTTGTGCTATAGTGTGCTTTAAAAAACATTTTTTCTAGGGACAGAAAACTGTAGGTAGGGAGAGTGTCAGTTTCTTTCACTGTGCCAGTCCTTGTTTCTAGGGACAAAGAAGGAAAGTGAGGGGATTTCTCCTTTTGCTATAGTGTGCTTTAAAAAAACATTTTTTCTAGGGACAGAAAACTGTAGGTAGGGAGAGTGTCAGTTTCTTTCACTGTGCCAGTCCTTGTTTCTAGGGACAAAGAAGGAAAGTGAGGGGATTTCTCCTTGTGCTATAGTGTGCTTTAAAAAAACATTTTTTCTAGGGACAGAAAACTGTAGGTAGGGAGAGTGTCAGTTTCTTTCACTGTGCCAGTCCTTGTTTCTAGGGACAAAGAAGGAAAGTGAGGGGATTTCTCCTTGTGCTATAGTGTGCTTTAAAAAAACATTTTTTCTAGGGACAGAAAACTGTAGGTAGGGAGAGTGTCAGTTTCTTTCACTGTGCCAGTCCTTGTTTCTAGGGACAAAGAAGGAAAGTGAGGGGATTTCTCCTTGTGCTATAGTGTGCTTTAAAAAAACATTTTTTCTAGGGACAGAAAACTGTAGGTAGGGAGAGTGTCAGTTTCTTTCACTGTGCCAGTCCTTGTTTCTAGGGACAAAGAAGGAAAGTGAGGGGATTTCTCCTTGTGCTATAGTGTGCTTTAAAAAAACATTTTTTCTAGGGACAGAAAACTGTAGGTACGGAGAGTGTCAGTTTCTTTCACTGTGCCAGTCCTTGTTTCTAGGGACAAAGAAGGAAAGTGAGGGGATTTCTCCTTGTGCTATAGTGTGCTTTAAAAAAACATTTTTTCTAGGGACAGAAAACTGTAGGTAGGGAGAGTGTCAGTTTCTTTCACTGTGCCAGTCCTTGTTTCTAGGGACAAAGAAGGAAAGTGAGGGGATTTCTCCTTGTGCTATAGTGTGCTTTAAAAAAACATTTTTTCTAGGGACAGAAAACTGTAGGTAGGGAGAGTGTCAGTTTCTTTCACTGTGCCAGTCCTTGTTTCTAGGGACAAAGAAGGAAAGTGAGGGGATTTCTCCTTGTGCTATAGTGTGCTTTAAAAAAACATTTTTTCTAGGGACAGAAAACTGTAGATAGGGAGAGTGTCAGTTTCTTTCACTGTGCCAGTCCTTGTTTCTAGGGACAAAGAAGGAAAGTGAGGGGAATTCTCCTTGTGCTATAGTGTGCTTTAAAAAAACATTTTTTCTAGGGACAGAAAACTGTAGGTAGGGAGAGTGTCAGTTTCTTTCACTGTGCCAGTCCTTGTTTCTAGGGACAAAGAAGGAAAGTGAGGGGATTTCTCCTTGTGCTATAGTGTGCTTTAAAAAAACATTTTTTCTAGGGACAGAAAACTGTAGGTAGGGAGAGTGTCAGTTTCTTTCACTGTGCCAGTCCTTGTTTCTAGGGACAAAGAAGGAAAGTGAGGGGATTTCTCCTTGTGCTATAGTGTGCTTTAAAAAAGCATTTTTTCTAGGGACAGAAAACTGTAGGTAGGGAGAGTGTCAGTTTCTTTCACTGTGCCAGTCCTTGTTTCTAGGGACAAAGAAGGAAAGTGAGGGGATTTCTCCTTGTGCTATAGTGTGCTTTAAAAAAACATTTTTTCTAGGGACAGAAAACTGTAGGTAGGGAGAGTGTCAGTTTCTTTCACTGTGCCAGTCCTTGTTTCTAGGGACAAAGAAGGAAAGTGAGGGGATTTCTCCTTGTGCTATAGTGTGCTTTAAAAAAACATTTTTTCTAGGGACAGAAAACTGTAGGTAGGGAGAGTGTCAGTTTCTTTCACTGTGCCAGTCCTTTTTTCTAGGGACAAAGAAGGAAAGTGAGGGGATTTCTCCTTTTGCTATAGTGTGCTTTAAAAAAACATTTTTTCTAGGGACAGAAAACTGTAGGTAGGGAGAGTGTCAGTTTCTTTCACTGTGCCAGTCCTTGTTTCTAGGGACAAAGAAGGAAAGTGAGGGGATTTCTCCTTGAGCTATAGTGTGCTCTAAAAAAACATTTTTTCTAGGGACAGAAAACTGTAGGTAGGGAGAGTGTCAGTTTCTTTCACTGTGCCAGTCCTTGTTTCTAGGGACAAAGAAGGAAAGTGAGGGGAATTCTCCTTGTGCTATAGTGTGCTTTAAAAAAACATTTTTTCTAGGGACAGAAAACTGTAGGTAGGGAGAGTGTCAGTTTCTTTCACTGTGCCAGTCCTTGTTTCTAGGGACAAAGAAGGAAAGTGAGGGGATTTCTCCTTGTGCTATAGTGTGCTTTAAAAAAACATTTTTTCTAGGGACAGAAAACTGTAGGTAGGGAGAGTGTCAGTTTCTTTCACTGTGCCAGTCCTTGTTTCTAGGGACAAAGAAGGAAAGTGAGGGGATTTCTCCTTGTGCTATAGTGTGCTTTAAAAAAACATATTTTCTAGGGACAGAAAACTGTAGGTAGGGAGAGTGTCAGTTTCTTTCACTGTGCCAGTCCTTGTTTCTAGGGACAAAGAAGGAAAGTGAGGGGATTTCTCCTTGTGCTATAGTGTGCTTTAAAAAAACATTTTTTCTAGGGACAGAAAACTGTAGGTAGGGAGAGTGTCAGTTTCTTTCACTGTGCCAGTCCTTGTTTCTAGGGACAAAGAAGGAAAGTGAGGGGAATTCTCCTTGTGCTATAGTGTGCTTTAAAAAAACATTTTTTCTAGGGACAGAAAACTGTAGGTAGGGAGAGTGTCAGTTTCTTTCACTGTGCCAGTCCTTGTTTCTAGGGACAAAGAAGGAAAGTGAGGGGATTTCTCCTTGTGCTATAGTGTGCTTTAAAAAAACATTTTTTCTAGGGACAGAAAACTGTAGGTAGGGAGAGTGTCAGTTTCTTTCACTGTGCCAGTCCTTGTTTCTAGGGACAAAGAAGGAAAGTGAGGGGAATTCTCCTTGTGCTATAGTGTGCTTTAAAAAAACATTTTTTCTAGGGACAGAAAACTGTAGGTAGGGAGAGTGTCAGTTTCTTTCACTGTGCCAGTCCTTGTTTCTAGGGACAAAGAAGGAAAGTGAGGGGATTTCTCCTTGTGCTATAGTGTGCTTTAAAAAAACATTTTTTCTAGGGACAGAAAACTGTAGGTAGGGAGAGTGTCAGTTTCTTTCACTGTGCCAGTCCTTGTTTCTAGGGACAAAGAAGGAAAGTGAGGGGATTTCTCCTTGTGCTATAGTGTGCTTTAAAAAAACATTTTTTCTAGGGACAGAAAACTGTAGGTAGGGAGAGTGTCAATTTCTTTCACTGTGCCAGTCCTTGTTTCTAGGGACAAAGAAGGAAAGTGAGGGGATTTCTCCTTGTGCTATAGTGTGCTTTAAAAAAACATTTTTTCTAGGGACAGAAAACTGTAGGTAGGGAGAGTGTCAGTTTCTTTCACTGTGCCAGTCCTTGTTTCTAGGGACAAAGAAGGAAAGTGAGGGGAATTCTCCTTGTGCTATAGTGTGCTTTAAAAAAACATTTTTTCTAGGGACAGAAAACTGTAGGTAGGGAGAGTGTCAGTTTCTTTCACTGTGCCAGTCCTTGTTTCTAGGGACAAAGAAGGAAAGTGAGGGGATTTCTCCTTGTGCTATAGTGTGCTTTAAAAAAACATTTTTTCTAGGGACAGAAAACTGTAGGTAGGGAGAGTGTCAGTTTCTTTCACTGTGCCAGTCCTTGTTTCTAGGGACAAAGAAGGAAAGTGAGGGGATTTCTCCTTGTGCTATAGTGTGCTTTAAAAAAACATTTTTTCTAGGGACAGAAAACTGTAGGTAGGGAGAGTGTCAGTTTCTTTCACTGTGCCAGTCCTTGTTTCTAGGGACAAAGAAGGAAAGTGAGGGGATTTCTCCTTGTGCTATAGTGTGCTTTAAAAAAACATTTTTTCTAGGGACAGAAAACTGTAGGTAGGGAGAGTGTCAGTTTCTTTCACTGTGCCAGTCCTTGTTTCTAGGGACAAAGAAGGAAAGTGAGGGGAATTCTCCTTGTGCTATAGTGTGCTTTAAAAAAACATTTTTTCTAGGGACAGAAAACTGTAGGTAGGGAGAGTGTCAGTTTCTTTCACTGTGCCAGTCCTTGTTTCTAGGGACAAAGAAGGAAAGTGAGGGGAATTCTCCTTGTGCTATAGTGTGCTTTAAAAAAACATTTTTTCTAGGGACAGAAAACTGTAGGTAGGGAGAGTGTCAGTTTCTTTCACTGTGCCAGTCCTTGTTTCTAGGGACAAAGAAGGAAAGTGAGGGGAATTCTCCTTGTGCTATAGTGTGCCAAAGCATTCCTCATCAACCATCTTTGAAATCCTTGTTTTTTGGACAGTCAGGGAAATTGTCGTTGTGCTATTCTGTGCAAAAGCAATAATCCTCAACCATATTTAGAAATCCTTAAGTAAACGGACAGAGAAGGACACCTGAAGGTAGCCCTTATTGCTTTTTTCCCATCTCCCTGCAGGCCATCTATTAGAATGTCTGGAAGGCAAACAAGGAGAGGCAGACAGTCAGGAGGCAATAAAAGAGGGCAAGCAGGCTCTGTGTCTGGGGGCAACAGTGCTGGTCGTGGACGCGGTGCATTGTCATCAGCACATGGCCATGGGACACGCTTGTCCTTCTTTTCGGCAGCTGGACATGTTGAGCCACATCATGCCGAAGACTTGGTAGAGTGGATGACCAAGCCCTCCTCCTCCTCCTCATCCTCTCTCACCCAGGCTCAGGGTACTGGCAAAGCAGCTGCCAAAGCGTCCTCTTCCCTGGTATCAATGTCAGACTCATCATCAGTCACTCCTTCCCTAGACCCACCATGTCCTCCTCCTGAGGAGTCCCCCGAACTGTTTGAGCACAGTGTTGGGTACATGCTCCAGGAGGATGCCCAGCGTTTCGAAGGGTCTGATGATGAAACCCAGCTACAGGAAGGCAGTAGCGTGAGAGCAGACAGAGGGGATGCTCAAGAAGGACACCAATCTGGCAGTCATGTTCCAGCAGCTGCAGCATACTGCCAGATTGGCTCCAGTGATGAGGAGGGAGGGGATGATGAGGTCACTGACTCCACGTGGGTGCCTAATAGGAGAGAGGAGGAGGAGGAGGATGAGGAGGAGGCACATCTCCAACGAGGCAGGATGCCCTTTGGTGGCCAGCGTAAGGGCAGTACACCGACGGAATCACACCGCAGAGCTCCGCCTGTGCAGGGCGCTGCCTCTGCCCGTCATTCAAAAAGTTCCTTGGTTTGGGCCTTTTTTGAGGCTAGTGCATCAGATCGCACAGCTGCTGTTTGCAACATATGTCTCAAGCGTATATCGCGTGGCCAAAACATCAGCCGCTTGGGTACCACATGCCTGACCAGACATATGTTGACCTGCCATGCAGCTCGTTGGCAAGCCTACCTCAAAGACCCACACCAAAGAACAAAGCGGACCTCTCCTTGCACCGCATCAGCTGGGATCTCCAACCCCACTATAACTTCAGTCCTCTCTGAAACATGCACTGAGAGGAATGAAGGTGTAGAATTAGGTGTGTCACAGCCAAGTACTTGCGGCCACTCTGCTAGCAGTACACCGACGTCCGATTGTAGCAGGCAAATTTCCCTGCCCCAGCTGCTGGACCGTCGAAAGAAGTTCACTCCCAGCCATCCACATGCCCAGCGGTTGAATGCTAGCTTGGCTAAATTGCTAGCGCTTCAACTGCTGCCTTTTCAGTTGGTAGACTCGGCCCCCTTCCGTGAGTTTGTGCAATGTGCGGTTCCTCAGTGGCAGGTTCCCAAACGCCACTTTTTCTCACGGAAGGCTATTCCGGCTCTCTACCGGCATGTGGAAGGCAATGTCTTGGCCTCGCTGGACAGGGCGGTCAGCGGTAAGGTGCATATTACCGCTGACTCATGGTCCAGCAGGCATGGACAGGGACGTTACCTTTCTTTCACGGCCCATTGGGTCACTCTTTTGGCAGCTGGGAAGGATGCAGGACAAGGTGCAGTAGTGTTGGAGGTTGTTCCACCGCCACGCCTCCAAAATGCTACTACTGGTTGTGACACACCTCTCTCCTCCACCCCCTCCTCTTCCTCCATGGCCTCTTCCTGTGGTTTGTCCTATGAACCAGCGGTGCTCCGTAGCCGTTCACGGGGCTACGCAAGTACGCAGGCAAAAAGATGCCATGCCGTGCTTGCGCTGGTGTGTTTGGGGGACAGAAGCCACACTGGGGCAGAGGTCCTGTCTGCTCTGCAGGGCCAGGCCGAGAGGTGGTTGACGCCACGCCAGCTTAAGCCAGGAATGGTGGTTTGTGACAATGGCACCAACCTCCTCTCCGCCCTCCGACAGGGACAACTGACCCATGTGCCCTGTGTGGCTCACGTCCTTAACCTGGTGGTGCAGCGGTTCTTGGGCAGGTACCCGGGCTTACAGGATGTCCTGAGGCAGGCCAGGAAAGTCTGTGTGCATTTCCGCAGATCTTATAATGCCAGTGCTCGCCTGGCTGAGCTGCAAAAGGAGTTGAACCTGCCCAAGAACCGCCTTATATGTGACATGCCCACCAGGTGGAACTCAACGTTGGCCATGCTGCAGCGGCTGCACACGCAGCAGAGGGCCATCAATGAGTACCTGTGCGACTACGGCACCAGGACAGGGTCGGGGGAGCTTGGTTTTTTTTCTCCACGCCAGTGGGGCATGATCAGGGATGCATGCACTGTCCTGGCACCATTTGAGGAGGCCACGAGGATGGTGAGCAGTGACAGTGCATGCATCAGTGACACTGTACCTCTTGTCCACCTGTTGGAGCACACGCTGCGTGGAATAATGGACAGGGCACTTGAGGCAGAACAGAGGCAGGAAGAGGAGGACTTCCTTGCCTCTCAAGGCCCCCTTTACCCAGACAGTGTTCCTTCTGTCCCACCCATCGCACAGGAAGAGGAAGAGGAGGAGGAGGAGGAGGAGGAGGAGGATTGTGTCAGCATGGAGGTGGAGGCTGGCACTCAGCATCATCAGCAGCAGTCTTTTAGGGATGATTTACAGTCCCAAGAAACCAGTGGACTTGTACGTGGCTGGGAGGAGGTGGCTGCGGATCATGTCGTCCTTAGTGACCCAGAAGACTCCGGAGCGAATGCCTCAGCAAACCTACGCTGCATGGCCTCCCTGATCCTGCAAAGTCTGCGGAAGGATCCTCGTATTCTTCGGATCAAGGAGAGGGACCATTACTGGCTGGCCACTCTCCTTGATCCACGGTACAAGGGTAAGGTTGCGGACCTTATGTTACCTTCGCAGAGGGAGCAGAGGATGAGACAACTCCGGGAGGCCTTGCAGAAAGGTCTGTGCAACGCGTTCCCAGAGACTGGGAGGTTACAAACTCCTGGTCCTGGACAACGAGTTGCTGAGGCTTCGGCCAGTCAAAGAAGGAGCGGTGGGGAAGGTGGCCGTCTGACCGATGCGTTCAGACAATTCTTTAGTCCGCAGCCCCAAAGTATGATCGGTTCCAGCAACCATCGCCAGCGTCTGATAAACATGGTGCAGGAATATCTAGGGGCAAGGTCAGACTTGGACACCTTCCCCACCGAAAATCCTCTGGCTTACTGGGTCTTGAGGATGGATCACTGGCCAGAGCTTGCACAGTATGCAATTGAGCTACTGGCCTGTCCTGCATCCAGCGTTCTTTCGGAACGCACATTCAGTGCTATTGGAGGATTTGTCACGGATCACAGGGTGCGCCTGTCCACCGACTCGGTTGATCGACTGACTTTCATCAAGATGAACCAGTCTTGGATCACCACCAGCTACCACACACCTGATGCTGATATAACAGACTAATTGATTTTAACATGTCACATCCCTTCAAGACTGATGCTGATGCTGAGTGCCTGTGCTGTTATGTTGACTGGCTATCCTCCTCCTCCGAGTCCTCAATGATACGATTGATGATGATAGCTTGGAAGATCATTTTTGTTTATGGGTGCCGCCACCAGTGGCTAAGGCCCAATTTTTCAGCCCCTGTTTTACAGGGGCGTGTAATTACAATTTTTTTAGCAATAATTTGCCATAGGGCTCATTGCTGTGCTCCAAGTACAGTATCTGTGAGGGGTTGGAGTGTTGTGGCACCAGTGCCTAAGGCCCAATTTTTCAGCCCCTGTTTAACAGGGGCGTGTCATTACAATTTTTGAAGCAATACTTTGCAACAGGGCTCATTGCTGTGCTCCAAGTAACGTATCTGTGAGGGGTTGTAGTGTTGTGCCACCAGTGCCTAAGGCCCAATTTTTCAGCCCCTGTTCAACAGGGGCATGCAATTACAATTCTTGATCTAATAATTCACAGCAGGGCCCATTGCTGCACCCACCAAGAGTAACTCTGAGGGCTTACAGTGTTGTGGCAACGCCACCACCACCACCACCACCACGAAAGGCCCAATTTTTCAGCCCCTGTTCAAAAGGGGCATGTAATTACAATTCTTGATCTAATGATTCACAGCAGGGCCCATTCCTGCACCCACCAAGAGTAACTCTGAGGGCTTACAGTGTTGTGGCAACACCACCACCACCACCACCACGAAAGGCCCAATTTTTCAGCCCCTGTTCAAAAGGGGCATGTAATTACAATTCTTGATCTAATAATTCACAGCAGGGCCCATTCCTGCACCCACCAAGAGTAACTCTGAGGGCTTACAGTGTTGTGGCACCAGCACCACCATCAAAGGCCCAATTTTTACTACCACTGTTCAACAATTATATGTAATTAAAATTCCTGATTAGGGATGGGCCCGGTGCTCGATTCAAACCCATGTTCGAATCGAGCACCGGGCGTTCGCTCGCTCGTCGAGCCCAGAACTATTTGGGCCGTTCGCATCACATTCGTGTGATGCGAGCGGCCCCGCAATGCATTGCGGCCGGCGCGGCCGGCGCAGTGCATTGCTGGCTGATGATTGGCCAAGCATGCACTGTGACCCCGCATGCTTGGCCAATCACAGCGCCCGAAACTCGGAGAGCAATAATTGGCTACAGGCAGGACGCCTGTAGCCAATTACAGCTCAGGGGCTTTAGTACATGCCCCACCATTTAAAAGGCCGCCACGCCATCGGCCCCGGTCACATGAGTTCCGGCTTTAGGAGAGATCAGTCTGCTGATTCTGTCTTTGCTTGATACTGAAAGATTTGCTCTTCTTTGCTAAACCATTGGCTATTTCTTTGCTAAACCATTGCTACCTAAGTCATTGATCGTTCATTGCTGCTGATTGCACAGTTAGCGTGTTATTAGCTGCTGCTGGGGATTAGTCTGGTGCGTGCTTACTGTTAGTACAGTATTGCAGTAGTACCAACCGCAGTGCTGTTAGCACAGCATTGCACCCCAACAGCACCCATAGGACTTCTAGTGTGTTAGTGGCAGCAAACAGAGCTCCTATATTTTCTTCTCAGCAGCACCCATAGGACTTCTAGTGTGTTAGTGGCATCACACAGAGCTCCTATATTTTCTTCTCAGCAGCACCCATAGGACTTCTAGTGTGTTAGTGGCAGCAAACAGAGCTCCTATATTTTCTTCTCAGCAGCACCCATAGGACTTCTAGTGTGTTAGTGGCAGCAAACAGAGCTCCTATATTTTCTTCTCAGCAGCACCCATAGGACTTCTAGTGTGTTAGTGGCATCACACAGAGCTCCTATATTTTCTTCTCAGCAGCACCCATAGGACTTCTAGTGTGTTAGTGGCATCACACAGAGCTCCTATATTTTCTTCTCAGCAGCACCCATAGGACTTCTAGTGTGTTAGTGGCAGCAAACAGAGCTCCTATATTTTCATCTCAGAAGCACCCATAGGACTTCTAGTGTGTTAGTGGCATCACACAGAGCTCCTATATTTTCATCTCAGAAGCACCCATAGGACTTCTAGTGTGTTAGTGGCATCACACATAGCTCCTATATTTTCTTCTCAGCAGCACCCATAGGACTTCTAGTGTGTTAGTGGCATCACACAGAGCTCCTATATTTTCATCTCAGAAGCACCCATAGGACTTCTAGTGTGTTAGTGGCATCACACAGAGCTCCTATATTTTCTTCTCAGCAGCACCCATAGGACTTCTAGTGTGTTAGTGGCAGCAAACAGAGCTCCTATATTTTCTTCTCAGCAGCACCCATAGGACTTCTAGTGTGTTAGTGGCAGCAAACAGAGCTCCTATATTTTCTTCTCAGCAGCACCCATAGGACTTCTAGTGTGTTAGTGGCATCACACAGAGCTCCTATATTTTCATCTCAGAAGCACCCATAGGACTTCTAGTGTGTTAGTGGCATCACACAGAGCTCCTATATTTTCTTCTCAGCAGCACCCATAGGACTTCTAGTGTGTTAGTGGCATCACACAGAGCTCCTATATTTTCAACTCAGAAGCACCCATAGGACTTCTAGTGTGTTAGTGGCATCACACAGAGCTCCTATATTTTCTTCTCAGCAGCACCCATAGGACTTCTAGTGTGTTAGTGGCATCACACAGAGCTCCTATATTTTCTTCTCAGAAGCACCCATAGGACTTCTAGTGTGTTAGTGGCATCACACAGAGTTCCTATATTTTCATCTCAGAAGCACCCATAGGACTTCTAGTGTGTTAGTGGCATCACACAGAGCTCCTATATTTTCTTCTCAGCAGCACCCATAGGACTTCTAGTGTGTTAGTGGCATCACACAGAGCTCCTATATTTTCATCTCAGAAGCACCAATAGGACTTCTAGTGTGTTAGTGGCAGCAAACAGAGCTCCTATATTTTCTTGTCAGCAGCACACATAGTACCTATAGTGTGTTAGTGTCAGCACCCATAGGACCTACAGTGTGTTGTGAGCACACATAGGAGTTCTATTTTTTATACTATATACACTACCGACTACAATGGCTGGAAGACCGCCAAGGAGAGGCAGAGCGTGCCGAGGCAAGAACACAGGGCAGGCAGGCTCTGTTTCTAGAGACAACAGTGCTGGCCGTGGACGTGGTCGTGCATCGTCATCAGCACGTGGCCATGGGACACGCTTGTCTTTGTTTTCGGCAGCTGGACATGTGGAGCCGCATCATGCCGAAGGCTTGGTAGAATGGATGACCAAGCCCTCCTCATCCTCCTCATCCTCTCGCACCCAGGCTCAGGGTACTGGCAGAGCAGCTGCCAACGCGTACTCAATGGCATCATCAGCCACCCCTTCCCTAGACCCACCATGTCCTCCTGAGGAGTCCCCCGAACTGTTTGAGCACAGTGTTGGGTACATGCTCCAGGAGGATGCCCAACGATTCGAAGGCTCGGATGATGATACCCAGCTTGAGGAAGTCAGTAGTGTGCGCGCAGAGAGAGGGGATGCTGAAGGACAGCAATCTGGCAGTAGTGTTCCACCAGCTGCAGCTTACTGCCAGGTTTGCTCTAGTGGTGAAGAGGGAGGGGATGATGAGGTCACTGACTCCACGTGGGTGCCTGAAGGGAGAGAGGAGGAGGAGGAGGAGGATGCAGCGTCACATGTCCAACGAGGCAGGATGCCCCCTGGAGGCCAGCTAGAGGCCAGCACAGCAACTGTACCACACCGCAGAGCTCCGCCTGTGCAGGGCGCTGCCTCTGCACGTTATCACAAAAGTTCTTTGGTGTGGGCCTTTTTTGAGACGAGTGCATCAGATCGCACCACTGCTATTTGCAATATTTGTCTCAAGCGTATCTCGTGTGGCCAAAACATCAGCCGCTTGGGCACCACAAGCATGAGCAGACATATGTCGACCTGCCATGCAGCTCGTTGGCAAGCACACATAAAAGACCCACACCAAAGAACAAAGCGGACCTCTCCTTGCTCCTCATCAGCTGGGATCTCCATCCCCACTATATCTTCAGTCCTCTCTGAAAGCTGCTCTGAGAGGACTGAAGGTGTAGAATTAGGTGTGTCACAACCAAGTACTTGCAGTACACCGACGTCCAATTGTAGCAGGCAAATTTCCCTGCCCCAGCTGCTGGACCGTCGAAAGAAGTATACTCCCAGCCATCCACATGCCCAGCGGTTGAATGCTAGCTTGGCTAAATTGCTAGCACTTCAACTGCTGCCTTTTCAGTTGATAGACTCGGCCCCCTTCCGTGAGTTTGTTCAATGTGCGGTTCCTCAGTGGCAGGTTCCCAAACGCCACTTTTTCTCACGGAAGGCGATTCCGTCTCTCTACTGGCATGTGGAAGGCAATGTCCATGCCTCGCTGGACAGGGCGGTCAGCGGTAAGGTGCATATTACCGCTGACTCATGGTCCAGCAGGCATGGACAGGGACGTTATCTTTCTTTCACGGCCCATTGGGTCACTCTATTGGCAGCTGGGAGGGATGCAGGACAAGGTGCAGTAGTGTTGGAGGTTGTTCCGCCACCACGCCTCCAAAATGCTACTACTGGTTGTGACACACCTCTCTCCTCCACCCCCTCCTCTTCTTCTTCCTCCATGTCCTCTTCGAGTGCTCTGTCCTCGGAACCAGCGGTGCTCCGTAGGCGTACAAGGGGCTACGCGAGTACGCAGGCAAAAAGATGCCATGCCGTGCTTGCGCTGGTGTGTTTGGGGGACAGGAGCCACACTGGGCCAGAGGTTCTGGCAGCTCTGCAGGGGCAGGCCGAGAGGTGGTTGACGCCACGCCAGCTTAAGCCAGGAATGGTCGTTTCTGATAATGGCACCAACCTCCTCTCCGCCCTGCGACAGGGGCAGCTCACCCATGTGCCCTGTATGGCTCACGTCCTCAACCTGGTGGTGCAGCGGTTCTTGGGCAGGTACCCGGGCTTACAGGATGTCCTGAGGCAGGCCAGGAAAGTCTGTGTGCATTTCCGCCGATCTTATAATGCCAGTGCTCGGCTGACTGAGCTGCAAAAGGAGCTGAACCTGCCCAAGAACCGCCTAATATGTGACATGCCCACCAGGTGGAACTCAACGTTGGCCATGCTGCAGCGACTGCACACGCAGCAGAGGGCCATCAATGAGTACCTTTGCGACTACGGCACCAGGACAGGGTCAGGGGAGCTTGGCTTTTTTCCCCACGCCAGTGGAGCATGATCAGGGATGCATGCACTGTCCTCTCACCATTTGAGGAGGCCACGAGGATGGTGAGCAGTGACAGTGCATGCATCAGTGACACTGTACCTCTTGTCCACCTGTTGGAGCATACGCTGCGTGGGATAATGGACAGGGCACTTGAGGCAGAACAGAGGCAGGAAGAGGAGGACTTCCTTGTCTCTCAAGGCCCCCTTTATCCAGACAATGTTCCTTCTGTCCCACCCATCACACAGGAAGAGGAGGAGGAGGAGGAGGAGGAGGAGGAGGATTGTGTGAGCATGGAGGTGGAGCCTGGCACTCAGCATCAGCAGCAGCAGTCTTTTAGGGATGATGTACAGTCCCAACAAACCAGTGGACTTGTACGTGGCTGGGAGGAGGTGGCTGGCGATCATGTCATCCTCAGTGACCCAGAAGACTCCGGACCGAATGCCTCAGCTAACCTACGCTGCATGGCCTCCCTGATCCTGCAAAGCCTGCGGAAGGATCCTCGTGTTCTTCGGATCAAGGAGAGTGACCATTACTGGCTGGCCACTCTCCTTGATCCACGGTACAAGGGTAAGGTTGCGGACCTTATCTTGCCGTCGCAGAGGGAGCAGAGGATGAGACATCTCAGGGAGGCCTTGCAGAAAGGTCTGTGCAACGCGTTCCCAGAAACTGGGAGGTTACAAACTCCTGGTCCTGGACGACGAGTTGCTGAGGCTTCGGTCAGTAGCAGAAGGAGCGGTGGGGAAGGTGGACGTCTGACCGATGCGTTCAGACAATTTTTTAGTCCGCAGCCCCAAGGTATGATCGGTTCCAGCAACCATCGCCAGCGTCTGATATACATGGTGCAGGAATACCTAGGGGCAAGGTCAGACTTGGACACCTTTCCCACCGAAAATCCTCTGGCTTACTGGGTCCTGAGGATGGATCACTGGCCAGAGCTTGCACAGTATGCAATTGAGCTACTGGCCTGTCCTGCATCCAGCGTTCTTTCCGAATGCACATTCAGTGCTGCTGGAGGATTTGTCAACGATCATAGGGTGCGCCTGTCCACCGACTCGGTTGATCGACTGACCTTCATAAAAATGAATCAGTCTTGGATCACCACCAGCTACCAGACACCTGAAGCGGATATAACGTAATAATTTATAATGTCACATCCCTTCAAGACTGCCTATGCTGATGCTGAGTGACTGTCCTGTTATGTTCACTGACTATCCTCTTCCTCCTCCTCAATGATCCATGCCACCACACCAGTGCCTAAGGCACAATTTTTCAGCCCCTGTATAACAGGGGCGTGTAATTACAATTTTTTAAAAAGATGCTTCGCAACAGGTGTGACTGCTGTGCTCAGAGTACAGTATCTGTGAGGGGTTGCAGTGTTGTGGCACCAGCACCAGTGCCTAAGGCACAATTTTTCAGCCCCTGTTGGGGCGTGTAATTACAATTTTTAGGCAATGCTTTGCAACAGGTCTCATTGCTGTGCTCAGAGTACAGTATCTGTGAGGGGTTGCAGTGTTGTGGCACCAGCACCAGTGCCTAAGGCACAATTTTTCAGCCCCTGTATAACAGGGGCGTGTAATTACAATTTTTTAAAAAGATGCTTCGCAACAGGTGTGACTGCTGTGCTCCAAGTACAGTATCTGTGAGGGGTTGCAGTGTTGTGGCACCAGCACCAATGCCTAAGGCACAATTTTTCAGCCCCTGTTTAACAGGGGCGTGTAATTACAAATCTTGATCTAATAGTTCACAGCAGGGCCCATTCCTGCGCCCACCAAGAGTAACTATGAGGGCCTACAGTCTTGTGGCAACACCGTCCACCACCACCACCACCACCAAAGGCCCAATTTTTCTGCCCTGTTCAACAGGTGCATGCAATTACAAATCTTGATCTAATAACTCACAGCAGGGCCCATTCCTGCACCCACCAAGAGTAACTGTGAGGGCTTACAGTCTTGTGGCAACACCGTCCACCACCACCACCACCACCACCAAAGGCCCAATTTTTCTGCCCGGTTCGACAGGTGCATGCAAGTACAAATCTTGATCTATTAACTCACAGCAGGGCCCATTCCTGTGCCCACCAGTCTTGTGGCTACACCAACATCTAATAGGGCAAATTTCTGCAGAGTATATACGGCAGGCCCCTACTTTCAAACATCCAACTTACAAACGACTCCTACTTGCAAACGGCAAGAGAAAACAGGAAGTGAGAGGAAATCTACCCCTAGGAAGGAAAATTCTATCCTGTTAGATTTAATTTGGGAAAAAGGTATCTCCTCTCTACTGATGCTTTATCACCAATCCTTGTTTCAATTAAAACCCCACTTTTCCAAAAACATTTGTCATTGGGACGGAAAGTGAGGTGACATGTTCTGAACAGATGTGCAAAGACAGCAAATGTTACAGGGGTGATAACCCCTCCCTATGTTCTCCAAAAAGCTTAAAAATTGATTTTTTTGGGATGTAGCTACACTTCATAATGTACCTGTTCAGATTCTACTTAAGAACAAACCTACAGTCCATGTCTTGTTTGCACCACCTATATACTGCTGTTCAGAGTATATAGGGTTGTAGGTATAGGGTTTTATTTTGGGTGCGGGGTCCCCCTTAGTATCCATACAAGACCCAAAGGGGCTGGGGTGGGGGGGGGGTGATGGGGTAGCCATGCCATTTTTCTCAAGGATTTTCAGCCATATGGCGGCCAGGACAAGACATGACATTAAAGCCGCAAGTGGTTTTAAATGGCTTCTTTTTTTCCTTTACAAATGTCATTTTGTGCAAGGACAGTTCTAAACACGGGAAACACATGCCACTTCACAGGCATACTTTAGACACCCCCCAGGTACCATATTTAAAGGAAAATTTCACTTTTTTTTTTTTCACTTTATGCATCATTAAAATGACTGCTCCCGAAAAAACTTTAGTTTTTAAAATTTCTTTTTGCATTGATATATGTCCCCTGGGGCAGGACCCGGGTCCCCAAACCTGTTTTATGACATTAACATGCATATTGGCCGTTGTAATTAGCAATTTTGATTTCGAACGTTCGCGTCCATTATAACGAATAGGGTTCGAAAATTCGCGCGAACTTTCGGTCCGTTCGAAGGTTCTGGTGCGAACCGAACCCGGGGGTGTTCGGCTCATCCCTATTCCTGATATAATAGTTGACAGCAGGGCGTTCCAGCACCAACCAAGAGTAACTGTGAGTGCTTACAGTGTTGTGCCAACACCAACAACTAAGGGGCCTATTTCTGCAGAGTATATACGGCAGGTCCCTACTTTCAAACATCCAACTTACAAACGACTCCTACTTGCAAACGCAAGAAGACAACAGGAAGTGAGAGGAAATCTACCCCTAGGAAGGAAAATTCTCTCCTGTAAGAATAAATATGGGAGAAAGGTGTCTCCTCTGTACTGATGCTTTATCAGCAATCCTTGTTTCAAGAAAAACACCACATTTCAAAAACAGTTGACATTGGGACGGAAAGTGAGGTGAAATGTTCTGAACAGGGGCACAGACAGCAAAACAAATGTTACAGGGGTGATAACCCTTACCTATGTTTTCCAAAAAGTTTAAAAATAGATTTTTGGGCTGGAGCTACACTTCAACAATGTACCTGTTCAAAATTACAAACAGATTCTACATAAGAACAAACCTACAGTCCCTGTCTTGTATGCACCGCCTGTATACGGCTGTTCAGAGTATATAGGGCCTTTTATATTTTATGTGCGGGGTTCCCCTTAATATCCATACAAGACCCAAAGGGGCTGGTAATGGGCTAGGGTAGGGGGGGGGGGGGGGGGTCATGGGGTAGCTATGCCATTTTTCTTAAAGATTTTCATCCATATTACCGGGACCAGACATTACATTAAAGCCGCAAGCAGTTTTAAATGGCTTTTTTTCCCTTTAGAAGTGTCATTTTGTGCAGGGACAGTTCTAAACACGGGAAACACGTGGCACTTCACAGGCATACTTTAGACACCCCCCAGGTACGATATTTAAAGGAATATTTGACTTTTTTTTTTTCACTTTATGCATCATTAAAATGACTGCTCCCGAAAAACGACCGTTTTTAAAACTTCTTTTTGCATTGATACATGTCCCCTGGTGCAGAACCCGGGTTCCCAAACCCTTTTTAGGACAATAACATGCATAATAGTTGTTATAATTAGCACTTTAGAATCCGAACGTTCGCATCCATTGTATTTAATAGGGTTCTAATGTTCGTACGAACTTTCGGTCCGTTCGCGGGTTCTGGTGCGAACCGAACCCGGGGGTGTTCGGCTCATCACTACTCTGCAGAAATAGGCCCCTTAGTTGTTGGTGTTGGCACAACACTGTAAGCACTCACAGTTACTCTTGGTTGGTGCTGGAACGCCCTGCTGTCAACTATTATATCAGGAATTTTAATTACATATAATTGTTGAACAGTGGTAGTAAAAATTGGGCCTTTGATGGTGGTGCTGGTGCCACAACACTGTAAGCCCTGACAGTTACTCTTGGTGGGTGCAGCAATGGGCCCTGCTGTGAATTATTAGATCAAGAATTGTAATTGCATGCCCCTGTTGAACAGGGGCTGAAAAATTGTGCCTTTCGTGGTGGTGGTGGTGGTGGTGGTGTTGCCACAACACTGTAAGCCCTCAGAGTTACTCTTGGTGGGTGCAGGAATGGGCCCTGCTGTGAATTATTAGATCAAGAATTGTAATTACATGCCCCTTTTGAACAGGGGCTGAAAAATTGGGCCTTTCGTGGTGGTGGTGGTGGTGGCGTTGCCACAACACTGTAAGCCCTCAGAGTTACTCTTGGTGGGTGCAGGAATGGGCCCTGCTGTGAATTATTAGATCAAGAATTGTAATTACATGCCCCTTTTGAACAGGGGCTGAAAAATTGGGCCTTTCGTGGTGGTGGTGGTGGTGGCGTTGCCACAACACTGTAAGCCCTCAGAGTTACTCTTGGTGGGTGCAGGAATGGGCCCTGCTGTGAATTATTAGATCAAGAATTGTAATTACATGCCCCTTTTGAACAGGGGCTGAAAAATTGGGCCTTTCGTGGTGGTGGTGGTGGTGGCGTTGCCATAACACTGTAAGCCCTCAGAGTTACTCTTGGTGGGTGCAGGAATGGGCCCTGCTGTGAATTATTAGATCAAGAATTGTAATTACATGCCCCTTTTGAACAGGGGCTGAAAAATTGGGCCTTTTGTGGTGGTGGTGGTGGTGGCGTTGCCACAACACTGTAAGCCCTCAGAGTTACTCTTGGTGGGTGCAGCAATGGGCCCTGCTGTGAATTATTAGATCAAGAATTGTAATTACATGCCCCTTTTGAACAGGGGCTGAAAAATTGGGCCTTTCGTGGTGGTGGTGGCGTTGCCACAACACTGTAAGCCCTCAGAGTTACTCTTGGTGGGTGCAGCAATGGGCCCTGCTGTGAATTATTAGATCAAGAATTGTAATTGCATGCCCCTGTTGAACAGGGGCTGAAAAATTGGGCCTTAGGCACTGGTGGCACAACACTACAACCCCTCACAGATACTGTACTTGGAGCACAGCAATGAGCCCTGTTGCAAAGTATTGCTTCAAAAATTGTAATGACACGCCCCTGTTAAACAGAGGCTGAAAAATTGGGCCTTAGGCACTGGTGCCACAACACTCCAACCCCTCACAGATACTGTACTTGGAGCACAGCAATGAGCCCTATGGCAAATTATTGCTAAAAAAATTGTAATTACACGCCCCTGTAAAACAGGGGCTGAAAAATTGGGCCTTAGCCACTGGTGGCGGCACCCATAAACAAAAATGATCTTCCAAGCTATCATCATCAATCGTATCATTGAGGACTCGGAGGAGGAGGATAGCCAGTCAACATAACAGCACAGGCACTCAGCATCAGCATCAGTCTTGAAGGGATGTGACATGAAAAATCAATTAGTCTGTTATATCAGCATCAGGTGTGTGGTAGCTGGTGGTGATCCAAGACTGGTTCATCTTGATGAAAGTCAGTCGATCAACCGAGTCGGTGGACAGGCGCACCCTGTGATCCGTGACAAATCCTCCAGCAGCACTGAATGTGCGTTCCGAAAGAACGCTGGATGCAGGACAGGCCAGTAGCTCAATTGCATACTGTGCAAGCTCTGACCAGTGATCCATCCTCAAGACCCAGTAAGCCAGAGGATTTTCGGTGGGGAAGGTGTCCAAGTCTGACCTTGCCCCTAGATATTCCTGCACCATGTTTATCAGACGCTGGCGATGGTTGCTGGAACCGATCATACTTTGGGGCTGCGGACTAAAGAATTGTCTGAACGCATCGGTCAGACGGCCACCTTCCCCACCGCTCCTTCTTTGACTGGCCGAAGCCTCAGCAACTCGTTGTCCAGGACCAGGAGTTTGTAACCTCCCAGTCTCTGGGAACGCGTTGCACAGACCTTTCTGCAAGGCCTCCCGGAGTTGTCTCATCCTCTGCTCCCTCTGCGACGGTAACATAAGGTCCGCAACCTTACCCTTGTACCGTGGATCAAGGAGAGTGGCCAGCCAGTAATGGTCCCTCTCCTTGATCCGAAGAATACGAGGATCCTTCCGCAGACTTTGCAGGATCAGGGAGGCCATGCAGCGTAGGTTTGCTGAGGCATTCGCTCCGGAGTCCTCTGGGTCACTAAGGACGACATGATCCGCAGCCACCTCCTCCCAGCCACGTACAAGTCCACTGGTTTCTTGGGACTGTAAATCATCCCTAAAAGACTGCTGCTGATGATGCTGAGTGCCAGCCTCCACCTCCATGCTGACACAATCCTCCTCCTCCTCCTCCTCCTCTTCCTGTGCGATGGGTGGGACATAAGGAACACTGTCTGGGTAAAGGGGGCCTTGAGAGGCAAGGAAGTCCTCCTCTTCCTGCCTCTGTTCTGCCTCAAGTGCCCTGTCCATTATTCCACGCAGCGTGTGCTTCAACAGGTGGACAAGAGGTACAGTGTCACTGATGCATGCACTGTCACTGCTCACCATCCTCGTGGCCTCCTCAAATGGTGCCAGGACAGTGCATGCATCCCTGATCATGCCCCACTGGCGTGGAGAAAAAAAAACAAGCTCCCCTGACCCTGTCCTGGTGCCGTAGTCGCACAGGTACTCATTGATGGCCCTCTGCTGCGTGTGCAGCCGCTGCAGCATGGCCAAAGTTGAGTTCCACCTGGTGGGCATGTCACATATAAGGCGGTTCTTGGGCAGGTTCAACTCCTTTTGCAGCTCAGCCAGGCGAGCACTGGCATTATAAGATCTGCGGAAATGCACACAGACTTTCCTGGCCTGCCTCAGGACATCCTGTAAGCCCGGGTACCTGCCCAAGAACCGCTGCACCACCAGGTTAAGGACGTGAGCCACACAGGGCACATGGGTCAGTTGTCCCTGTCGGAGGGCGGAGAGGAGGTTGGTGCCATTGTCGCAAACCACCATTCCTGGCTTAAGCTGGCGTGGCGTCAACCACCTCTCGGCCTGGCCCTGCAGAGCAGACAGGACCTCTGCCCCAGTGTGGCTTCTGTCCCCCAAACACACCAGCGCAAGCACGGCATGGCATCTTTTTGCCTGCGTACTTGCGTAGCCCCTTGAACGGCTACGGAGCACCGCTGGTTCATAGGACAAACCACAGGAAGAGGCCATGGAGGAAGAAGAAGAGGAGGGGGTGGAGGAGAGAGGTGTGTCACAACCAGTAGTAGCATTTTGGAGGCGTGGCGGTGGAACAACCTCCAACACTACTGCACCTTGTCCTGCATCCTTCCCAGCTGCCAAAAGAGTGACCCAATGGGCCGTGAAAGAAAGGTAACGTCCCTGTCCATGCCTGCTGGACCATGAGTCAGCGGTAATATGCACCTTACCGCTGACCGCCCTGTCCAGCGAGGCCAAGACATTGCCTTCCACATGCCGGTAGAGAGCCGGAATAGCCTTCCGTGAGAAAAAGTGCCGTTTGGGAACCTGCCACTGAGGAACCGCACATTGCACAAACTCACGGAAGGGGGCCGAGTCTACCAACTGAAAAGGCAGCAGTTGAAGCGCTAGCAATTTAGCCAAGCTAGCATTCAACCGCTGGGCATGTGGATGGCTGGGAGTGAACTTCTTTCGACGGTCCAGCAGCTGGGGCAGGGAAATTTGCCTGCTAGAATCGGACGTCGGTGTACTGCTAGCAGAGTGGCCGCAAGTACTTGGCTGTGACACACCTAATTCTACACCTTCATTCCTCTCAGTGCATGTTTCAGAGAGGACTGAAGTTATAGTGGGGTTGGAGATCCCAGCTGATGCGGTGCAAGGAGAGGTCCGCTTTGTTCTTTGGTGTGGGTCTTTGAGGTAGGCTTGCCAACGAGCTGCATGGCAGGTCAACATATGTCTGGTCAGGCATGTGGTACCCAAGCGGCTGATGTTTTGGCCACGCGATATACGCTTGAGACATATGTTGCAAACAGCAGCTGTGCGATCTGATGCACTAGCCTCAAAAAAGGCCCACACCAAAGAACTTTTTGAATGACGGGCAGAGGCAGCGCCCTGCACAGGCGGAGCTCTGCGGTGTGATTCCGTCGGTGTACTGCCCTTACGCTGGCCACCAAAGGGCATCCTGCCTCGTTGGAGATGTGCCTCCTCCTCATCCTCCTCCTCCTCCTCTCTCCTATTAGGCACCCACGTGGAGTCAGTGACCTCATCATCCCCTCCCTCCTCATCACTGGAGCCAATCTGGCAGTATGCTGCAGCTGCTGGAACATGACTGCCAGATTGGTGTCCTTCTTGAGCATCCCCTCTGTCTGCTCTCACGCTACTGCCTTCCTGTAGCTGGGTTTCATCATCAGACCCTTCGAAACGCTGGGCATCCTCCTGGAGCATGTACCCAACACTGTGCTCAAACAGTTCGGGGGACTCCTCAGGAGGAGGACATGGTGGGTCTAGGGAAGGAGTGACTGATGATGAGTCTGACATTGATACCAGGGAAGAGGACGCTTTGGCAGCTGCTTTGCCAGTACCCTGAGCCTGGGTGAGAGAGGATGAGGAGGAGGAGGAGGGCTTGGTCATCCACTCTACCAAGTCTTCGGCATGATGTGGCTCAACATGTCCAGCTGCCGAAAAGAAGGACAAGCGTGTCCCATGGCCATGTGCTGATGACAATGCACCGCGTCCACGACCAGCACTGTTGCCCCCAGACACAGAGCCTGCTTGCCCTCTTTTATTGCCTCCTGACTGTCTGCCTCTCCTTGTTTGCCTTCCAGACATTCTAATAGATGGCCTGCAGGGAGATGGGAAAAAAGCAATAAGGGCTACCTTCAGGTGTCCTTCTCTGTCCCTTTACTTAAGGATTTCTAAATATGGTTGAGGATGATTGCTTTTGCACAGAATAGCACAACGACAATTTCCCTGACTGTCCAAAAAACAAGGATTTCAAAGAAGGTTGATGAGGAATGCTTTAGCACACTATAGCACAAGGAGAATTTCCCTCACTGTCCTTCCCTGTCCCTACAAACAAGGATTATCACAGTGAAAGAAACTGACACTCTCCCTACCTATAGTTTTCTGTCCCTAGAAAAAATGTTTTTTTAAAGCACACTATAGCACAAGGAGAATTTCCCTCACTTTCCTTCCCTGTCCCTAGAAACAAGGATTATCACAGTGAAAGAAACTGACATTCTTCCTACCTATAGTTTTCTGTCCCTAGAAAAAATGTTTTTTTAAAGCACACTATAGCACAAGGAGAATTTCCCTCACTGTCCTTCCCTGTCCCTAGAAACAAGGATTCGCACAGTAAAACACACTGACACTCTCCCTACCTATAGTTTTCTGTCCCTAGAAAAAATGTTTTTTTAAAGCACACTATAGCACAAGGAGAATTTCCCTCACTTTCCTTCCCTGTCCCTAGAAACAAGGATTATCACAGTGAAAGAAACTGACACTCTTCCTACCTATAGTTTTCTGTCCCTAGAAAAAATTTTTTTTTAAAGCACACTATAGCACAAGGATAATTTCCCTCACTGTCCTTCCCTGTCCCTAGAAACAAGGATTATCACAGTGAAAGAAACTGACACTCTTCCTACCTATAGTTTTCTGTCCCTAGAAAAAATGTTTTTTTAAAGCACACTATAGCACAAGGAGAATTTCCCTCACTGTCCTTCCCTGTCCCTAGAAACAAGGATTATCACAGTGAAAGAAACTGACACTCTTCCTACCTATAGTTTTCTGTCCCTAGAAAAAATGTTTTTTTAAAGCACACTATAGCACAAGGAGAATTTCCCTCACTTTCCTTCCCTGTCCCTAGAAACAAGGATTATCACAGTGAAAGAAACTGACACTCTTCCTACCTATAGTTTTCTGTCCCTAGAAAAAATGTTTTTTTAAAGCACACTATAGCACAAGGAGAATTTCCCTCACTTTCCTTCCCTGTCCCTAGAAACAAGGATTATCACAGTGAAAGAAACTGACACTCTTCCTACCTATAGTTTTCTGTCCCTAGAAAAAATGTTTTTTTAAAGCACACTATAGCACAAGGAGAATTTCCCTCACTTTCCTTCCCTGTCCCTAGAAACAAGGATTATCACAGTGAAAGAAACTGACACTCTTCCTACCTATAGTTTTCTGTCCCTAGAAAAAATGTTTTTTTAAAGCACACTATAGCACAAGGAGAATTTCCCTCACTTTCCTTCCCTGTCCCTAGAAACAAGGATTATCACAGTGAAAGAAACTGACACTCTTCCTACCTATAGTTTTCTGTCCCTAGAAAAAATGTTTTTTTAAAGCACACTATAGCACAAGGAGAATTTCCCTCACTTTCCTTCCCTGTCCCTAGAAACAAGGATTATCACAGTGAAAGAAACTGACACTCTTCCTACCTATAGTTTTTTGTCCCTAGAAAAAATGTTTTTTTAAAGCACACTATAGCACAAGGAGAATTTCCCTCACTTTCCTTCCCTGTCCCTAGAAACAAGGATTATCACAGTGAAAGAAACTGACACTCTTCCTACCTATAGTTTTCTGTCCCTAGAAAAAATGTTTTTTTAAAGCACACTATAGCACAAGGAGAATTTCCCTCACTGTCCTTCCCTGTCCCTAGAAACAAGGATTCGCACAGTAAAACACACTGACACTCTCCCTACCTATAGTTTTCTGTCCCTAGAAAAAATGTTTTTTTAAAGCACACTATAGCACAAGGAGAATTTCCCTCACTTTCCTTCCCTGTCCCTAGAAACAAGGATTATCACATTGAAAGAAACTGACACTCTTCCTACCTATAGTTTTCTGTCCCTAGAAAAAATGTTTTTTTAAAGCACACTATAGCACAAGGAGAATTTCCCTCACTGTCCTTCCCTGTCCCTAGAAACAAGGATTATCACAGTGAAAGAAACTGACACTCTTCCTACCTATAGTTTTCTGTCCCTAGAAAAAATGTTTTTTTAAAGCACACTATAGCACAAGGAGAATTTCCCTCACTTTCCTTCCCTGTCCCTAGAAACAAGGATTATCACAGTGAAAGAAACTGACACTCTTCCTACCTATAGTTTTCTGTCCCTAGAAAAAATGTTTTTTTAAAGCACACTATAGCACAAGGAGAATTTCCCTCACTTTCCTTCCCTGTCCCTAGAAACAAGGATTATCACAGTGAAAGAAACTGACACTCTTCCTACCTATAGTTTTCTGTCCCTAGAAAAAATGTTTTTTTAAAGCACACTATAGCACAAGGAGAATTTCCCTCACTTTCCTTCCCTGTCCCTAGAAACAAGGATTATCACAGTGAAAGAAACTGACACTCTTCCTACCTATAGTTTTCTGTCCCTAGAAAAAATGTTTTTTTAAAGCACACTATAGCACAAGGAGAATTTCCCTCACTGTCCTTCCCTGTCCCTAGAAACAAGGATTCGCACAGTAAAACACACTGACACTCTCCCTACCTATAGTTTTCTGTCCCTAGAAATTTTTTTTTTTAAAGCACACTATAGCACAAGGAGAATTTCCCTCACTTTCCTTCCCTGTCCCTAGAAACAAGGATTATCACAGTGAAAGAAACTGACACTCTTCCTACCTATAGTTTTCTGTCCCTAGAAAAAATGTTTTTTTAAAGCACTCTATAGCACAAGGAGAATTTCCCTCACTGTCCTTCCCTGTCCCTAGAAACAAGGATTATCACAGTGAAAGAAACTGACACTCTTCCTACCTATAGTTTTCTGTCCCTAGAAAAAATGTTTTTTTAAAGCACACTATAGCACAAGGAGAATTTCCCTCACTGTCCTTCCCTGTCCCTAGAAACAAGGATTATCACAGTGAAAGAAACTGACACTCTTCCTACCTATAGTTTTCTGTCCCTAGAAAAAATGTTTTTTTAAAGCACACTATAGCACAAGGAGAATTTCCCTCACTTTCCTTCCCTGTCCCTAGAAACAAGGATTATCACAGTGAAAGAAACTGACACTCTTCCTACCTATAGTTTTCTGTCCCTAGAAAAAATGTTTTTTTAAAGCACACTATAGCACAAGGAGAATTTCCCTCACTTTCCTTCCCTGTCCCTAGAAACAAGGATTATCACAGTGAAAGAAACTGACACTCTTCCTACCTATAGTTTTCTGTCCCTAGAAAAAATGTTTTTTTAAAGCACACTATAGCACAAGGAGAATTTCCCTCACTTTCCTTCCCTGTCCCTAGAAACAAGGATTATCACAGTGAAAGAAACTGACACTCTTCCTACCTATAGTTTTCTGTCCCTAGAAAAAATGTTTTTTTAAAGCACACTATAGCACAAGGAGAATTTCCCTCACTGTCCTTCCCTGTCCCTAGAAACAAGGATTATCACAGTAAAAGAAACTGACACTCTTCCTACCTATAGTTTTCTGTCCCTAGAAAAAATGTTTTTTTAAAGCACACTATAGCACAAGGAGAATTTCCCTCACTGTCCTTCCCTGTCCCTAGAAACAAGGATTATCACAGTGAAAGAAACTGACACTCTTCCTACCTATAGTTTTCTGTCCCTAGAAAAAATGTTTTTTTAAAGCACACTATAGCACAAGGAGAATTTCCCTCACTTTCCTTCCCTGTCCCTAGAAACAAGGATTATCACAGTGAAAGAAACTGACACTCTTCCTACCTATAGTTTTCTGTCCCTAGAAAAAATGTTTTTTTAAAGCACACTATAGCACAAGGAGAATTTCCCTCACTTTCCTTCCCTGTCCCTAGAAACAAGGATTATCACAGTGAAAGAAACTGACACTCTTCCTACCTATAGTTTTCTGTCCCTAGAAAAAATGTTTTTTTAAAGCACACTATAGCACAAGGAGAATTTCCCTCACTTTCCTTCCCTGTCCCTAGAAACAAGGATTATCACAGTGAAAGAAACTGACACTCTTCCTACCTATAGTTTTCTGTCCCTAGAAAAAATGTTTTTTTAAAGCACACTATAGCACAAGGAGAATTTCCCTCACTTTCCTTCCCTGTCCCTAGAAACAAGGATTATCACAGTGAAAGAAACTGACACTCTTCCTACCTATAGTTTTCTGTCCCTAGAAAAAATGTTTTTTTAAAGCACACTATAGCACAAGGAGAATTTCCCTCACTGTCCTTCCCTGTCCCTAGAAACAAGGATTCGCACAGTAAAACACACTGACACTCTCCCTACCTATAGTTTTCTGTCCCTAGAAAAAATGTTTTTTTAAAGCACACTATAGCACAAGGAGAATTTCCCTCACTTTCCTTCCCTGTCCCTAGAAACAAGGATTATCACAGTGAAAGAAACTGACACTCTTCCTACCTATAGTTTTCTGTCCCTAGAAAAAATGTTTTTTTAAAGCACACTATAGCACAAGGAGAATTTCCCTCACTTTCCTTCCCTGTCCCTAGAAACAAGGATTATCACAGTGAAAGAAACTGACACTCTTCCTACCTATAGTTTTCTGTCCCTAGAAAAAATGTTTTTTTAAAGCACACTATAGCACAAGGAGAATTTCCCTCACTTTCCTTCCCTGTCCCTAGAAACAAGGATTATCACAGTGAAAGAAACTGACACTCTTCCTACCTATAGTTTTCTGTCCCTAGAAAAAATGTTTTTTTAAAGCACACTATAGCACAAGGAGAATTTCCCTCACTGTCCTTCCCTGTCCCTAGAAACAAGGATTCGCACAGTAAAACACACTGACACTCTCCCTACCTATAGTTTTCTGTCCCTAGAAAAAATGTTTTTTTAAAGCACACTATAGCACAAGGAGAATTTCCCTCACTTTCCTTCCCTGTCCCTAGAAACAAGGATTATCACAGTGAAAGAAACTGACACTCTTCCTACCTATAGTTTTCTGTCCCTAGAAAAAATGTTTTTTTAAAGCACACTATAGCACAAGGAGAATTTCCCTCACTGTCCTTCCCTGTCCCTAGAAACAAGGATTATCACAGTGAAAGAAACTGACACTCTTCCTACCTATAGTTTTCTGTCCCTAGAAAAAATGTTTTTTTAAAGCACACTATAGCACAAGGAGAATTTCCCTCACTGTCCTTCCCTGTCCCTAGAAACAAGGATTATCACAGTGAAAGAAACTGACACTCTTCCTACCTATAGTTTTCTGTCCCTAGAAAAAATGTTTTTTTAAAGCACACTATAGCACAAGGAGAATTTCCCTCACTTTCCTTCCCTGTCCCTAGAAACAAGGATTATCACAGTGAAAGAAACTGACACTCTTCCTACCTATAGTTTTCTGTCCCTAGAAAAAATGTTTTTTTAAAGCACACTATAGCACAAGGAGAATTTCCCTCACTGTCCTTCCCTGTCCCTAGAAACAAGGATTATCACAGTGAAAGAAACTGACACTCTTCCTACCTATAGTTTTCTGTCCCTAGAAAAAATGTTTTTTTAAAGCACACTATAGCACAAGGAGAATTTCCCTCACTGTCCTTCCCTGTCCCTAGAAACAAGGATTATCACAGTGAAAGAAACTGACACTCTTCCTACCTATAGTTTTCTGTCCCTAGAAAAAATGTTTTTTTAAAGCACACTATAGCACAAGGAGAATTTCCCTCACTGTCCTTCCCTGTCCCTAGAAACAAGGATTATCACAGTGAAAGAAACTGACACTCTTCCTACCTATAGTTTTCTGTCCCTAGAAAAAATGTTTTTTTAAAGCACACTATAGCACAAGGAGAATTTCACTCACTTTCCTTCCCTGTCCCTAGAAACAAGGATTATCACAGTGAAAGAAACTGACACTCTTCCTACCTATAGTTTTCTGTCCCTAGAAAAAATGTTTTTTTAAAGCACACTATAGCACAAGGAGAATTTCCCTCACTTTCCTTCCCTGTCCCTAGAAACAAGGATTATCACAGTGAAAGAAACTGACACTCTTCCTACCTATAGTTTTCTGTCCCTAGAAAAAATGTTTTTTTAAAGCACACTATAGCACAAGGAGAATTTCCCTCACTTTCCTTCCCTGTCCCTAGAAACAAGGATTATCACAGTGAAAGAAACTGACACTCTTCCTACCTATAGTTTTCTGTCCCTAGAAAAAATGTTTTTTTTAAAGCACACTATAGCACAAGGAGAATTTCCCTCACTTTCCTTCCCTGTCCCTAGAAACAAGGATTATCACAGTGAAAGAAACTGACACTCTTCCTACCTATAGTTTTCTGTCCCTAGAAAAAATGTTTTTTTAAAGCACACTATAGCACAAGGAGAATTTCCCTCACTGTCCTTCCCTGTCCCTAGAAACAAGGATTCGCACAGTAAAACACACTGACACTCTCCCTACCTATAGTTTTCTGTCCCTAGAAAAAAAGTTTTTTTAAAGCACACTATAGCACAAGGAGAATTTCCCTCACTTTCCTTCCCTGTCCCTAGAAACAAGGATTATCACAGTGAAAGAAACTGACACTCTTCCTACCTATAGTTTTCTGTCCCTAGAAAAATTTTTTTTTAAAGCACACTATAGCACAAGGAGAATTTCCCTCACTGTCCTTCCCTGTCCCTAGAAACAAGGATTATCACAGTGAAAGAAACTGACACTCTTCCTACCTATAGTTTTCTGTCCCTAGAAAAAATGTTTTTTTAAAGCACACTATAGCACAAGGAGAATTTCCCACACTTTCCTTCCCTGTCCCTAGAAACAAGGATTATCACAGTGAAAGAAACTGACACTCTTCCTACCTATAGTTTTCTGTCCCTAGAAAAAATGTTTTTTTAAAGCACACTATAGCACAAGGAGAATTTCCCTCACTGTCCTTCCATGTCCCTAGAAACAAGGATTCGCACAGTAAAACACACTGACACTCTCCCTACCTATAGTTTTCTGTCCCTAGAAAAAATGTTTTTTTAAAGCACACTATAGCACAAGGAGAATTTCCCTCACTGTCCTTCCCTGTCCCTAGAAACAAGGATTATCACAGTGAAAGAAACTGACACTCTTCCTACCTATAGTTTTCTGTCCCTAGAAAAAATGTTTTTTTAAAGCACACTATAGCACAAGGAGAATTTCCCTCACTGTCCTTCCCTGTCCCTAGAAACAAGGATTATCACAGTGAAAGAAACTGACACTCTTCCTACCTATAGTTTTCTGTCCCTAGAAAAAATGTTTTTTTAAAGCACACTATAGCACAAGGAGAATTTCACTCACTTTCCTTCCCTGTCCCTAGAAACAAGGATTATCACAGTGAAAGAAACTGACACTCTTCCTACCTATAGTTTTCTGTCCCTAGAAAAAATGTTTTTTTATAGCACAAGGAGAATTTCCCTCACTTTCCTTCCCTGTCCCTAGAAACAAGGATTATCACAGTGAAAGAAACTGACACTCTTCCTACCTATAGTTTTCTGTCCCTAGAAAAAATGTTTTTTTAAAGCACACTATAGCACAAGGAGAATTTCCCTCACTGTCCTTCCCTGTCCCTAGAAACAAGGATTCGCACAGTAAAACACACTGACACTCTCCCTACCTATAGTTTTCTGTCCCTAGAAAAAATGTTTTTTTAAAGCACACTATAGCACAAGGAGAATTTCCCTCACTTTCCTTCCCTGTCCCTAGAAACAAGGATTATCACAGTGAAAGAAACTGACACTCTTCCTACCTATAGTTTTCTGTCCCTAGAAAAAATGTTTTTTTAAAGCACACTATAGCACAAGGAGAATTTCCCTCACTGTCCTTCCCTGTCCCTAGAAACAAGGATTATCACAGTGAAAGAAACTGACACTCTTCCTACCTATAGTTTTCTGTCCCTAGAAAAAATGTTTTTTTAAAGCACACTATAGCACAAGGAGAATTTCCCTCACTGTCCTTCCCTGTCCCTAGAAACAAGGATTATCACAGTGAAAGAAACTGACACTCTTCCTACCTATAGTTTTCTGTCCCTAGAAAAAATGTTTTTTTAAAGCACACTATAGCACAAGGAGAATTTCCCTCACTTTCCTTCCCTGTCCCTAGAAACAAGGATTATTACAGTGAAAGAAACTGACACTCTTCCTACCTATAGTTTTCTGTCCCTAGAAAAAATGTTTTTTTAAAGCACACTATAGCACAAGGAGAATTTCCCTCACTTTCCTTCCCTGTCCCTAGAAACAAGGATTATCACAGTGAAAGAAACTGACACTCTTCCTACCTATAGTTTTCTGTCCCTAGAAAAAATGTTTTTTTAAAGCACACTATAGCACAAGGAGAATTTCCCTCACTGTCCTTCCCTGTCCCTAGAAACAAGGATTCGCACAGTAAAACACACTGACACTCTCCCTACCTATAGTTTTCTGTCCCTAGAAAAAATGTTTTTTTAAAGCACACTATAGCACAAGGAGAATTTCCCTCACTGTCCTTCCCTGTCCCTAGAAACAAGGATTATCACAGTGAAAGAAACTGACACTCTTCCTACCTATAGTTTTCTGTCCCTAGAAAAAATGTTTTTTTTAAAGCACACTATAGCACAAGGAGAATTTCCCTCACTGTCCTTCCCTGTCCCTAGAAACAAGGATTATCACAGTGAAAGAAACGGACACTCTTCCTACCTATAGTTTTCTGTCCCTAGAAAAAATGTTTTTTTAAAGCACACTATAGCACAAGGAGAATTTCCCTCACTGTCCTTCCCTGTCCCTAGAAACAAGGATTATCACAGTGAAAGAAACTGACACTCTTCCTACCTATAGTTTTCTGTCCCTAGAAAAAATGTTTTTTTAAAGCACACTATAGCACAAGGAGAATTTCACTCACTTTCCTTCCCTGTCCCTAGAAACAAGGATTATCACAGTGAAAGAAACTGACACTCTTCCTACCTATAGTTTTCTGTCCCTAGAAAAAATGTTTTTTTAAAGCACACTATAGCACAAGGAGAATTTCCCTCACTTTCCTTCCCTGTCCCTAGAAACAAGGATTATCACAGTGAAAGAAACTGACACTCTTCCTACCTATAGTTTTCTGTCCCTAGAAAAAATGTTTTTTTAAAGCACACTATAGCACAAGGAGAATTTCCCTCACTTTCCTTCCCTGTCCCTAGAAACAAGGATTATCACAGTGAAAGAAACTGACACTCTTCCTACCTATAGTTTTCTGTCCCTAGAAAAAATGTTTTTTTAAAGCACACTATAGCACAAGGAGAATTTCCCTCACTTTCCTTCCCTGTCCCTAGAAACAAGGATTATCACAGTGAAAGAAACTGACACTCTTCCTACCTATAGTTTTCTGTCCCTAGAAAAAATGTTTTTTTAAAGCACACTATAGCACAAGGAGAATTTCCCTCACTGTCCTTCCCTGTCCCTAGAAACAAGGATTCGCACAGTAAAACACACTGACACTCTCCCTACCTATAGTTTTCTGTCCCTAGAAAAAATGTTTTTTTAAAGCACACTATAGCACAAGGAGAATTTCCCTCACTTTCCTTCCCTGTCCCTAGAAACAAGGATTATCACAGTGAAAGAAACTGACACTCTTCCTACCTATAGTTTTCTGTCCCTAGAAAAAATGTTTTTTTAAAGCACACTATAGCACAAGGAGAATTTCCCTCACTGTCCTTCCCTGTCCCTAGAAACAAGGATTCGCACAGTAAAACACACTGGCACTCTCCCTACCTATAGTTTTCTGTCCCTAGAAAAAATGTTTTTTTAAAGCACACTATAGCACAAGGAGAATTTCCCTCACTGTCCTTCCCTGTCCCTAGAAACAAGGATTATCACAGTGAAAGAAACTGACACTCTTCCTACCTATAGTTTTCTGTCCCTAGAAAAAATGTTTTTTTAAAGCACACTATAGCACAAGGAGAATTTCCCTCACTGTCCTTCCCTGTCCCTAGAAACAAGGATTATCACAGTGAAAGAAACTGACACTCTTCCTACCTATAGTTTTCTGTCCCTAGAAAAAATGTTTTTTTAAAGCACACTATAGCACAAGGAGAATTTCCCTCACTGTCCTTCCCTGTCCCTAGAAACAAGGATTATCACAGCGAAAGAAACTGACACTCTTCCTACCTATAGTTTTCTGTCCCTAGAAAAAATGTTTTTTTAAAGCACACTATAGCACAAGGAGAATTTCCCTCACTTTCCTTCCCTGTCCCTAGAAACAAGGATTATCACAGTGAAAGAAACTGACACTCTTCCTACCTATAGTTTTCTGTCCCTAGAAAAAATGTTTTTTTAAAGCACACTATAGCACAAGGAGAATTTCCCTCACTTTCCTTCCCTGTCCCTAGAAACAAGGATTATCACAGTGAAAGAAACTGACACTCTTCCTACCTATAGTTTTCTGTCCCTAGAAAAAATGTTTTTTTAAAGCACACTATAGCACAAGGAGAATTTCCCTCACTGTCCTTCCCTGTCCCTAGAAACAAGGATTCGCACAGTAAAACACACTGACACTCTCCCTACCTATAGTTTTCTGTCCCTAGAAAAAATGTTTTTTTTAAAGCACACTATAGCACAAGGAGAATTTCCCTCACTGTCCTTCCCTGTCCCTAGAAACAAGGATTCGCACAGTAAAACACACTGGCACTCTCCCTACCTATAGTTTTCTGTCCCTAGAAAAAATGTTTTTTTAAAGCACATTATAGCACAAGGAGAATTTCCCTCACTGTCCTTCCCTGTCCCTAGAAACAAGGATTATCACAGTGAAAGAAACTGACACTCTTCCTACCTATAGTTTTCTGTCCCTAGAAAAAATGTTTTTTTAAAGCACACTATAGCACAAGGAGAATTTCCCTCACTGTCCTTCCCTGTCCCTAGAAACAAGGATTATCACAGTGAAAGAAACTGACACTCTTCCTACCTATAGTTTTCTGTCCCTAGAAAAAATGTTTTTTTAAAGCACACTATAGCACAAGGAGAATTTCACTCACTTTCCTTCCCTGTCCCTAGAAACAAGGATTATCACAGTGAAAGAAACTGACACTCTTCCTACCTATAGTTTTCTGTCCCTAGAAAAAATGTTTTTTTATAGCACAAGGAGAATTTCCCTCACTTTCCTTCCCTGTCCCTAGAAACAAGGATTATCACAGTGAAAGAAACTGACACTCTTCCTACCTATAGTTTTCTGTCCCTAGAAAAAATGTTTTTTTAAAGCACACTATAGCACAAGGAGAATTTCCCTCACTGTCCTTCCCTGTCCCTAGAAACAAGGATTCGCACAGTAAAACACACTGACACTCTCCCTACCTATAGTTTTCTGTCCCTAGAAAAAATGTTTTTTTAAAGCACACTATAGCACAAGGAGAATTTCCCTCACTTTCCTTCCCTGTCCCTAGAAACAAGGATTATCACAGTGAAAGAAACTGACACTCTTCCTACCTATAGTTTTCTGTCCCTAGAAAAAATGTTTTTTTAAAGCACACTATAGCACAAGGAGAATTTCCCTCACTGTCCTTCCCTGTCCCTAGAAACAAGGATTATCACAGTGAAAGAAACTGACACTCTTCCTACCTATAGTTTTCTGTCCCTAGAAAAAATGTTTTTTTAAAGCACACTATAGCACAAGGAGAATTTCCCTCACTGTCCTTCCCTGTCCCTAGAAACAAGGATTATCACAGTGAAAGAAACTGACACTCTTCCTACCTATAGTTTTCTGTCCCTAGAAAAAATGTTTTTTTAAAGCACACTATAGCACAAGGAGAATTTCCCTCACTTTCCTTCCCTGTCCCTAGAAACAAGGATTATTACAGTGAAAGAAACTGACACTCTTCCTACCTATAGTTTTCTGTCCCTAGAAAAAATGTTTTTTTAAAGCACACTATAGCACAAGGAGAATTTCCCTCACTTTCCTTCCCTGTCCCTAGAAACAAGGATTATCACAGTGAAAGAAACTGACACTCTTCCTACCTATAGTTTTCTGTCCCTAGAAAAAATGTTTTTTTAAAGCACACTATAGCACAAGGAGAATTTCCCTCACTGTCCTTCCCTGTCCCTAGAAACAAGGATTCGCACAGTAAAACACACTGACACTCTCCCTACCTATAGTTTTCTGTCCCTAGAAAAAATGTTTTTTTAAAGCACACTATAGCACAAGGAGAATTTCCCTCACTGTCCTTCCCTGTCCCTAGAAACAAGGATTATCACAGTGAAAGAAACTGACACTCTTCCTACCTATAGTTTTCTGTCCCTAGAAAAAATGTTTTTTTTAAAGCACACTATAGCACAAGGAGAATTTCCCTCACTGTCCTTCCCTGTCCCTAGAAACAAGGATTATCACAGTGAAAGAAACGGACACTCTTCCTACCTATAGTTTTCTGTCCCTAGAAAAAATGTTTTTTTAAAGCACACTATAGCACAAGGAGAATTTCCCTCACTGTCCTTCCCTGTCCCTAGAAACAAGGATTATCACAGTGAAAGAAACTGACACTCTTCCTACCTATAGTTTTCTGTCCCTAGAAAAAATGTTTTTTTAAAGCACACTATAGCACAAGGAGAATTTCACTCACTTTCCTTCCCTGTCCCTAGAAACAAGGATTATCACAGTGAAAGAAACTGACACTCTTCCTACCTATAGTTTTCTGTCCCTAGAAAAAATGTTTTTTTAAAGCACACTATAGCACAAGGAGAATTTCCCTCACTTTCCTTCCCTGTCCCTAGAAACAAGGATTATCACAGTGAAAGAAACTGACACTCTTCCTACCTATAGTTTTCTGTCCCTAGAAAAAATGTTTTTTTAAAGCACACTATAGCACAAGGAGAATTTCCCTCACTTTCCTTCCCTGTCCCTAGAAACAAGGATTATCACAGTGAAAGAAACTGACACTCTTCCTACCTATAGTTTTCTGTCCCTAGAAAAAATGTTTTTTTAAAGCACACTATAGCACAAGGAGAATTTCCCTCACTTTCCTTCCCTGTCCCTAGAAACAAGGATTATCACAGTGAAAGAAACTGACACTCTTCCTACCTATAGTTTTCTGTCCCTAGAAAAAATGTTTTTTTAAAGCACACTATAGCACAAGGAGAATTTCCCTCACTGTCCTTCCCTGTCCCTAGAAACAAGGATTCGCACAGTAAAACACACTGACACTCTCCCTACCTATAGTTTTCTGTCCCTAGAAAAAATGTTTTTTTAAAGCACACTATAGCACAAGGAGAATTTCCCTCACTTTCCTTCCCTGTCCCTAGAAACAAGGATTATCACAGTGAAAGAAACTGACACTCTTCCTACCTATAGTTTTCTGTCCCTAGAAAAAATGTTTTTTTAAAGCACACTATAGCACAAGGAGAATTTCCCTCACTGTCCTTCCCTGTCCCTAGAAACAAGGATTCGCACAGTAAAACACACTGGCACTCTCCCTACCTATAGTTTTCTGTCCCTAGAAAAAATGTTTTTTTAAAGCACACTATAGCACAAGGAGAATTTCCCTCACTGTCCTTCCCTGTCCCTAGAAACAAGGATTATCACAGTGAAAGAAACTGACACTCTTCCTACCTATAGTTTTCTGTCCCTAGAAAAAATGTTTTTTTAAAGCACACTATAGCACAAGGAGAATTTCCCTCACTGTCCTTCCCTGTCCCTAGAAACAAGGATTATCACAGTGAAAGAAACTGACACTCTTCCTACCTATAGTTTTCTGTCCCTAGAAAAAATGTTTTTTTAAAGCACACTATAGCACAAGGAGAATTTCCCTCACTGTCCTTCCCTGTCCCTAGAAACAAGGATTATCACAGCGAAAGAAACTGACACTCTTCCTACCTATAGTTTTCTGTCCCTAGAAAAAATGTTTTTTTAAAGCACACTATAGCACAAGGAGAATTTCCCTCACTTTCCTTCCCTGTCCCTAGAAACAAGGATTATCACAGTGAAAGAAACTGACACTCTTCCTACCTATAGTTTTCTGTCCCTAGAAAAAATGTTTTTTTAAAGCACACTATAGCACAAGGAGAATTTCCCTCACTTTCCTTCCCTGTCCCTAGAAACAAGGATTATCACAGTGAAAGAAACTGACACTCTTCCTACCTATAGTTTTCTGTCCCTAGAAAAAATGTTTTTTTAAAGCACACTATAGCACAAGGAGAATTTCCCTCACTGTCCTTCCCTGTCCCTAGAAACAAGGATTCGCACAGTAAAACACACTGACACTCTCCCTACCTATAGTTTTCTGTCCCTAGAAAAAATGTTTTTTTTAAAGCACACTATAGCACAAGGAGAATTTCCCTCACTGTCCTTCCCTGTCCCTAGAAACAAGGATTCGCACAGTAAAACACACTGGCACTCTCCCTACCTATAGTTTTCTGTCCCTAGAAAAAATGTTTTTTTAAAGCACATTATAGCACAAGGAGAATTTCCCTCACTGTCCTTCCCTGTCCCTAGAAACAAGGATTATCACAGTGAAAGAAACTGACACTCTTCCTACCTATAGTTTTCTGTCCCTAGAAAAAATGTTTTTTTAAAGCACACTATAGCACAAGGAGAATTTCCCTCACTGTCCTTCCCTGTCCCTAGAAACAAGGATTATCACAGTGAAAGAAACTGACACTCTTCCTACCTATAGTTTTCTGTCCCTAGAAAAAATGTTTTTTTAAAGCACACTATAGCACAAGGAGAATTTCCCTCACTGTCCTTCCCTGTCCCTAGAAACAAGGATTATCACAGTGAAAGAAACTGACACTCTTCCTACCTATAGTTTTCTGTCCCTAGAAAAAATGTTTTTTTAAAGCACACTATAGCACAAGGAGAATTTCCCTCACTTTCCTTCCCTGTCCCTAGAAACAAGGATTATCACAGTGAAAGAAACTGACACTCTTCCTACCTATAGTTTTCTGTCCCTAGAAAAAATGTTTTTTTAAAGCACACTATAGCACAAGGAGAATTTCCCTCACTGTCCTTCCCTGTCCCTAGAAACAAGGATTCGCACAGTAAAACACACTGACACTCTCCCTACCTATAGTTTTCTGTCCCTAGAAAAAATGTTTTTTTTAAAGCACACTATAGCACAAGGAGAATTTCCCTCACTTTCCTTCCCTGTCCCTAGAAACAAGGATTATCACAGTGAAAGAAACTGACACTCTTCCTACCTATAGTTTTCTGTCCCTAGAAAAAATGTTTTTTTAAAGCACACTATAGCACAAGGAGAATTTCCCTCACTGTCCTTCCCTGTCCCTAGAAACAAGGATTATCACAGTGAAAGAAACTGACACTCTTCCTACCTATAGTTTTCTGTCCCTAGAAAAAATGTTTTTTTAAAGCACACTATAGCACAAGGAGAATTTCCCTCACTGTCCTTCCCTGTCCCTAGAAACAAGGATTATCACAGTGAAAGAAACTGACACTCTTCCTACCTATAGTTTTCTGTCCCTAGAAAAAATGTTTTTTTTAAAGCACACTATAGCACAAGGAGAATTTCCCTCACTTTCCTTCCCTGTCCCTAGAAACAAGGATTATCACAGTGAAAGAAACTAACACTCTTCCTACCTATAGTTTTCTGTCCCTAGAAAAAATGTTTTTTTAAAGCACACTATAGCACAAGGAGAATTTCCCTCACTTTCCTTCCCTGTCCCTAGAAACAAGGATTATCACAGTGAAAGAAACTGACACTCTTCCTACCTATAGTTTTCTGTCCCTAGAAAAAATGTTTTTTTAAAGCACATTATAGCACAAGGAGAATTTCCCTCACTTTCCTTCCCTGTCCCTAGAAACAAGGATTATCACAGTGAAAGAAACTGACACTCTTCCTACCTATAGTTTTCTGTCCCTAGAAAAAATGTTTTTTTAAAGCACACTATAGCACAAGGAGAATTTCCCTCACTTTCCTTCCCTGTCCCTAGAAACAAGGATTATCACAGTGAAAGAAACTGACACTCTTCCTACCTATAGTTTTCTGTCCCTAGAAAAAATGTTTTTTTTAAAGCACACTATAGCACAAGGAGAATTTCCCTCACTTTCCTTCCCTGTCCCTAGAAACAAGGATTATCACAGTGAAAGAAACTAACACTCTTCCTACCTATAGTTTTCTGTCCCTAGAAAAAATGTTTTTTTAAAGCACACTATAGCACAAGGAGAATTTCCCTCACTTTCCTTCCCTGTCCCTAGAAACAAGGATTATCACAGTGAAAGAAACTGACACTCTTCCTACCTATAGTTTTCTGTCCCTAGAAAAAATGTTTTTTTAAAGCACATTATAGCACAAGGAGAATTTCCCTCACTTTCCTTCCCTGTCCCTAGAAACAAGGATTATCACAGTGAAAGAAACTGACACTCTTCCTACCTATAGTTTTCTGTCCCTAGAAAAAATGTTTTTTTAAAGCACACTATAGCACAAGGAGAATTTCCCTCACTTTCCTTCCCTGTCCCTAGAAACAAGGATTATCACAGTGAAAGAAACTGACACTCTTCCTACCTATAGTTTTCTGTCCCTAGAAAAAAATGTTTTTTTAAAGCACACTATAGCACAAGGAGAATTTCCCTCACTTTCCTTCCCTGTCCCTAGAAACAAGGATTATCACAGTGAAAGAAACTGACACTCTTCCTACCTATAGTTTTCTGTCCCTAGAAAAAATGTTTTTTTAAAGCACACTATAGCACAAGGAGAATTTCCCTCACTTTCCTTCCCTGTCCCTAGAAACAAGGATTATCACAGTGAAAGAAACTGACACTCTTCCTACTGTGACAGCAGGAAGGTAAAGTCACCTGGTTGCATCCAGGGGGGTAGATATATTTCTCCCAGATTCAGGCTTTATGCCGACTTATACAACTAGGGAGGGAGTTGATGAAGCCCAGCTGAGGCTAGTGGGCTCATGGATGACTCATACCTCTAGGGAGAGTGCTGGGCGTCGTGCAGGCAGGCAGTTGATGAGACCAGCTGAAGCTTGTCAGCTCGTTTAAGGCCTCTATAAAAACTCCCAGCTTCATTAGGTGTTTGCTCATGCCTGGACCCAGACCTGTGTGGACTGTCTAGGGAGAGTGAACCCCTGTGCAGTGAGACAAAGCCTGTGTGGCTATTTGTTTGGACATTGACTAAACCAGGGACTTAGGGACTGGGACAGCACCAGGCTGATCCCAGTTGTTAGTTAGGAAACCTGCATGTTTAGTCAGAGGTCAAGCTGACCAGGATTTATTTTGTTTATGTTTCTTTTTGGCTTTGTTGTGTTTTTGTCACTGTACATAGAGAAATAAACCGCACCTTTTGATTTTGAAAACCACAACCTCTGTCTGCTGGCCCTGTTTTTGTGTGGGGAGCCCAACCAGGGGGTCACACACACCCGCTACCGAGTTAACCCCCTCACAGTTGGTGGAGAACCAGTGGCAGTTTTTTTTAAGCCAGCATGGAGGAGATACTGAAACAGCTGGCTCTAGCAAATGCCAATCAACAGCAGACAAATGCAGGTTTGCAAAGGAGCCTTGCAGCTCAACAACAGAACTTCGCAGCCCAGCAGCAAGCTCATCAACAGAGTCTGGAAGCTCAGCAACAAGCCCAGCAGCAATCTGAGGCCCGCTTCATAGACCTGTTACAGAAGCAAGAGCAGAGACTACAACAAATGGAAGCAGTAGTGCAGCAACGTCCGCAGACCAGTGAGGAAAGCCGTCCCACTAATACCGCGTCCTTTGGGTCGTTTATTGACAAAAATGACTGGAGAGGATGATCCAGAGGTATTTTTGACCACATTTGAAAGGACTGCTGAAAGAGAAAAGTGGCCTGAGGAGCAGTGGGCTGGACTGGTGGCTCCTCTGTTAACTGGTGAATCGCAGAAAGCTTACTATGACCTAGAGCCTGACCAAGCAAAAGACTATGTGATGCTAAAAGCTGAAATATTGGCAAGGCTGGGTGTCACCCTGGCTGTCCGGGCTCAGCGTGTGCATAACTGGACTTTCCAGCTTGGAAAACCCCCCAGGTCTCAAATGTATGATCTCATTCACCTGAGCAGGAAGTGGCTACAGCCAGAGACTTTGTCCGCACCAGAGATTGTGGAACGTGTTGTAATGGATCGGTTTTTGAGAGCTCTTCCTACTGCCATCCAAAAGTGGGTAAGCCATGGAGACCCAGAGACGGTCGGTGGTCTTGTGGATCGTGTAGAGAAATACTTGGCTACAGAGAACCTGACGGCCTCTTCCAGAGACTCTCGGACTTTCCACCCTAAGACCAGACCATCCCCAGGGGCGGATAAGAGGATTCCAAGGGGTGAGGGTGGAGAGAGTGAGAGGGTGGGAGCTCTACCCAAAGTTTGGCGAGAACAGCCTGGGAAGTCAGGGGCTCAAGAGGCAGCCAAAAGGATTGTTTGCTACCGCTGCCGGCAAGCGGGACATATTGCAGCAAATTGCCCGGTTGTGGAGGAACCCATGCAATGTGACTTTCTGACGGACCGACGTCAGTCGCTGTGTGCGACAGTCGCATGCACTGCCATTCGGGGAACTGAGAAACATTTATGCAAAATGTGTATTAATGGTAGAAATGTTGTGGTATTGCTGGATTCAGGTAGCCTTGTGACCCTGATAAAGGCTGAATTAGTTAAAACAGAGGTCTCTGGGAATAGCAAGGTAGCTGTTATTTGTGTGCATGGGGACACCCGAGAGTATCCAGTGACTACAGTGTGTTTCGAGACCCCCAAAGGTACCCTCTCTCATCCAGTGGGGTTAGTATCTCAATTACCGCATGATGCCATTGTGGGAAGGGATTTTCCGAAGTTCTGGGAACTGTGGGATGATCCTGAGCCCCCCACTGGTGCCCCTATGTACCAGGAATGTGATAGCCAGAACTCCTCTGAGAGTGGGGAGGACTCTCCAGAATTTCCCTTGTCAGTATTGGCAGGGGAGACTCAAGAAACTGGAGAGGAGCCCACCTCCTCAGAAGAAAACCTACCGTCTGTGGAGTTTTCTGATCTGGAGGTTCACAGGGAAAATTTTGCCACAGAACAGTTAAAAGACCCCGCCCTAATAAAGGCACGGGAAAACGTAGTGGAAATAGATGGCGAGTTAGTGAACCCAGATAATACCTGCACTTACCCATACTTCAGCGTAGAGAAGGACCTACTGTATCGGGTGGCAAAAAGGGCGGAAGAAACCGTTGAGCAGCTTGTGGTGCCCAAACCTTACAGGAAGTTGGTGTTGGAGTTGGCCCATGGGCACATTCTTGGAGGTCATCTGGGGACAGAGAAAACCCGAGAGAGGGTATTACAGAGATTCTATTGGCCTGGGGTGATGAAGGACATAGAAAATTATTGTTCCTCCTGCCCTGTGTGTCAGAGGTCGGCCCCGATGCCACATTTCCGTAGCCCGCTGGTCCCTCTACCCATCATTGAGGTCCCGTTTGAGAGAATCGCAATGGATTTGGTAGGTCCTATAATCAAGTCCGCTAGGGGGCACCAGTACATATTGGTTATAATGGACTATGCCACCCATTATCCAGAAGCGATCCCTCTCAGAAATACCTCGGCCAAAACCATAGCCAAAGAGCTATCTCTTGTTTTTAGCCAGGTGGGTATTTGTAAAGAACTGCTTACGGACCAAGGTACACCCTTTATGTCCCGGGTTATGAAAGAGCTGTGTAAATTGTTCAAAGTGACGCAATTGCGTACATCTGTGTATCACCCCCAAACCGATGGGCTGGTTGAAAGATTCAACAAAACCCTAAAACAAATGTTGAAGAAAGTGGTGGATAGAGATGGAAAGGATTGGGACTGTCTACTTCCTTATTTGATGTTTGCTATTAGGGAGGTGCCCCAATCCTCTACGGGATTCTCCCCCTTTGAGTTACTGTATGGGAGACACCCAAGAGGGCTGTTGGATATTGCCAAGGAAACTTGGGAAAGTGAGAGTTCTCCCCACAGGAGTGTGATTGAGCATGTCGCCCTGATGCAAGATCGAATGGCACAGGTAATGCCCATCGTGAAGGAACATTTGGCCCAAGCGCAGTTGGCACAGCAGAGAGTGTACAACCGTGGAGCCAAGACCCGTACCTTTTCCCCGGGGGATAGGATATTGGTACTTGTCCCTACGGTTGAAAGTAAATTCCTTGCCAAATGGCAAGGCCCCTACGAGATAATGGAAAAAGTGAGCGAAGTGAATTACAAGGTCAGACAACCAGGAAGGCGAAAGCCCGAACAGATATATCACGTTAATCTGTTGAAAGCCTGGAGGGATAGAGAGTCCCTAGTCGCAGAAACTTGGTCACCAGCTCAAACTGGTTGCGTGATTCCGGAGGTTGGAATAGCAGCCACCTTGTCACAACCCCAACAACAGGAGGTTAAGGAGTTTGTGCTTCGCAACAAGGAGGTGTTCTCTGAGCTGCCGGGACAAACATCTGGGGTAGAGCATGATATTATTACCCCGCCCGGTGAAAGGGTGAAGTTAAAACCCTATCGGATCCCAGAGGCCCGACGGGAGGCAATACGGGAGGAAGTACAGAAAATGCTGAACTTAGGGGTGATAGAGGAGTCCCAAAGTGATTGGTCTAGTCCCATTGTGTTGGTGCCTAAACCGGATGGGAGCTGGCGATTTTGTAACGATTTTCGTCAGTTGAACAAAGTTACAAAATTTGACACCTACCCCATGCCACGTATAGATGAGTTGATCGACCGGCTGGGAACAGCCCGATACATGACGACTCTTGACCTCACAAAAGGGTATTGGCAAATTCCCCTGGCCAAGTCGGCCAAAGAGAAAACCGCATTTGTAACCCCAGACGGGGCGTTCCAATATAAGAGAATGCCGTTCGGGTTACAGAATGCGCCGGCCACATTCCAGCGGAAAATGGACCAGATACTGAGGCCCCATCGGAAGTATGCTGCGGCTTACCTGGATGACGTAATTGTCCATAGCACAGATTGGGCCTCACATCTGCCAAAAGTGCAAGCAGTCCTAGACTCTATCCGGGAAGCGGGGTTTACGGCTAACCCCAAGAAGTGTACCATTGGGCAGGAGGAGGCCAAATATCTTGGGTACACCATTGGCAGGGGAGTGATAAAACCCCAACTCAACAAAGTCGAGGCCATCCAGAGTTGGCCACGTCCCAACAGCAAGAAGCAGGTACGGGCCTTTCTGGGAATCACGGGTTATTATCGGCGCTTCATTCCCCACTTTGCTTCTAAGGCTGTGCCCCTAACCAACCTGACGAAAGGGAAAGGGTCGGTCATGATTAAATGGACCCCCGAGGCTGAGGCAGCATTCCAATTCTTGAAACAAGCCTCATGTAGCCAGCCAGTGTTGTACTCACCCGACTTCTCTAAAGACTTTGTCGTACAAAGTGATGCGTCAGATGTGGGGTTAGGAGCAGTATTGTCCCAGGTCTGGAACGGGGAAGAGCACCCAGTCATTTACCTCAGCAGGAAGTTGAAGTCCCATGAGGTAAATTACGCCACGGTTGAAAAGGAGTGTTTAGCGGTGAAGTGGGCTCTAGATTCCCTTCGGTACTATCTGCTAGGTAGGCACTTTGACATGGTTACGGATCACGCTCCGTTAAAGTGGATGGCTCAAAACAAGGAGACAAATAGAAGAGTGAATAGGTGGTTCCTGGCCCTACAGGAATTCAACTTCACAGTAAAGCATCGCCCTGGCGTTCAAATGGGGAATGTGGATGCTTTGTCTCGAGTACATGAATGCCTGATTGCTGGTGTTCCAACCCCAAGGTTAAAACAAGAGGGGGGGGTATGTGACAGCAGGAAGGTAAAGTCACCTGGTTGCATCCAGGGGGGTAGATATATTTCTCCCAGATTCAGGCTTTATGCCGACTTATACAACTAGGGAGGGAGTTGATGAAGCCCAGCTGAGGCTAGTGGGCTCATGGATGACTCATACCTCTAGGGAGAGTGCTGGGCGTCGTGCAGGCAGGGAGTTGATGAGACCAGCTGAAGCTTGTCAGCTCGTTTAAGGCCTCTATAAAAACTCCCAGCTTCATTAGGTGTTTGCTCATGCCTGGACCCAGACCTGTGTGGACTGTCTAGGGAGAGTGAACCCCTGTGCGGTGAGACAAAGCCTGTGTGGCTATTTGTTTGGACATTGACTAAACCAGGGACTTAGGGACTGGGACTTAGGGACTGGGACTCGAACACGAAGCTCATCCCTATCAGTGATCTGCAGTGCATAAAATATATATATATACTGTCTCCTACATATATATATATATCCACTGCATCCAGTCTAACCAAGCCTATATCTGACTGCAGGCCATTCCTGGTGTACTTTTTCTAGTAAACTTCAGGCAGTGTTTTGCTAATCTAATTTTACAGTATGTCTGGAAGGCCACCAAGGAGAGGCAGACACTCACAGGCCACTAAAAGAGGGAAAGCAGGCTCTGTGTCTACAGCCAACAGTGCTGGTCATGGACACGGTGCATCCTCAGCACGTGGCCGTGGGGCACGCTTCTCCTTTTTTCCGGCAGCTGGCCGTGTTGAGCCACAACATGCAGAAGAGTTGGTAGAGTGGATCACAAAGCCGTCCTCATCCTCCTCATCCTCTGTCACCCAGGCTCAGAGTACTTTGGCTGCCAATGCAGCTGCCAAAGCGGCCTATTCAATGTCATCAGTTACGCCTTTCCTAGCCCCACCATCATGCACGGAGGAGTCCCCCGAACTGTTCGACCACAGTGTTGGGTACATGCTGCAGGAGGATGCGCAGCGTTTTAAAGGCTCCGATGATGGTACCCAGCTTAAGGAAGGCAGTAACGTGAGCCCAGAGAGAGGGGGTGCCCCAGAAGGACAACAAACTGGCAGTCATGTTCCCCCAGCTGCAGCATACTGCCAGGTTTGCTCCAGTGATGAGGAGGGAGGGGATGATGAGGTCACTGACTCTACATAGGTGCCTGATAGGAGAGAGGAGAAGGAGGAGGCAGATCTCCAATGAGGCAGGATGCCCTCCAAGGGCCAGCTTAAGGGCAGCCAACCGACTGCATCACACCGCTGAGCTATGCATGTGCAGGGCGCTGCTGACTCTGCGCGTTTTTCCAAAAGTTCTTCGGTGTGGGCTTTTTTTTGAGACATGTGCAGCAGATCGCACCGTTGCTGTTTGCAACATATGTCTGAAGCGTATCAAGCGTGGCCAAAACAGCAGCCGCTTGGGCACCACATGCTTGACCAGACATATGTCGAGCTCCCATGCAGTCCATTGGCAACACTACTTAAAAGACCCACACCAAAGAACAAGGCGGACCTCTCCTTGCTCCTCATCAGCTGGGATCTCCAACCCCACTATACCTTCAGTCCTCTCAGAAACCTGCACTGAGAGGAATGAAGGTGTAAAATTAAGTGTGCCAAGTACTTGTGGGCAATCTGCTATCGCTACACCAATGTCCGATTGTAGCAGGAAAATTTCCCTACCCCAGTTGCTAATCTGGCGAAAGAAATTTGGTCCCAGCCATCCACATGCCCAGCGGCTGAATGCTAGCTTGGCTAAATTAAAGGGCCAGCTTAAGGGCAGCCAACTGACTGCATCACTCCGCAGAGCTCCGCATGTGCAGGGCACTGCTGACTCTGCGCGTTTTTCCAAAAGTTCTTCGGTGTGGGCCTTTTTTTGAGACATGTGCAGCAGATCGCACCGTTGCTGTTTGCAACATATGTCTGAAGCGTATCAAGCGTGGCCAAAACAGCAGCCGCTTGGGCATCACATGCTTGACCAGACATATGTCGAGCTCCCATCCAGTCCGTTGGTAACACTACTTAAAAGACCCACACCAAAGAACAAGGCAGACCTCTCCTTGCTCCTCGTCAGCTGGGATCTCCAACCCCACTATACCTTCAGTCCTCTCAGAAACCTGCACTGAGAGGAATGAAGGTGTAGAATTAAGTGTGCCAAGTACTTGCGGGCAATCTGCTATCGCTACACCAATGTCCGATTGTAGCAGGCAAATTTCCCTACCCCAGTTGCTAAGCCGGCAAAAGAAATTTGGTCCCAGCCATCCACATGCCCAGCGGCTGAATGCTAGCTTGGCTAAATTGCTAGCACTCCAACTGCTGCCTTTTCAGCTGGTAGACTCTGCCCCCTTTCGTGAATTTGTGGAATGTGCGGTACCTCAGTGGCAGGTTCCCAAACGCCACTTTTTTCACGGAAGGCGATTCCGGCTCTCTACCGGCATGTGGAAGGCAATTTCTTGGCCTCGTTGGACAGGGCGGTCAGCGGTAAGGTGCATATTACCGCTGACTCATGGTCCAGCAGGCATGGACAGGGATGTTACCTTTCTTTCACGGTGCACTGGGTAACTCTGCTGGCAGCTGGGAAGGATGCAGGACAGGGTACAGTATTGTTGGAGCTTGTTCCTCCACCACGCCTCCAAAATTCTGGTAGCAGTGATTCTGCCACACCTCTCTCCTCCACCCCCTCCTCTTCTTCTTCCTCTATGGCCTCTTCCTGTGCAGATTTGTCCTCGGAACCAGCAGTGATCCATAGGCGTTCAAGGGGCTACGCATGCACTCAGGCAAAAAGATGCTATGCAGTGCTTGAGTTGGTCTGCTTAGGGGACAGAAGCCACACTGGGGCAGAGATTCTGTCAGCTTTGCAGGGGCAGGCTCAGAGGTGGTTGACGCCACGCCAGGTTCAGCCAGGAATGGTGGTTTGCGACAATGGCACCAACCTCCTCTCCGCCCTCCGACAGGGACACTTGACCCATGTGCCCTGTTTGGCTCACGTCCTTAATTTGGTGGTGCAGTAGTTCTTGTGCAGGTACCCGGGCTTACAGGATCTCCTGAGGCAGGCCAGGAAAGTCTGTGGGCATTTCCGCCAGTCATATAATGCCAGTGCTATGCTGGCTGACCTCCAAAAGGAATGCAAACTGCCCAAGAACCGCCTCACCTGTGACATGCCCACCAGGTGGAACTCAACGTTGGCAATGCTGCAGTGGCTGCACACGCAGCAGAGGGCCATCAATGAGTACCTGTGCGAGTATGGCACCAGGACAGGCGAGCTTGGCTTTTTTTCGCCACGCCAGTGGCTCGTGATCAAGGATGCATGCACTGTCCTATCACCATTTGAGGAGGCCACGAGGATGGTGAGCAGTGACAGAGCATGCATCAGTGATACTGTCCCTCTTGTCTACCTGTTGGAGCACACTCTGCGTGGAATAATGGACAGGGCACTTGAGGCAGAACAGAGGGAGGAAGAGGAGGACTTCCTTACCTCTCAAGGCCCCCTTTATCCAGACAGTATTCCTGGGGCCCGCCGATCACACAGGAAGAGGACGAGGAGGAGGAGGAGGATTGTGTCAGCATGGAGGTGAAGCCTAGCACTCAGCATCAGCAGCAGTCTTCAAGGGATCATTTTCAGTCCCCAGAAACACATGGACTTGTACGTGGCTGGGATGAGGTGGCTGCGGATCATGTCGTCCTTAGTGACCCAGAAGACTCCGGACCGAATGTCTCAGCAAGCCTACGCTGCATGGCCTCCCTGATCCTGCAAAGCCTGCGAAAGGACCCTTGGATTCGTGGTATCAAGGAGAGGGATCATTACTGGCTGGCAACCCTTCTTGATCCACGTTACAAGGGTAAGGTTGTGGAACTTATCCAGCCGTCGCAGAGGGAGCAGAGGATGAAACATCTTCGGGAGGCCTTGCAGAAATTTCCTGGTCCTGGACAACGTGTTGCTGAGGCTTCGGTCAGTCACAGAAGGAGCGGTGCAGAAGGTGGCCGTCTGACCGATGCGTTCAGACAATTTTTTAGTCCGCAGCCACAAGGTCTGATCGGTTCCAGCAACCATCGCCAGCGTCTAATTTACATAGTGCAGGAATACCAAGGGGCAAGATCAGACTTGGAGACCTTTCCAACCGAAAATCCACTGGGTTACTGGGTCTTGAGGATGGATCACTGGCCAGAGCTTGCACAGTATGCAATTGAGCTACTGGATTTTCCTGCATCCAGCGTTCTTTCGGAACGCACATTCAGTGCTGCTGGAGGCTTTGTAACGGATCACAGAGTGTGCCTGTCCACAGACTCGGTTGATCGTCTCACCTTCATAAAAATTAGTCAGTCTTGGATCACCAGCTACCAAGCCCCTGATGCTGATGTAACCGATAATTTTTTTTATGAATGTGAGATCCCTTGAAGACTGCCTATGCTGATGCTGAGTGACTATCCTGTTATGCTAAATGACTATCCTATTCCTCCTCAATGTTCATGTTGATAGCTTCTAAGAACATTTTTGGTTCTGGGCACCACCACCAGTGCCTAAAGCCCAATTTTTCTGCCCCTGTTTAACAGGGGCGTGTAATTACAATTTTTGCTGTAATATTTTGCAGCAGGGCTCGTTCCTATGCTCAACTAGAGTATCTGTGAGGGGTTGTAGTGTTGTGGCACCAGCACCAGTGCCTAAGGCTCAATTTTTCTGCCCCTGTTTAACCACTTGTCCCCCGCCCACTGTCAATTGACGGCGGGCGGAGGATACTCTTGTTCTGGGAGGACGTCATATGACGTCCTCCCTTTAAAACAAGCTAGGAGGCGCGCGCCCGTCGCGTTCACAAGGCCCCGGTGCGTGTGCCCGGCGGCCGCGATTGCCGCCGGGCACCCGCGATTGCCCGGGAAACGAGCAGGAAAGTGGATCTCTGTGTGTAAACACAGAGATCCACGTCCTGTGAGGGAGAGGGGACCGATGGTGTGTCCCTTGTACATAGGGACAACCATCAGTCACCTCCCCCAGTCAGTCCCCTCCCCCCACAGTAAGAACACATTGAGGGAACATATTTAACCCCTTCCCGCCCCCTAGTGGTTAACCCCTTCCCTGCCAATCACATTTATACAGTAATCAATGCATTTTTATAGCAGGGATCGCTGTATAAATGTGAATGGTCTCAAAAATGTGTCAAAAGTGTCCGATGTGTCCGCCGCAATATCACAGTCACAATAAAAAATCGCAGATCGCCGCCATTACTAATAAAAAAATAAAAAAATAAAAATGCTATAAATCTATCCCCTATTTTGTAGACGCTATAACTTTTGCGCAAACCAATCAATACGCGCTTATTGCGATTTTTTATTTTTATTTTTTTTACCAAAAATATGTAGAAGAATACGCATCGGCCTAAACTGAGGAAAATTTTATTTAAAAAAAAAAATGGGTATTTATTAGAGCAAAAAGTAAAAAATAGTGTTTTTTTTCCCAAACTGGACGCTCTTCTTTTGTTTATAGCGCAAAAAATAAAAACCGCAGAGGTGATCAAATACCACCAAAAGAAAGCTCTATTTGTGGGAAAAAAAGGACACAAATTTCGTTTGGGAGCCACGTCGCACGGCCGCGCAATTGTCATTCAAAGTGTGACAGCGCTGAAAGCTGAAAAATGGCTTGGGCAGGAAGGGGGTTTTCGTGCACAGTAGAGAAGTGGTTAACAGGGGCGTGTAATTACAATTTTTGATCTAATATTTAACAGAAGGGCCCGTTCCTGCGCCCACCAAGAGTAACTGTGATGCTTTACAGTGTTGTGTCACCACCATCACCACCACCGCCGCCTAAGGCCCAATTTTTCTGCCCCTGTTTAACAGGGGAGCGTAATTACAATTTTTGATCTAATATTTCACAGCAGGGCCCGTTCCTGCACCCACCAAGAGTAAGTGTGAGGGCTTACAGTGTTCTGGTACCACCAACTAGGGTGACCACATTTCCAAACTGCCATTCAGGGACACCCCCCCCCCCCCCAAAAAAATGATGATTTTTGACCAAAAAAATGCAGATTTTTGGGGCAGGGGCGTATCATGAAATCAGCGGGCCCGTGTGCAAGATCAAAAGTGCTCCCTAGGCATCAAGAAGAACAAAAATATGGCGCGGAAAGCGCATCGTGGTGAATAGTGGACATGTCTTAAATTGCGCTAAATATTGGCTTAAAGGGGGTGTTGTTAAAGAGTCTGAGATGACTTATATAGTGCAAAATGTGATAATGTTAAATAGGGAATGCAGAGTGTATGGTGGTGAGTAGTATGTACAGGAGAGGAGTGCGGAGTGTATGGGGGGGGGTAATATGTACAGGAGAGGAGTGCGGAGTGTATGGCGGGGGGTAATATGTACAGGAGAGGAGTGCAAAGTGTATGGCGGGGGGTAATATGTACAGGAGAGGAGTGTGGAGTGTATGGTGGGGGGTAATATGTACAGGAGAGGAGTGTATGGCGGGGGGGTAATATGTACAGGAGAGGAGTGCGGAGTGTATGGAGGGGGGTAATATGTACAGGAGAGGAGTGCAAAGTGTATGGCGGGGGGTAATATGTACAGGAGAGGAGTGTGGAGTGTATGGCGGGGGGTAATATGTACAGGAGAGGAGTGTGGAGTGTATGGAGGGGGGTAATATGTACAGGAGAGGAGTGCAAAGTGTATGGCAGGGGGTAATATGTACAGGAGAGGAGTGTGGAGTGTATGGCGGGGGGTAATATGTACAGGAGAGGAGTGTGGAGTGTATGGCGGGGGGTAATATGTACAGGTGAAGAGTGCAGAGTGTATGGCGGGGGGGGTAATATGTACAGGAGAGGAGTGCGGAGTGTATGGTGGGGGGTAATATGTACAGGTGAAGAGTGCGGAGTGTATGGCGGGGGGTAATATGTACAGGTGAAGAGTGCGGAGTGTATGGCGGGGGGGGGTAATATGTACAGGAGAGGAGTGCGGAGTGTATGGCGGGGGGTAATATGTACAGGTGAAGAGTGCGGAGTGTATGGCGGGGGGTAATATGTACAGGTGAAGAGTGCGAAGTGTATGGCGGGGGGTAATATGTACAGGAGAGGAGTGCGGAGTGTATGGCGGGGGTAATATGTACAGGAGAGGAGTGCGGAGTGTATGGCGGGGGGTAATATGTACAGGAGAGGAGTGCGTAGTGTATGGCGGGGGGTAATATGTACAGGAGAGGAGTGCGGAGTGTATGGCAGAGGGTAACATGTACAGGAGAGGAGTGCGGAGTGTATGGCGGGGGGTAACATGTACAGGAGAGGAGTGCGGAGTGTATGGCGGGGGGGGGGGTAATATGTACAGGAGAGGAGTTCGGAGTGTATGATGGTGAGTAACATGTACAGGAGAGGAGTGCAGTGTATGGCGGTGAGTAGTATGTATATGAGAGGAGTGCTGAGTGTATGGGGGGGGTAGTTAGTTGAGAGAGGAGGAAGAGGAGTGAAATACCACCTCCTGATAGTCTGTCAGCCACTGCTATACCACCTTGGTGATGGGGCACTCCGAAGGATGTAAGGGGGCACTCTGGAGGCACTAAGGGGGCACCCTGGAGGTTGTAAGGGGGGGGATGTAAGGGGGCACTCTGGCGGTACTTAGTCAGAGCCCCCTTACATCCTCCGGGGGGCCCCCTTAGTGCCTCCTTACATTCTCCTCCAGAGTGCCCCCTTACATTCTCGAGAGTGCCCCCTTACATTCTCGAGAGTGCCCCCTTACATTCTCCTCCAGAGTGCCCCCTTACATTCTCCTCCAGAGTGCCCCCTTACATTCTCCTCCAGAGGGCCCCCTTACATTCTCCTCCAGAGGGCCCCCTTACATTCTCCTCCAGAGGGCCCCCTTACATTCTCCTCCAGAGGGCCCCCTTACATTCTCCTCCAGAGGGCCCCCTTACATTCTACTCCAGAGGGTCCCCTTACATTCTACTCCAGAGGGTCCCCTTACATTCTACTCCAGAGTGTCCCCTTAGTACTACTGTACTAAGGGGCACTCTGGAGAAAGTAAAGGGGAGGTAGGGAGCACTCTGGAGTGTGACAAGGGGGGGTCATAGAAACATTGGGGGGGGAGACAGTGTGACAAGGGGGGTCAGTGTGACAAGGGGGGTCATAGAAACATTAGGGGGAGACAGTGTGACAAGGGGGGGTCAGTGTGACAAGAGGGGGTCATGGAAACATTGGGGGGGAGACAGTGTGACAAGGGGGGTCATAGAAACATTGGGGGAGACAGTGTGACAAGGGGGGTTCATAGAAACTTTGGGGGAGACGGTGTGACTAGGGGGGTCAGTGTGACAAGGGGGGGTCGTAGAAACATTGGGGGAGACAGTGTGACAAGGGGGGTCATAGAAACATCGGGGGGGCAATGTGACAAGGGGGGTGATAGAAACATTGGGGGGGGGAGACAGTGTGACAGGTGGAGGACATGTGGAGTGGACACTATTCTCCCTCATGTGCAGGGCACTCTGTCTTATGCTGGCACCAGCCCTGACTGACAAAATCATCTCACACCACAACACAGATCAGAGAATCCTCAGAACTCCCCCCCCCTTCTCCTCCTCAGGTCGGCGTTTCTCTTACTGTGGCTGGTGGTCTCCTGAGTCCTGCAGCATCTGTTCCTGGTCGGCTGTGTGGATAAACGACATGCTGCTCAGCCAATCATCCCCGATCCAGCACTGAGGTCCCTTCATTTTGCAGTTCCGCGCCAACACTATGCAGACTGCCATGTGACACACGGGGCCTCTGAATGGGGAGGGGGCGGGGCTGGAAGGAGAGGACAGCCAGACAGGCTTCAGCTGACGTCACTGGTTGCTAGACGCGGAGCGGCCCCTAGCCTAGCAACCAGACTGTATCATCAAGTGAGAGATGCCTTAAACTTTCTAAGGTGGTGGCGGCAGGTGGGCAGAGTTGGCGGAGTGGACTGGTGTGGACTGGTCACTGTGGTTTTTGTTCATTCCGGGACTTCTGTATTGTCCCGGAATGAACTAGCCGGGACACGGGACAAAAATCACCAATCAGGGACTGTCCCAGGCAATCCGGGATACGTGGGCACCCTACCACCAACACCTAAGGCCCAAATATCTGCAGAGTATATAGGGCAGGCCGTATAGTATATATATATATATACAGGCGGTCCCCTACTTTCAAACATCCAACTTACAAACGACTCCTACTTGCAAACGGAAGGATACAACAGGAAGTGAGAGGAAATCTACCCCTAGGAAGGGAAATTCTCTCCTGTAAGAGTTATTATGGGAAAAAGGTGTCTCCTCTCTACTGATGCTTTATCACCAATCCTTGTTTCCCTAAAAACCCAGAATTTTCAAAATCCAATTGTCATTAGGACAGAAAGTGAGGTGAAATCTTCTGAACAGGAGCACAGACAGCAAAACAAATGTTACAGGGTAGGGATGGGCCCGGTGTTCGATTCAAACCCATGTTCGAATCGAACATCGGCCGTTCGTCCACTCGTCGAGTCCAGAACTCTGCCGGCCGTTCGCATCAAATTTGTGTGATGTGAACGGCCCACAATGCACTGCGCCAGTCGCAGTGCATTGCTGGCTGATGATTGGCCAAGCATGCACTGTGACCCCGCATGCTTGGCCAATCATAGCACCAGCAGCCAGGAGAGCAATAATTGGCCACAGGCAGGATGCCTGTGGCCAATTATAGCTCAGGGGGTTTAGTACACGCCCCACACTATATAAGGCCACCGCGCCGGCGGCCTTGTGTAGTGTGTTCCGGCGTTCAGGGAAAGAGGATTGATAGGCAGGGACAGTGTGAACTTCCTTTCATTCATTTTCTTTGTGGGGAAAGTGCAGGGAATAGGCAGGGATAGTGTGTTCTTCTCAGGCATTTGCGCGTGGGGAAAGTGCTGTTCTCTATAAATCCAGCCATCTGCAGGAGTTAGTGTGTGTGCTGTGTGAGTCCAGCACAGCACAGTATAAACCTGCACCTGTATCTACCATTTAGTGCAGTTCTCCATTAATCCAGCCATCTGCAGGAGTTAGTGTTTGTGTTGTGTGAGTCCAGCACAATATACACTACCCAATTGCTGTTTTTCCCATCTCCCTGCAGGCCATTACAATGTCTGGAAGGCCAACAAGGAGAGGCAGACAGTCACGAGCCAAGAAAAGAGGGCAAGCAGGCTCTGTGTCTGGGGGCAACAGTGCTGGTCGTGGACGCGGTGCATCGTCATCAGCACGTGGCCATGGGACACGCTTGTCCTTATTTTTGGCAGCTGGACGTGTTGAGCCGCATCATGCCGAAGGCTTGGTAGAGTTGATGACCAAGTCCTCCTCATCCTTCTCATCCTCTCTCACCCAGGCTCAGGGTACTGCCAAAGCAGCTGCCAACGCGTACTCTTCCCTCATCTCAATGTCATCAGTCACCCCTTCCCTAGACCCACCATGTCCTCCTGAGGAGTCCCCCGAACTGTTTGAGCACAGTGTTGGGTACATGCTCCAGGAGGATGCCCAGCGTTTTTAAGGCTCTGATGATGATACCCAGCTAGAGGAAGGCAGTAGCGTGAGAGCAGAGAGAGGGGATGCTCAAGAAGGACACCAATCTGTCAGTCATGTTCCAGCAGCTGCAGCATACTGCCAGATTGGCTCCAGTGGTGAAGAGGGAGGGGATGATGAGGTCACTGACTCCACGTCCGTGCCTGACCGGAGAGAGGAGGAGGAATAGGAGGAGGAGGCGGCATATCTCCAACGAGGCAGGATGCCCTCCGGGGGCCAGCTTGAGGGCAGCACACCAACTGAATCACACCGCAGAGCTCCGCCTGTGCAGGGCGCTGCCTCTGCGCGTTATTACAAAAGTTCTTTGGTGTGGGCCTTTTTTGAGATGAGTGCATCAGATCGCACCGCTGCTGTTTGCAACATATGTCTCAAGCGTATCTCGCGTGGCCAAAACATCAGCCGCTTGGGCACCACAAGCATGACCAGACATATGTTGACCTGCCATGCAGCTCGTTGGCAAGCGTACCTTAAAGACCCACACCAAAGAACAAAGCGGACCGCTCCTTGCTCCTCATCAGCTGGGATCTCCAACCCCACTATACCTTCAGTCCTCTCTGAAACCTGCACTGAGAGGAATGAAGGTGTAGAATTAGGTGTGTCACAGCCAAGTACTTGCGGGCACTCTGCTAGCAGTACACCGACGTCCGATTCTAGCAGGCAAATTTCCCTGCCCCAGCTGCTGGACCGTCGAAAGAAGTTCACTCCCAGCCATCCACATGCCCAGCGGTTGAATGCTAGCTTGGCTAAATTGCTAGCACTTCACCTGCTGCCTTTTCAGTTGGCAGACTCGGCCCCCTTCCCCTTCCCTTGTGCAATGTGCGGTTCCTCAGTGGCAGGTTCCCAAACGCCACTTTTTCTCACGGAAGGCGATTCCGGCTCTCTACCGGCATGTGGAAGGCAATGTGTTGGCCTCGCTGGACAGGGCGGTCAGCGGTAAGGTGCATATTACCGCTGACTCATGGTCCAGCAGGCATGGACAGGGACGTTACCTATCTTTCACGGCCCATTGGGTCACTCTTTTGGCAGCTGGAAAGGATGCAGGACAAGGTGCAGTAGTGTTGGAGGTTGTTCCGCCGCCACGCCTCCAAAATGGTACTACTGGTTGTGACACACCTCTCTCCTCCACCCCCTCCTCTTCTTCTTCTTCCTCCATGGCCTCTTCGAGTGCTTTGTCCTCGGAACCAGCGGTGCTCCGTAGGCGTTCAAGGGGCTACGCAAGTACGCAGGCAAAAAGATGCCATGCCGTGCTTGCGCTGGTGTGTTTGGGGGACAGGAGCCACACTGGGGCAGAGGTTCTGTCAGCTCTGCAGGGGCAGGTCAAGAGGTGGTTGACGCCACGCCAGCTTAAGCCAGGAATGGTGGTTTGTGACAATGGCACCAACCTCCTCTCCGCCCTGCGACAGGGACAACTAACCCATGTGCCCTGTATGGCTCACGTCCTTAACCTGGTGGTGCAGCGGTTCTTGGGCAGGTACCCAGGCTTACAGGATGTCCTGAGGCAGGCCAGGAAAGTCTGTGTGCATTTCCGCCGATCATATAATGCCAGTGCTCGCCTGGCTGAGCTGCAAAAGGAGTTGATCATGCCCAAGAACCGCCTTATATGTGACATGCCCACCAGGTGGAACTCAACGTTGGCCATGCTGCAGCGGCTGCACACGCAGCAGAGGGCCATCAATGAGTACCTGTGCGACTACGGCACCAGGACAGGGTCAGGGGAGCTCTGTTTTTTTTCACCACGCCAGTGGGGCATGATCAGGGATGCATGCACTGTCCTGGCACCATTTGAGGAGGCCACGAGGATGGTGAGCAGTGACAGTGCATGCATCAGTGACACTGTACCTCTTGTCCACCTGTTGGAGCACACGCTGCGTGGAATAATGGACAGGGCACTTGAGGCAGAACAAAGGCAGGAAGAGGAGGACTTCCTTGCATCTCAAGGCCCCCTTTATCCAGACAGTGTTCCTTCTCTCCCACCCATCACACAGGATGAGGAGGAGGAGGAGGAGGAGGATTGTGTCAGCATGGAGGTGGAGGCTGGCACTCAGCATCATCAGCAGCAGTCTTTTAGGGATGATTTACAGTCCCAAGAAACCAGTGGACTTGTACGTGGCTGGATGGAGGTGGCTGCGGATCATGTCATCCTTAGTGACCCAGAGGACTCCGGACCGAATGCCTCAGCTAACCTACGCTGCATGGCCTCCCTGATCCTGCAAACCCATGCTGTTGTTCTCAATAATTTTCATCCATATTGCCGGGACCAGACATTACATTACAGCCGCAAGCAGTTTTAAATGACTTTTATTCCTTTAGAAATGACATTTTGTGCAGGGACTGTTCTAAACACAGGAAACACGCCCCAATTTACAGGCATACTATACACCCCCCAGGTATGATAGTTAAAGGAATATTTCACTTTTATTTTTTCACTTTAAACATCATTAAAATCACTGCTCCCGAAAAAACTGCAGTTTTTTTGCATTGATACATGTCCCCTGGGGCAGGACCCGGGTCCCCAAACCCTTTTTAGGACAATAACTTGCATATTAGCCTTTATAATTCGCACTTTTGATTTCTCACGTTTGAGTCCCATAGACTTTAACAGTGTTCGAATGTTTGCGCAAACTTTTGGTCCGTTCGCATGTTCTGGATGCGAACCGAACCGGGGGGGGGGGTGGGGGGTGTTCGGCTCATCCCTATTGTAGGGTATACATGGCCTTTATAAAGATTGAAAATGTGAAAATGACTTTTGACATTATATTACCATTTAAAGCTTCAATGAGGTTTCTACTTTCATTTTTTTTCCATTGAGACAAACAGTTACAAAGTAGCAATCACAATCGGTCAATCACCCTTTAATAAAATTGGAGATGCGCCGGATTTCTAATCCCACACTAAGGACCCTTTCACACTGGGGCGGGCAGGAGCGGTGGCGGTATAGCAGCGTGATTTGCAGCGCTGCTATACCGTCGTTCTTACCACGGTATGCGGTCGCTAGGGGGGTGAATTTAACCCCCGCTAGCGGCCGAAAAAGGGTTAATACCGCCCGCAAACCGCGGCTATTGCAGCGGTTTGCGGGCGGTATTACCGCGATGTCCCATTGATTTCAATGGGCACCCGCGGTAAAGGAGCGGTGAACACACCGCTCCTTTACCGCTGTAAAAAAGCGGCTAGTAGGACTTTTGGAGCGGTCCTGCTAGCGCACCGCTTCAGTGTGAAAGCCTTCGGGCTTTCACATTGAAGGCACAGGGCAGGATTTTTTCATGCGGTATAATAGCGCTAATATTAGCGCTAAACGGCATGAAAAACGCCCCAGTGTGAAAGCGGCCTAATAGAAAACTGTTATAAGGAGGCACATAATGTGTGATACTGACATCAGACACCCAGCTTCCCCCCCACCCCCCCCCCCCCTCATTCCGCTGTACTCCATGTAACAACACTGTCCAGCCCTTCTCTATGAAGACTTTGCTGTAGGTCCGCATGGCAGATGGAGGCTGCCAGTTCCTGGTCCCCTTTGCTCATCCGGTGTAGCTCTATTGTCAATCACTTGTCAGTATGACTGACAGCACGCCAGGCCACCCACGTGTGCAGACGCCCATCACATACACCGCGCCCGGCTACACGGGAGTACACGTGTGTTCACACAGGACAAAGTGCAAGAAGAATGACAGGGCCTCTTTGTATGCAAGAGCTGCTTGAGTTGCCCCCACTTTACTGCAAAAAAAAAGTGTTAACAAATGCAAAACAGGGAGAATACACTAAAACATTTACCTTGGGGAACAAAGGATGCCAAGTTTAGGGGGCAAAAACGGGAATTCTTTATAAATTGGTTATTTACGTTCTCTGTATTGACAATGATTCTGTGTTGCTTTCACCTTTGTGTATATTTGGGGCAATGAGTGTAGATATTGCTGAGAACAGCTATGTAATATAATAAAATAATTATTATAAATAATAATAATAATAATTATTATTATGATTAATATTATAATTAGTTGTATTATTATTAATAATAATAATCATCATCATCATAACATTAATTATAATAATCTGTAATATGTATATATATATATATATATATATATATATATATATTATTTTTATTAGTATTATTATTATTATTATTAATAATAATATTTTTATTATTATTATTGTTGTTATTATTAAATTTTATTATTATTATTATTATTACTACTAATATTATTATTATTATTATTTTCATTATTATTATTAATAATAATAATCATTTTTATTATTATTATGTTATTTTTTTAAATATATTATTATTAATAATTATTATTATTATTATACAGGATCTACTACAGTATATAACGCCAATAGTTTCCATACTTTACAAAATACGATACAAAAGTGTTAGAGGGAGCTTGCAATCTAATAGTGCGATTTGAATGTGGCGCAGGAATGTGGGTTTCCAGCACCATGTTCTGGTATGAACGAGCCCTGGATGTCCAGCAGTCTACTTAAGCACTTCTGTTATCTTATGTGTCCATGCACACAGTCTCGTTTATTTTCGTTTTTAGGCAGTTGCGTTTAACCTCGTTTTTCTGAAAGCAAAAAAATGGGTTCAGACGCCAAAGATTTCCACGTTTCAGACGCTAAACGCGTTTTCGTTTATAAGCGTTTTTAAAGGTGACCTATTTTTTTTATATTAAAAATCTCAAAAATGATGGCAAATTATAAAAAACCATAAAAAAATATATAAAAAAAATGTAAGTGCTTGCATTGCATTGTGGACAATCCACAACTTGTGGCAGGTGACGTGGCAAGTGGACAATCCACAACTTGTGGCAAGTGGACAATCCACAACTTGTGGCAGGTGACCTGGCAGGCGACGTGACCAGGTGACGTGGCAAGTGGACAATCCACAACTTGAGGGCAGGTGACGTGGCAGGTGACGTGGCCAGGTGACGTGGCAAGTGGACAATCCACAACTTGTGGGCAGGTGACGTGGCAAGTGGACAATCCACAACTTGTGGCAGGTGACGTGGCCAGGCGATGTGGCAGGTGGCGTGGCCAGGTGATGTGGCAAGTGGACAATCCACAACTTGTGGCAGGTGACGTGGCCAGGTGACGTGGCAAGTGGACAATCCACAACTTGTGGCAGGTGACGTGGCCAGGTGACGTGGCAAGTGGACAATCCACAACTTGTGGCAGGTGGCGTGGCCAGGTGACGTGGCAGGTGACGTGGCAAGTGGACAATCCACAACCTGTGGCAGGTGGCGTGGCCAGGTGACGTGGCAAGTGGACAATCCACAACTTCTGGCAGGTGACGTGGCCAGGTGACGTGGCAAGTGGACAATCCACAACTTGTGGCAGGCTACTCACTCTGGTCTTACAAAATGGCTGAAATGGTTAATAATACTGTTTTTTGAGCTTAGGGAGGGTCTTATGATGTTTCCTAACTAAACGCTTCTAGACGCAAATGCGGCAAAATTGGGGTGTCTAAATGCCGGTTTCAACCTTCGTTCAGAAGACTTTGCACCAGCGTCCCGTGTACATGGCTTAAAAACTTACATTAAAATACACTATATTACCAAAAGTATTGGGACACCTGCCTTCACAGTCTCTGCTCTAAATCATCCCAAAGGTGTTCTATCGGATTCAGGTCAGGACTCTATGCAGGCCAGTCAAGTTCCTCCACCCCAAACTCGCTTATCCATGTATTTATTGACCTTGCTTTGTGCACTGGTGGGCAGTCATGTTGGAACAGGAAGGGGCCGTCCCCAAACTGTTCCCACAAAGTTGGGGGCATGGAATTGTCCAAAATGTCTTGGTATGCCGACACCTTAAGAGTTCCCTTCACTGGAACTAAAGGGCCAAACCCATCCCCTGAAAAGGCGCCCTTCCCTACCGCTGTCTCTCCTGCCCGCCCTTTGTCCCGGCCTTGCTGCACCGGGGGCATGAGTGTGTTATTCCGTAGCACCCCACCGACAAGTTAGTCAGCTATCACCCCTGGTGGCACAGTGGATCCATCGAAGACTTCAAGATTACTTTGCGCAGAACTCTCTGGGAGGTTCAAAAAGTTGACCTGCAATCGACATCACTGCAAGAACACAGCATAATGCCGCGTACAGACGATCGGACATTCCGACAACAAAACCGTGGGTGTTGGCCCAAACTTGTCTTGCGTACACACGGTCGCACAAATGTTGTCGGAAATTGCGAACGTCAAGAACGCCGTCACGTACGACGGCACAATAAAAGGGAAGTTCAATACCAAGTGCGGCACTCTTTGGGCTCCTTCTTCTAATCTCGTGTTAGTAGAAGTTTGGTGAGAGACGATTCGCGCTTTTCAGTCGACGAATGTGCTATCTCCATTACGAACGCCAGTTTTACCAGACCGCGCGCTCCCGTCTCGTACTTGATTCAGAGCAGGCGTGGAATTTTGTGCGTCGGCACTGCATACGCACGATCAGGAATTTCCGACATTTGAACTTTTGTTGTCGGGAAAAACTGGAGAACCAGCTCTCAAACGTTTGTTGTCGGAAATTCGGACAGCAAAATGTCCAATGGAGCCTACACACGGCCGGAATATCCGAAACCAAAAAAGCTCACATCGAACATTTGTTGTCGGAAATTCCGATCGTGCGGACGCGGCATAAGACTTTTCCAACGGAGACCTCAAGAAACGGAGGGTTCAGCCATCTGCAGCCGCCCATCGGAAGGAGGCCCCCCCCCGGTGGAACGATGTAACAAGCTGACGTTGAGTTCTGGATGGTGCGAGACGTTGTGAGTATAGAGTGAGCCCCGGACGCAGGTGACCGGCCGCTGGCGTACAGATGAGACAGAGCAAATAAATGAGAGCTTTGGCGTGAACAGATGCTTTCTGAGTGACGTGTAATAAATTATCCCTGACAGATGTGCGAGGCTCCCACACAATATTTGCTCAGCACATGAGACCCCATTGAGTCTGGGCTGGCAGGAAGCCCTGTATATTTTTCAAAGGCCGCTCCGTCACAGATAGGGGTCCGCCGAGGAGCACAGTTCATGTTTGGCCAGGCTAGGTATGGTTACAGCCTCCTCCCGGGAGACCTGGCGGCGTGTCGGCAGGTGTTGAGAGATTGAGGGATTTGAAGCCCCATCCCCCCCTTTGGAGACCCCCTGACAACCATCCTCCGTGAGATCAGGGTTCTTGTGCAGGAACAAAGACATGAAAATATTATGCCAGTAATGGAGCAGAAGAAGTCTTCTGGTCACTGAGGTCTTCTAATGGTCCAGTATGGAGCCACATCTATACCTAGCCCAATGAGAACACCTCTCTGTCCCGTATTTGTGTAACATACTTAAAATAACGAGATGCTAATACTCAAAAGCAGGGCCGCCATCAGGGGGGTACAGGCAGTACACCTGTAAGGGGCCCGGAGGTCCCCAGAGGCCCGGAGGCCCCCAGGCCCCCGGATGGCAACCCCCCTTTTTTTTATTATTTTTTTTTTTTTTTTTTATTTCTCTTTTTTTTTTTTTTGTAAGGGGCCCAGAGGTCCCCAGAGGCCTGGAGGTCCCCAGGGGCCCGGATGACAAGCCCCCCCCCTTTTTTTTTATACATTATTTTTTTTTTTATTTCTCTTTTTTTTTCCGTAAGGGACCCAGAGGTCCCCAGAGGCCCGGAGGTCCCCAGGGCCCTGGATGGCAACCCCCCTTTTTTTTAATTATTTTTATTTTTATTTTTTATTTCTCTTTTTTTCTTCGTAAGGGACCCAGAGGTCCCCAGAGGCCCGGAGGTCCCCAGGACCCCCGGGTGGCAACCCCCCTTTTTTTTTTCTTATATATAAAATTTGTATTTTTTATTATTTTTTTTTTTATTATTTTTATTATTATTATTTTATTATTATTTTTTTGTTAGGGACCCAGAGGCCCGGAGGTCCCCAGGTGACAACCCCCCCCTTTTTTTTTTTGGAAGGGGCCCAGAGGTCTCCAGGGTCCCGAAAGGGAACCCCTTTTTTTTATAATTTATTTTTATTTTTTTATTTATTTTTTTATTTTTTATTTCTCTTTTTTTTTTCCGTAAGGGACCCAGAGGTCCCCAGGGCCCCGCGGATGGCAACCCTGCTTCTTTTTTTTTTTTGTTCTTTTGTACTTTTAATTTGTTCGTCAGCACCCAAAGCCCCCCAGACCTCAACAATTCGCGGCAGGAGCACCCCCCCCCCGCTTCTCAATTCGTGGCACCCCCCCCCCCTTGCTTCTCAACCAACTCGCAGCAGCCCTCTGCTCCAGGGGGCCCATGCCTGAAGCTGTGTAATGGGCCCCAAAATTCCTGATGGCGGCCCTGCTCAAAAGATGGAGTAAGTGGTTGTCCAAGTAAACATCGTTCCTAGACCAAAACTGGTAAGAAGCTTTTTTCGAGATCTTCCACTCATCTGTCACTTGGCCTTCAAGTCGTTTTGGCCTTGTGCCTCAATTTGCAAAAGTTCAATGGTAGAACATCCTCGGCCCATTGACTTCTCCAAAAGGATCCCTTTCTAACCACAAATGATGCAATGTTTTGGTGCCACGCATTATCAGCCCCCTCACCAGACAGGCAGTGACATTGATAAAGGGGCTGATGATGTATGGCTCCGAAATGTTGCGTCACGTGTAATTAATAAAGGAGCTCCCTCAATGTTCTAACATTTAAGAAGGGCACAACGGCACCATTTGTTCCTCCTTTGTTACGTGTCAGTGCTGCTGATCTCCTGCATCTTCTTTTCACCCACTTCTTGTCTACAACGTCTCCATGGATGGTGAAAACAGCATAGCTCCCAACTGATTGGCCGGGAGGAGAAGCGACCGACAGGACTCGGGAGGAGATGCGTGGGGGGGGGGAGCCGCTACCGGGATGGGGTGAGGGCGGGGCTGGCGGGGGCCCTGGTGGGCAACGGGCGATCGATTGAGTGATGTGGGGGAGGGCAATCGGGCGAGCGCCGGGGAGGTTTATGTGGTTGGTTGGCTGGCTGGGGTGGTGGGGGGGGGTCTGGGTGGCCCATAAGCTGCTAGGGTGACCACGTGTCCCGCATTTTGTAGGTCTGTCCCGGGCACCTTCATTCCAGGACAATACAGTGTCCCGGAATGAAACTGACACAGCCACCCCCCAGCAGGGCCGCCATCAGGAATTTTGGGGCCCCTTACACAGCTTCAGGCATGGGCCCCCTAGAGCAGAGGAGAACCGGGGAGGAGGGGGGCTGCCGCCGCAAATTAAGAAGCGGGGGGCTGCCGCAAATTGAGAAGCGGGGGCTTTGGGTGCTGACGAACGAAAAAAAAAAAACCTCCGGGCCTCTGGGACCTCTGGGCCCCTTACAAAAAAATAAAGAAAATATAGAAAAAATAAAGAAAAATTTATACAAAAAAAAGGGGGGTTGCCATCCGGGGCCCTGGGGACCTCTGGGCCTCTGGGGACCTCTGGACCACTTACAAAAAAATAAAATAATAATATATATTTTTTTTATATAAAAAATACATTAAAAAGGGGGATTGCCATCCGGGGCCCTGGGGACCTCCGGGCCCCTGGGGACCTCTGGGCCCCTTACAAAAAATAAGTACATTTTTTTTTTTTAAAGGGGTGTTGCCATCTGGGCCCCTTACAGGTGTACTGCCTGTACCCCCCTGATGGCGGCCCTGCCCCCCAGGCCAATCTGATGCCCCCAAAAAAAGGCTGCCACATCACTGCTTTACTCACCGACAGTACTTGTCCTGATCAGGAATGCCTGGAGGATCACAATCCCCGCCCCCTGCTTGTGATTGGAGAAATCATAAATCCCGGCTCTTGTGTCCAATCACTGTGCTGTGATTCGTTACAGCACAAGCTGATTTTTGGGAAAAGGGGGGGTGTCCCTGAATGGTAGTTTAAAAATGTGGTCACCCTATGGGCCGCCCACAAAGAAAATTGAGCACCAGCCGCCACTGGTGGCAACATTGAAAGACAGGGACAGAGTGTTGACTGTTGTCACCTCATAAAAGGAAGCTCTTGAAGAAGGAGCTTGATCCAGGGAGTCATCGGAGATTACTTTAATGAAAATAATATTAAATAATGTGTAAAAATGGAAGAAAAGAAAATAGAAAAACCCATCATGAGAAATGGTAAAGTGGGAGGGGGGAAGGAGGGAGGGATAAGAGGTCAATAGAGTGTAAATTATACTGATAATATCTTGCCATTTTTAATTGTAGCGGGTATTTGAATTTAAGGGGGGCATCTGGGTGGTAGCGTAACCCAGATGCACAAATTGCTGGGGGATCCGAGACCTTTTTCTGGTTCTTGGAGGACTCTGGTGGTGTGAGGTTCCTTTCGGTCCACAGGTGGCGCTGTTGCCCTGGGCCGAAGCTGAACTCACACCACAAGACTGTGCCTTTTTTGTCCTCCCCTGGAGCTGGTACAGCGGGGCGGGGAGCCCACTGTGACGCAAAGGGAGAGGGTATAAAAGGGGCGGATGCCCTTACCACGGGGTTCAGAGTTCGGAGTCCGGAGTGGGAGTCGGAGGACTCGGCCGCACCCAGGCACCTTCAGCTTGGGTGCTGGCGTTCCAGTGTTCCAGGCCTAGGTGCCCTTGACCTAGTCGGAGCGGAGATGGAGTCCATCTCAGGCACCTTTAGCCTGGGGTGAGGTACTATGGCGGACGCCTGGGGCTCAGTACCTTCGACTGAGTTCCGCGAGGGTGGAGGAATCCGAGGGGGCCCCTAACTCCTTGGGTGCCCGTGTCTGAGTTTGTGAGATCTGGTGTGCGGAACTTCTCTGAAGAGTCCGGCGCAGCATTGCTGGTGACAGAGAGGCCTCCGGTGTCTCCCTTGGACGGATCTCCTTCCCCTGACAGGGGCAGTACTAGCGAAGCTAGCGTTCACGTTCTACTCAACATAGTCAGTGGCAGTGACTATTCACCACTGGTGATATCACAGTGGTTAGCAGGAGAAGGGAAGGGATTGTGCCTCGATCTATTCCCCATTACTACTCAGTAGAAGAAACTGTTTGTTGTTTGCCAAGAAGAATAAAACTGAGTGGGACCTATTCATTGTGTGGAACTCGGGTTACTAGGAGCAAAGGAGTCAGGGACGGAGTACTGGACTTGACTCTAGGACACCTACACAAAACCCGATCTTCTGGCCTTCACCTCTCAGCTATGGAGGACATGGGCCGTGGTGTATCTCATCCCTCCTCCCAGCACTGAGACCCCCTAGAGCCTAGACGAAGAAAGACAAGCCGAGCATGAGAAGGGGAGAGAGGGGTGAGGCCGCTACATAATTATGAAAAATAAATTTGTATAAGTATGTACACTGTAATTTGAATATGAAAGAAAATCAATAAAGAGAATATAAACTAAAAAAAAAAAAGAAAAAAAGAAAAAAAAGAAAAGAGATTATGTTAATAAAAGCTGCAGATTTAAAAACATTGAAAATGATGTTTAAATGACATTAATAAGTTCAGGCTTATGTAGCGGCCTCCTCACCCCGACCTCTTTAGCTAGGGGTATGTCGAGCGACAGAGTGAGGTGCGCTACGGCCCATGTCCTCCCCATGCATGTGGGTGAGGTGAAGGCCAATATCAATCTTTTCCTCGGGCCAAATGTGTGCTGGTTATGAGGGTCAGTCCTTCCGTGCCAGAATCTCCCTTTGTTCCCATCAACAGAGTCCATACACCCATCAAAGTCCAAACTCAGGTTTATTGCGTATCTCCACATACAGTCAAATGCAACGGCATGATACGATGGGAAAGCAGGTCGAGGCACTGTACAGGTTCCTAGTCCCTACACTCCCTGTGCTATGACCAGGGGTTGCAGGAGTCTTGATGAAAGCTCCTCCGCTGCGCTGTAGCCCCTATCAGGGGAAGATGTCCTCCAAGGGAGTTACCGAAGGCCCATCCGTCACCGGGTTGACACTGCACCGGGTCTTCGGACGGGTGACCCCCCCCAGCCTCCTCACCTCAGATGCGGGTCCCCTCGCAAGGGGCGCCCTGGAGCAACTTCACCCTCGCGGGACCCAGTCAGAGTCACCGGGTCCCAGGCCTCCTTAATAGTACCTCACCCCAGGCTGAAGGTGCCTGGGATGGACTCCATCTTCATTCCGGCCAGGCCTAGGGCGCCTAGGCCGGAACCTTGAACCGGCCGCACCCAGGCCTAGGGTGCCTGGGTGCGTGAAGGGGTGACCCCCCTCCCACAAGAACAACAGACAGGCGACGACTCCCTCGTGGCGCGGGCGTCTCCCCCTTTTATATCCTTCCATCGACACCACGGCGGGTTCCCCGCCCCAGCCGTACCATCGCCAGGAAGGAACCAAAAAAAGGGTAACACTGTGATAGCGATTCTACCTCGAGCCAGCAGGTACACTGACACCCACTGGTCAAAGAGAATATTACACCACCCAATCCTCCACGAATAAGAAAAGGGGTCTAATCCCTGACATAATTACACACCTGGGTCTCTCTACCCCCAGGTGTATCCCACTAACTTTGAAGACCCCGCTACACACTCCCCCTGGTGATTTGACGCTGGTCCCCAGCGTCAGGTGCACACCCATGTCTCCCAAGGAGTGGTGACATGAAGTGGGCCCCAGAGGCTATCCCTCAAATTTTGGATACTGTATGTGCCAAGACCTGCTCAACAGAAAAGGGAACTATAAAACATTAAAACTTTTGTATAAAACATCTGTCATGTACACATATACAATCCCTCCCGTCACTGTCTAAGAACCACCCCATACTCAGTAGTCTTGACCGACGAATCTCCTGCAGAAGGGAAACAAAAAAAAAAACATCCTAACACTCTGTGTTAACTTGGCATGAGTGGGTCCGTCAGCCGAGAGATCCACTCACTCCAATAAGTAAGTAATGCATGTGTAACATTTTCAAACAACCGTTGCACAACACTGCCACCTGGTGACAGAGCTGCGGTAATGACACTTGGTTAGATCTTCATTCTTCCTGCTTTCCTACTCTAACTCTACCCCAAAAGTCTCTGCCTTTGGCACATGAAGAAAAGGGAGAAAAAAAAACAACAGCTCCCAAATCTCCAGTGAGTAAAAGAAAAGCCCAAATCAAAACAAAAGTAGGGCACAGTTCTAGGCGTCTGGGAATGTCTCTTCCAGAAAGTTTCAATAGCAACAAGATAGGAGCTCACTTTTCCTATAAATAGAACCTTGGATCCGGCAGAAACAGGGGCTTTAGGTGCCCGTCAAACACTTCCACCGAATACTCAACATCCTCTCCATCTTTCCTGCAGATGAGCACCTTATCGGCATGAATATGGCGCCCAAGTCTCCAATCAGCTCTGCAGTCCTTGAACTTTTTAGACACAGGCGGCGAACATGACAGGTATCGCCTGGCATGGGGTACTTTAAGCTTTTCCCATACAAACTCGTCATACCACCTTGGTCGCAGGACCTCGACTTCATACAATAAGTCCCGAGGCAAGTAGGGGTATTCCCACCCATATTCACGGGCGACTCTCTGGGAGAAAAGTCTCTGCAACCTGGCTAGAGGCGGCATCACATCTCGCTCACCTTCTCCTGGCTGTACGATGGCCTCCGGGTGCCGAGGTACCTTCACCATCTCGGGTTTCTTTGTCTTTGGTGCCCGCAACGAAGCACGCTGCATCCCCAACATCAGAGCGGGTGATGTAGTTGAATGCGGAAAGTTGGTCGGAGGACTAGATTTCCTCGAGAACTCCGGGGCCTTCACCCGGAGCGTACTGTCTTCTATGGACATGGGGGAATCCTGCGGTTTACTCAGCATAGGTAGTGGGCGTCTGTCCCAGCCCTTCCGGTGAAACAGTTCGTCTATCTCTCCGTCATCACCACAGTCTGACAATGACTCTAAGTCGGAGGTGTCATACATCTCAGCGGGAAGGTAGTCTCTAGTAGACGGAAGGCTACCCTCCCCTGCGGGCTCCACCGACTGGGGACCCCCGACACCTCCAACCAACACCACAGTCCCAGCCCCTGGCTCACCTGGACCTTCTGAAGAACTGGGATGTCCGGGACTCTCTTCTCTACCGGCGCCATCCAGGCCAGGCAAGCGGCGGGGTGAAGCTCGACCACGGCCATAAGATGCCTGTACCAGACCGACTTTCCTCTTCGGAGGTGGGAGCAGGGAGTCTGTAGTGACCGAAGCAGTGTCCTCGGATTTTTCTCTCTCAGTCTCTGGTTGGGCAGTCACTTCGCCCTGGTCAGCGCGCACGGGAAACTCTGCAAAGGCTTTGATCTCTCCCTCCGGAGTGGCGGTTCCTGTGATGCAGTTGAGGCGTAGGGCCCGGGGCCTTTCCGTGTGTGGTTCAACCTCAAAAAGAAACTCCTTGCATGCTTCGCATCGCCCGAATGGCTTTAGTTGGACCACCAGTCCCGAGCATCCGGGACAGATCACACCGAGGGCCTCTGTGTCTCTGCATGAATACAAAGCCAACTGTCCTCGGGGCCTGAGCCTTATCCCCGTGTCTGTAATGGATGCAGCAAATGCAGTCATCTTGAAAGGATAAGGTACCGGCATCCACGGGGAGCCTGAGTTCACTCCGACCACTTGCTGCTCCATCACGCGCTGACCTCGCGCCGGAGTCTCCACGTGTATCTCCACACGTGGCCAGACTCCTCCCACGACTTGCACGTTTTCGCGGGCTTCCTTCAGTCTCCTCCCACGAATTGCGCAGTCATGGGATGCCTCGTGGCGCAGTGCAGCAAAAGTCCCCACATGTAGTTCGTCACACGGCTGGACTCCTCCCTCTTCCCGCTCTTTCTGCATGGGCCTCTCCCAGTTTTTCAGGGAAATTTCCACGACTTCGAGCACAGGGACGCACTTTGGCCAATCACATGGCCGACCTGCTCGGACCTCCTCCTGGCAGCAAAGTTCAAACACAGCCGTTCCAAACCTCAGGGTTAACACACATTTCATCCCGGACGAGCCCCCACGTGTAGCGGCCTCCTCACCCCGACCTCTTTAGCGAGGGGTATGTCGAGCGACAGAGTGAGGTGCGCTACGGCCCATGTCCTCCCCATACATGTGGGTGAGGTGAAGGCCAATATCAATCTTTTCCTCGGGCCAAATGTGTGCTGGTTATGAGGGTCAGTCCTTCCGTGCCGGAATCTCCCTTTGTTCCCATCAACAGAGTCCATACACCCATCAAAGTCCAAACTCAGGTTTATTGCGTATCTCCACATACAGTCAAATGCAACGGCATGATACGATGGGAAAGCAGGTCGAGGCACTGTACAGGTTCCTAGTCCCTACACTCCCTGTGCTATGACCAGGGGTTGCAGGAGTCTTGATGAAAGCTCCTCCGCTGCGCTGTAGCCCCTATCAGGGGAAGATGTCCTCCAAGGGAGTTACCGAAGGCCCATCCGTCACCGGGTTGACACTGCACCGGGTCTTCGGACGGGTGACCCCCCCAGCCTCCTCACCTCAGATGCGGGTCCCCTCGCAAGGGGCGCCCTGGAGCAACTTCACCCTCGCGGGACCCAGTCGGAGTCACCGGGTCCCAGGCCTCCTTAATAGTACCTCACCCCAGGCTGAAGGTGCCTGGGATGGACTCCATCTTCATTCCGGCCAGGCCTAGGGCGCCTAGGCCGGAACCTTGAACCGGCCGCACCCAGGCCTAGGGTGCCTGGGTGCGTGAAGGGGTGACCCCCCTCCCACAAGAACAACAGACAGGCGATGACTCCCTCGTGGCGCGGGCGTCTCCCCCTTTTATATCCTCCCATCGACACCACGGCGGGTTCCCCGCCCCAGCCGTACCATCGCCAGGAAGGAACCAAAAAAAGGGTAACACTGTGATAGCGATTCTACCTCGAGCCAGCAGGTACACTGACACCCACTGGTCAAAGAGAATATTACACCACCCAATCCTCCACGAATAAGAAAAGGGGTCTAATCCCTGACATAATTACACACCTGGGTCTCTCTACCCCCAGGTGTATCCCACTAACTTTGAAGACCCCGCTACACTTATATGAGATTTAGTGATCAGGTTTAGGTATTCTTTAAAGCAGAAATCCTGACTAAATAAATATCATCCAAATCCAATAATCACGTGTATTCTTCCTTGATTCTCGGTGATCTTTGTGTATTTCTTCCAGAGCTGTGCAGGAATCCAGTGTGAGACTTCCTGGAATAAAGACCGCCCACTGCTGCTCTCTCTCCTTGTGCTGTAGGCATGGGAGGGCTGGGCCAGGGGGCAGGGTGGCAATTGCCTCCCAGGCCTCCCTTACTTATGTTTAAAATGGCCGGCAGCCGCTGCCCGCTACCATTTTCTTTTTTATTCTGGTCTAGGAAGTCGGGCCGGGGGCATGGCCATGGTGGCCGACCACTAGCTGTTGCATTCCGGGAGTTGTAGTCCGCACTCAAGCTTCTGGTGGGTGGAAAACACAGCAGCGCAGAGGAAACTACAACTCCCTGGGACCGGATTCTTGGAAGCAGGCAGAGGCAGGGCGTGCCAGGGAGTCGGGACGCAGGGCTGGGCGCTGGCTGCAACTTGACCCCAGGATCAGGAGCGTTACCCCCCCAGGAAACCGTGGAGTGCAAGGACCCGCTGAGCTAAGATCGCTGAAGTGAGAGACCCTGACACCCCTAGCTGACCCCCCATCTCCCCCCCATGTAACCTGCCCCAGTGATCAGGCTGCATTGATGGGCACTGGAGTTGGCTGCACTGATGGGCACTGGTGAGGCTGCATTGAAAAACCAGGTGGGCCATGGGTGGTGAGCTGATTCGGCGGTTCAATGGGCCACTTGACTGGACTTACCCCCCAGGCCTAAGGCCGCCAGCCCTCCCCTGGCAGAGGGACTGGTCTTGTCTCCGCCCCCTCTTGTCGTTTTCTGTAGGCAGCCTGTAGTGGGTGGAGCCTGCCGGGCCCCTCCCACAGCTCTCATGTACAGCACAGTGATGATGTTACAGCTATTTATACAAAGGAAAATCTGGGTTTGCAGATGTTATTTACTGCACAAAAAGTGAATTTTTTATCCTTTGCTGCTATTGAGGAATACACACTATATTGTTAAAAGTATTGGGACGCCTGCCTTTACACACATGTAGGTGCTGTCGGAGGAGCGCAGCAGGCCAGCCAGTTTCAGGACATATGAGAGACTGCGTGAGGACATGGAAGTCACTGGGGTGCACACAGGATGCTGGAGGAACAGGGTTGTACTTGGAGATACAGAGGCACACAGGGGGACACTGGTGGTACGTGTAGATGTGGTGGCACAGAGGCTTTAGGAGTGTGTCTATGGGAATGTTTGACCGTTCTTCCAGAAGAGCATTTGTGAGGTCAGGCACTGATGTTGGACGAGAAGGCCTGGCTCGCTGTCTCTGCTCTAATTCATCCCAAAGGTGTTCTATCGGGTTGACGTCAGGACTCTGTGCAGGCCAGTCAAGTTCCTCTACCCCAAACTCGCTCATCCATGTCTTTAGGGACCTTGCTTTGTGCCCTGGTGGGCAGTCATGTTGGAACAGGAAGGGGCCATCCCCAAACTGTTCCCACAAAGTTGGGAGCATGAAATTGTCCAAAATGCTGACGCCTTAAGAGTTCCCTTCACTGGAGCTAAGGGGCCAAGCCCAACCCCTGAAAAACAACCCACACACTATAATCCCCCCCTCCACCAAATGATTTGGACCAGTGCAAAAAGCAAGGTCCATAAAGACATGGATGAGCGAGTTTGGCGTGGAGAAACTTGACTGGCCTGCACAGAGTCCTGACCTCAACCCGATAGAACACCTTTGGGATGAATTAGAGCGGAGACTGCGAGCCAGGCTTTTTCGTCCAACATCAGTGCCTGACCTCACAAATGAGCTTCTAGAAGAATGGTCAAACATTCCCATAGACACCCTCCTAAACCTTGTGGACGGCCTTCCCAGAAGAGTTGAAGCTGTTATAGCTGCAAAAGGTGGGCCAACTCAATATTGAACCCTACAGACTAAGACTGGGATGCCATTAAAAGAGAAGTATGGGTTTTACTTTTTTTTTGTTACATCTATTCTATGTGAGCTGCTGATATCTATAAACCTTTCCAGCCCTCTCAGAAGTGCCCCCATTCTGTTAATATCGAGATAATTACCTGTGGGAGGTTCTACAGTCTTTCATACAGCATCATCCTGACAATGGCCTGGATATGACGTCTGGATCCACCCCCTTTCCTGTCATTTTGCTTGATTGATGTCCTTTCTCCTCCCTCTTGTTTGTTAGGCTTCACAGAGCATAGCTGCTCCCCCCTCCCTTCTCACTCCTCTCTCCTCCCTCCTCCCTCCTCCTCTGCAGATTGTTTTAAGGCTCAGCAAAAGAGTCAAGCAGAGATTTCAGCACTTCAGTGAGTGTAAGGTGAGAGAAGTCACTGATAGTGCTGTGTATGAGAATCTACACTATATATTTCTGTCTATCAGCACAGCCACGTCTCTTAGGGGAGTGGGGACAGAGGCAGGGGGTGTGTTGGTGGAGATGTTCACACCCCCTGAAACTTTTCAAACTGAAAATGGACCATTTTTGCCAGCTGAAGGAAAGTTCATGTGCACATGCTGTAAAAACTAAAAGAGGTAGGAAAAAAAGATTAGCTGATATGTGACTAATGTGATATGTACTAGTTATTTAACCCATCCCATACTTCTCCTTTAAAGTTCATTTGTGTGTAAAGGCAGGTGTCCCAATACTTTTGACAATATAGTGTATCTATGGGCAGGCTGATTGTACCCAAGTCGGACTTGGTCCGGCACTGGCTCCATTCCCAGGACAGATTTACTGGGTGGTTGGGAGTGGCGGTATGTTGTGTCCGTGTTTTAGGTGGACTTAAACCCGGGCACAAGTGTCAAAACCCGCACTGTCTGGGTCAAAACCAGACAGGTGGCAACCCTAGGTGCACCTCTGTGTGCCACTACATCTACACGTACCACCAGTGTCCCCCTGTGTGCCTCTGTATCTCCAAGTACAACCCTGTTCCTCCAGCATCCTGTGTGCACCCCAGTGACTTCCATGTCCTCACACAGTCTCTCATACGTCCTGAAATTGGCTGGCCTGCTACGCTCCTCCGACAGCACCTACTGCTCCTTCCACTCCTAAGTTTGCTCCTACAATTACTAGGACTGGCCTTTTCACAATGGATATGGGCAGCTCCTCTGGGACCTCCATCACCGTGTGGGCATGTAGGCAGGTGCAGTTTATTTTCTCCACTGCAGGTGGAGCTCAACTGTAGAGGCTCTGCAGCTGGAGAGGAAGGCAGGAGGAATTTGGTTCCTCTATGGTTTCCTGGGTCACTGGGGAAGCAATCTGGTTGGATGATGTTGCCCCATGTGACTCTGGCAGCCATATTGGGTCAGGCAGAGCCTATTTTAAGCCCTGGCCACAGGGTTTGGTGCGCTTGATGAGGGTAGGCAGTGCAGGGAAAGGTACCCCCGTCTGATAGGGACAGCACCAGCGGTAAGCAAAGGAGGTCGCATCTCTTCTGGACATCTTCCCGATTGGGCACGAAACAGCCAGGCTGCATTCTGTTCCCTGTCTACAGATGCTATCATTCAGGCTGGAACCCGCTCTGTTCACAGAGCTGTAACCGCGAGTGCACCCGGTTTGGCAGTTCTCCCTAGGGTGACCACATTTCCAAACTATGATTCAGGGACACCCTCCCTTCCCAAAAATTAGCTTGTGCTGTAACGAATCACAGCACAGTGATTGGACACAAGAGGCGGGATTTATGATTTCTCCAATCACAAGCAGGGGGCGGGATTGTGCTCCTCCAGGCATTCCCGGCCAGGACAAGTACGGTCAGTGAGTAAAGCGGGGATGTGGTAGTCTTTTTTGGGGGCATCAGATTGGCCTGGGGGGTGGCTGTGTCAGTTTCATTCCGGGACACTGTATTGTCCTGTAATGAATGTGCCCGGTAGGGATGAGCTTCGTGTTCGAGTCGAACATACGTTCGACTCGAACATCGGCTGTTCGATCGTTCGACGAAGATCGAACGATTTGGGCCGTTCGCGCCAAATTCGAGTGACGCGAACGGCCCACAATGCACTACGCCATCGCAGTGTCATCCAGGCGCTGTGATTGGCCAAGCATGCACTGTGACCCTGCATGCTTGGCCAATCACAGCGCCGGCAGCGAGGAGAGCAATGATTGGCCACAGGCAGGATGCCTGTGGCCAATTATTGCTGATGGGGATTAGTACACGCCCCACACTATAAAAGGCCGCCAGCGCAGCGGCCTTGTGTAGTGTGTTCCGGAGCAGGGAAAGAGAAGCATAGGCAGGGACAGTGTCATTTTTTTTCCTTTACTAATCCTGGATTCCTTGTGTTTAGGGACAAATAAGGATAGGTAGGGAGAGTGTCAGTGACAGTGTGCTATTCTGTGCTAATCCTTGTTTGTAGGGACAGAGAGGTACAGTGAGGGAAACTGACAGTGTGCTATTCTGTTCTAAAACTATTTTGCTGTTCCATATTTTCAATCCCTGAGTTGAGGGACAGAGAAGGACACTCGTAGAAATTATCAGTGTACTATTCTGTGCTAAATCTTGTTTGTAGGGAAAGACAGAGTAGGACAGTGAGGGAAAGTGTCAGTGTGCTATTCTGTTCTAAAACTTTTTTGCTGAACCATATTTTCAATCCTTGTGTTTAGGGACAGAGAAGGATAGTGTCAGTGTCATTGTTGCTAAGCCTCCTGCACAATATACACCTGAAGGTAGCCCTTATTGCTGTTTTTCCCATCTCCCTGCAGGCCATCCATTAAAATGTCTGGAAGGCAACCAAGGAGAGGCAGACAGTCAGGAGGCAAAAAAAGAGGGCAAGCAGGCTCTGTGTCTGGGGGCAACAGTGCTGGTCGTGTACGCGGTGCATTGTCATCAGCACATGGCCATGGGACACGCTTGTCCTTGTTTTCGGCAGCTGGACATGTTGAGCCACATCATGCCGAAGACTTGGTAGAGTGGATGACCAAGCCCACCTCATCCTCCTCATCCTCTCTCACCCAGGCTCAGGGTACTGGCAAAGCAGCTGCCAAAGCGTCCTCTTCTCTGGTATCATTATCTTCATTAGTCAATCCTTCCCTAGACCCACCATGCCCTCCTCCTGAGGAGTCCTCCGAACTGTTTGAGCACAGTGTTGGGTACATGCTCCAGGAGGATGCCCAGCGTTTGGAAGGATCTGATGATGATACCCAGCTAGAGGAAGGCAGCAGCGTGAGAGCAGAGAGAGGGGATGCTCAAGAAGGACACCAATCTGGCAGTCATGTTCCAGCAGCTGCAGCATACTGCCAGATTGGCTCCAGTGATGAGGAGGGAGGGGATGATGAGGTCACTGACTCCACGTGGGTGCCTAATAGGAGAGAGGAGGAGGAGGATGAGGAGGAGGCACATCTCCAACGAGGCAGGATGCCCTTTGGTGGCCAGCGTATGGGCAGCACACCGACGGAATCACACCGCAGAGCTCCGCCTGTGCAGGGCGCTGCCTCTGCCCGTCATTCAAAAAGTTCTTTGGTGTGGGCCTTTTTTGAGGCGAGTGCATCAGATCGCACAGCTGCTGTTTGCAACATATGTCTCAAGCGTATATCGCGTGGCCAAAACATCAGCCGCTTGGGTACCACATGCCTGACCAAACATATGTTGACCTGCCATGCAGCTCGTTGGCAAGCCTACCTTAAAGACCCACACCAAAGAACAAAGCTGACCTCTTCTTGCACCGCATCAGCTGGGATCTCCAACCCCACTATAACTTCAGTCCTCTCTGAAACATGCACTGAGAGGAATGAAGGTGTAGAATTAGGTGTGTTACAGGCAAGTACTTGCGGGCACTCTGCTAGCAGTACACCAACGTCCGATTCTAGCAGGCAAATTTCCCTGCCCCAGCTGCTGGACCGTCGAAAGAAGTTCACTCCCAGCCATCCACATGCCCAGCGGTTGAATGCTAGCTTGGCTAAATTGCTAGCGCTTCAACTGCTGCCTTTTCAGTTGGTAGACTCGGCCCCCTTCCGTGAGTTTGTGCAATGTGCGGTTCCTCAGTGGCAGGTTCCCAAACGACACTTTTTCGCACGGAAGGCTATTCCGGCTCTCTACAGGCATGTGGAAGGCAATGTCTTGGCCTCGCTGGACAGGGCGGTCAGCGGTAAGGTGCATATTACCGCTGACTCATGGTCCAGCAGGCATGGACAGGGACGTTACCTTTCTTTCACGGCCCATTGGGTCACTCTTTTGGCAGCTGGGAAGAATGCAGGACAAGGTGCAGTAGTGTTGGAGGTTGTTCCACCCCCACGCCTCCAAAATGCTACTACTGGTTGTGACACACCTCTCTCCTCCACCCTCTCCTCTTCTTCTTCCTCCATGGCCTCTTCCTGTGGTTTGTCCTCGGAACCAGCGGTGCTCCGTAGGCGTTCAAGGGGCTACGCAAGTACGCAGGCAAAAAGATGCCATGCCGTGCTTGCGCTGGTGTGTTTGGGGGACAGGAGCCACACTGGGGCAGAGGTCCTGTCTGCTCTGCAGGGGCAGGCCGAGAGGTGGTTGACGCCACGCCAGCTTAAGCCAGGAATGGTGGTTTGCGACAATGGCACCAACCTCCTCTCCGCCCTCCGACAGGGACAACTGACCCATGTGCCCTGTATGGCTCACGTCCTTAACCTGGTGGTGCAGCGGTTCTTGGGCAGGTACCCGGGCTTACAGGATGTCCTGAGGCAGGCCAGGAAAGTCTGTGTGCATTTCCGCAGATCTTATAATGCCAGTGCTCGCCTGGCTGAGCTTCAAAAGGAGTTGAACCTGCCCAAGAACCGCCTTATATGTGACATGCCCACCAGGTGGAACTCAACGTTGGCCATGCTGCAGCGGCTGCACACGCAGCAGAGGGCCATCAATGAGTACCTGTGCGACTACGGCACCAGGACAGGGTCAGGGGAGCTCGGGGTTTTTTCACCACGCCAGTGGGGCATGATCAGGAATGCATGCACTGTCCTGGCACCATTTGAGGAGGCCACGAGGATGGTGAGCAGTGACAGTGCATGCATCAGTGACACTGTACCTCTTGTCCACCTGTTGGAGCACACGCTGCGTGGAATAATGGACAGGGCACTTGAGGCAGAACAGAGGCAGGAAGAGGAGGACTTCCTTGCCTCTCAAGGCCCCCTTTACCCAGACAGTGTTCCTTCTGTCCCACCCATCGCACAGGAATAGGAGGAGGAGGAGGAGGATTGTGTCAGCATGGAGGTGGAGGCTGGCACTCAGCATCATCAGCAGCAGTCTTTTAGGGATGATTTACAGTCCCAAGAAACCAGTGGACTTGTACGTGGCTGGGAGGAGGTGGCTGCGGATCATGTCGTCCTTAGTGACCCAGAGGACTCCGGACTGAATGCCTCAGCTAACCTACGCTGCATGGCCTCCCTGATCCTGCAAAGTCTGCGGAAGGATCCTCGTATTCTTCGGATCAAGGAGAGGGACCATTACTGGCTGGCCACTCTCCTTGATCCACGGTACAAGGGTAAGGTTGCGGACCTTATCGTACCGTCGCAGAGGGAGCAGAGGATGAGACAACTCCGGGAGGCCTTGCAGAAAGGTCTGTGCAACGCGTTCCCAGAGACTGGGAGGTTACAAACTCCTGGTCCTGGACGAGTTGCTGAGGCTTCGGGCAGTCAAAGAAGGAGCGGTGGGGAAGGTGGCCGTCTGACCGATGCGTTCAGACAATTCTTTAGTCCGCAGCCCCAAAGTATGATCGGTTCCAGCAACCATCGCCAGCGTCTGATATACATGGTGCAGGAATACCTAGGGGCAAGGTCAGACTTGGACACCTTCCCCACCGAAAATCCTCTGGCTTACTGGGTCTTGAGGATGGATCACTGGCCAGAGCTTGCACAGTATGCAATTGAGCTACTGGCCTGTCCTGCATCCAGCGTTCTTTCAGAACGCACATTCAGTGCTGCTGGAGGATTTGTCACGGAATCACAGGGTGCGCCTGTCCACCGACTCGGTTGATCGACTGACTTTCATCAAGATGAACCAGTCTTGGATCACCACCAGCTACCACACACCAGATGCTGATATAACAGACTAATTGATTTTAAAATGTCACATCCCTTCAAGACTGATGCTGATGCTGAGTGCCTGTGCTGTTATGTTGTCTGGCTATCCTCCTCCTCCTCCTCAATGATACGATTAACGATGATAGCTTGGAAGATCATTTTGGTTTATGGGTGACGCCACCAGTGGCTAAGGCCCAATTTTTCAGCCCCTGTTTAACAGGGGCGTGTAATTAGAATTTTTGATGCAATACTTTGCAACAGGCCTCATTGCTGTGCTCCAAGTACAGTATCTGTGAGGGGTTGCAGTGTTGTGTCACCAGTGCCTAAGGCCCAATTTTTCAGCCCCTGTTCAACAGGGGCATGCAATTATAATTATTGATCTAATAATTCACAGCAGGGCCCATTGCTGCGCCCACCAAGAGTAACTGTCAGGCCTTACAGTGTTGTGGCACCAGCAACACCATCACCACCACCACCACCACCACCAAAGGCCCAGTTTTTCAGCCCCTGTTCAACAGGGGCATGCAATTATAATTATTGATCTAATAATGCACAGCAGGGACTATTGCTGCACCCACCAAGAGTAACTGTCAGGGCTTACAGTGTTGTGGCACCAGCACCACCATCAAAGGCCCAATTTTTACTACCACTGATCAACAATTATATGTTATTACAATTCCTGATATTATACTTGAGAGCAGGGCGTTCCAGCACCCACCAAGAATAACTGTGAGTGCTTTCAGTGTTGTGCCAACACCAACACCTAAGGGGCCAATTTCTGCAGAGTATATACGGAAGGTCCCTACTTTCAAACATCCAACTTACAAACGACTACTACTTGCAAACGGAAGAAGACAACAGGAAGTGAGAGGAAATCTACCCCTTGGAAGGAAAATTCTCTCCTGTAAGAATTAATATGGGAGAAAGGTGTCTCCTCTGTACTGATGCTTTATCACCAATCCTTGTTTCAAGAAAAACACCACATTTCAAAAACAGTTGTCATTGGGACGCAAAGTGAGGTGAAATGTTCTGAACAGGGGCACAGACAGCAAAAAAAATGTGACAGGGGTGATAACCGTTCCCTATGTTTTCCAAAAAGCTAAAAAAAAGGAATTTGGCATGGAGCTACACTTAAACAATGCAGCTGTTCAAAATTACAAACAGATTCTACATAAGAACAAACCTACAGTCCCTGTCTTGTATGCACCGCCTGCAGTGTCGGCCCAAGACATTGTGCTGCCTGGTACCAAAAATTAAATGCTGCCCCCCCCCCAAAAAAAAATCACGCCCACCAAAATGCCCCCACATCCATTATTTTATATTATGATAACTAAAGTGGACCTGTCATGGCTCTATACATGTATATAAGAGTGTAAAGAGGACCTGTTATGGCTCTATACATGTATATAAGAGTATAAAGTGGACTTGTCATGGCTCTATACATGTATAGGAGTGTAAAGAGGACCAGTCATGGTTCTATACATGTATGTAGGAGTATAAAGAGGACCTGTCATGGCTCTATACAGGTATATAGAAGTATAAAGAGGACCTGTCATGGCTCTATACATGTATATTGGAGTATAAAAGGACCTGTGCTTGGCCGGGGGCCGCGATGCCACCCACGATCGCTCCACAGAGAGCCAGAACGGGGATCTGTCAATGTAAACAGACAGATCCCCATTCTGACAGGGGAGGAGAGACAGATCTGCTGTTCCTAGTGATTAGGAACAGAGATCTCTCTCCTCCTCCAGTCAGTCCCATCCCCCCCAGTTAGAAACACCTCCCCATTTAACCCCTTTCCAGACAGTGACATTTACACAGTAATCAGTGCAGTTTTATAGCACAGATCGCTGTATAGATGTCAATGATCCCAAATATGTGTCAAAAGTGTCCGAACCTGTCCACCGCAATGTCGTAGATCACTGCCATTACTAGTAAAAAAGTTAATAATAAAAATGCTTGAAGTGCAGCGGGGAGTGGAGCGGGCAATTTGCCTCACAGTGCAGGGGGCAGTGCCGGGACAAAGTCAACCAGCACCCAGGGCGAACATGCCAAGCTGCGCCCCCCCATGACCAATTATCTTACACACACACAAATACATTATATATATATATATATATATATATATATATATAGTGCAGAGGTCAGAATTGGATAGATTACAAAGTACAAGGATCAGGAGCAGTGTGTACAGTGTTCAGAGGTAGAGTATGTACAGTAATATACAATGTGCAGAAGTCAAGAGCAGTAAACTGCAGAGTACAGAGACCAGGAGTATATACACCCTAGTGCATAGCAGTAGCCCCTATAAATTATATCAAATTTAGTGTATGTGTCATTATCAAATCTGACCAAGTGAAATATATAGCACATGAATATGGAACCAAAATACCAGTGCTGCAAACAAAATTATGAAGGGGCGAATCCCAAAACATATAATGCGAACAACTCATAAATATTCAATTACATATCACATGTGGGACCAAAATCCCTGTGCTGCAAAAACATTTTGTGAGGGAACTGTAAATAAAAAATGTAAAATACTATAACATATAATGTGAATAACTCCCAAATATTCAAATAACTCTAGTCAAATTCTTATGGTTCATTTGTACACAATTTGGTTTTGGAGTTACTACCAAACTCCCAGTGCTGCAAATCAAACACACAGTGCAAAGTAATATTAAAGTGCACTATAAAAAAACAGTCCACTAGAGCAGTGGTCTCCAAACTGCGGCCCTGGGGCCGGATGTGGCCCTTTGCTTGCCTTTATCTGGCCCTTGAGGCATTATTCCTGCCAATGACACCAATGATGGGGCATAATTCCTTCTACTGACAAAAAAAGGGGCACTATTCCTCCCAACGACACCAGATCGCACATTGTTAACTCCCACTGGGCACAGTTCGGCCCCCCTGAAGTCTGAAAGACAGTAAACTGGCCCTTTAGAGAGTTTGGAGACCCCTGCACTAGAGAGCAAGTGCTCTTGTGCACATTGCTGGATCGAGATGGGGCTCAAGCAAGTGGCTGACAGATTCCTCCATCCACACAAGTTGGATGGATGTGGGAATTGTATTCTGACAGCAGGGACTCTCCCCTATCAAAATACACTGATCAGCACTGCTTCCGTTTGGCTGCAAACAGCTAATCGAACAAGGATTTCCAGCAGAAGTGGATATAACAAATCGGTTTCTGTCTAACAGAGAGGGTTACACATCGATCAAAAATTCAGACCCTGCTGAACCCAATGAATTCTTTGCTGTGTACTCAGTTTTACCTTGTACTTTGCTTCAGCGGGCTCTCTGCAGTTCTGTTACTGGTCCCCTGCAGCTCCTGTGTCAGTTAGGAGTGACAGTGGTCACACTCCAGCCTCCAATTTAGACCATACAGGGTTAATCTTCCTCTATATGTGATAGGGAGGAGGAGGAGAGCACTGGAGCTGGCTGAAGCATAGAATCAAGTAAAAAAAGACTATACAGTATCCCCCTTCTCCCCCCTCCCCCACGCTGCAAGAGTGGACTTTCTTGAAGTTGGGCTGGGATAAGAAATCACATCCTTTGCTGTGTAATGTTATATTCTTGAACAGGTTAGGGATTAGTGTGACATTTCAGGTGCTACATACTGTAGATGTAATCCACATACACATTATATCTTATTAAAAAATCATTCTTTTTAGAAGATATAATGTGTATGTGGATTACATATAATGTAGCACCTGAAATGTCACACTAATTCCTAACCTGTTTAAGAATTTTACTTTCAATAAACCTGCAGTGTAAAGTTCAGGGCACGTTTATAATCACAGTATATGGAATGCAGAGCAGTCGGGACTCACAGTAGAAGAGGATCCAGCCTGTCATCCGTGATTTACACATCTTCACTCTGCTCTGGAGGAGGAGCGCTTTGCTGTGTGCTGGGCGGGAACCAAAGATCGATGCTGCAGTGTGAGGTTCTCTTTCTGCTCCGCCCACATGCACTTTCGCTGGGACTGTACCACCTCCGATCCAGGGGGGGGGGGAGACTCATAGGAACTCAAGAAGGGAGCCTAGAAAGGGGTGCATCTGCTGCCGCAGAGCAGTGAGCAGGAGCGCATAATCCTTAAATTAGGCAGGCAACAGGGGCATACAAGTTTTACAGCTACATTTTGTGGATAGATTTTTCTGCTCACAGCTTTGCCGCCCCCCTAAAAGTGCCGCCTGGTACAATGGTACCATCTGGTCCCATGGTAGGGCCGGCCCTGACCGCCTGTATACGGCTGTTCAGAGTATATAGGGGCTTTTTTATTTTGTGTGTGGGGTTCCCCTTAATATCCATACAAGACCCAAAGGGGCTGGTAATGGGCTGGGGTAGGGGGGGGGGGGTCATGGGGTAGCTATGCCATTTTTCTTAAAGATTTTCATCCATATTACCGGGACCAGACATTACATTAAAGCCGCAAGCAGTTTTAAATGACTTTTTTTCCTTTAGAAATGTCATTTTGTGCAGGGACAGTTCTAAACACGGGAAACACGTGGCACTTCACAGGCATACTTTAGACACCCCCCAGGTACGATATTTAAAGGAATATTTGACTTTTTTCTTTTCACTTTATGCATCATTAAAATGACTGCTCCCGAAAAACGACCGTTTTTAAAACTTCTTTTTGCATTGATACATGTCCCCTGGTGCACAACCCGGGTTCCCAAACTCTGTTTCGGACAATAACATGGATAATAGTCGTTATAATTAGCACTTTACAATCCGAACGTTCGCATCCATTGTATTTAATAGGGTTCTAATGTTCGCGCGAACTTTCGGTCCGTTCGCGGGTTCTGGTGCGAACCGAACCCGGGGGTGTTCGGCTCATCACTAGTGCCCGGGACAGACCTGCAAAATGAATCCGGGACACGTGGTCACCCTAGTTCTCACACTGGGGTTGTTGTGAACCATTGCTGCATTGCCGCCGCACCACGCTGCACCCCACCTGCACCCAGAGCAGGGGCGGATCCAGGGGGGGGCAACAGGGCAATTGCCCCCCCCCCCCGAGACCATCTGTCACACTCACTTGCTTGCTCTGTTTTTTTTTTTTTGCGCCTGATCTCCCGGACTTTGGGGACCCGTTACCGGCCGGCCGTAGGTCCCCTAGACCCCAAACTTGGCACACATGTAGCCCCATCTCTCCTATACAAGTGTGCACAGTTTGGTGTCTGGGGGACCTACAGACGGGGCGCACTGATTTTTTAAACCCGGGCCCCCCTTCCATAGACTCCAATGTTAAACGGTAATTTCTCTGGTGACTTTGCAGACCCGGTACCGGCTGGTCGTAGGTTCCCTGGACCCCAAACCTGACACACATATAGCCCCATATCTTCTCTACAAGTGTGCAACGTTTGGTGTCTGGGAGACCTACAGCCAGGGAGAACCGATTTTTCAAAGCCGGGCACTCCTTCCATAGACTCCCATGTTAAACATCAGTCTAGTCATGGGCACAGTGAAGCATGGGCACTGTGAGGCATGGGCACAGTGAGGCAAAGTGAGACACAGTGAGGCATGCAGATAGACACCCTAGGCTTATACTCGAGTCAATAAGTTTTCCCAGTTTTTTGGGGTAAAATTAGGTGCCTCGACTTATATTCGGGTCGGCTTATACTCGAGTATATACAGTACTTGCCGCTGCCTCTCTGAGTCTCTCTCTCAGTTTCTCACATCAGCCGATCAGCGGCGCAGAGAGAGAGACTCGTCTAATGTAGTTATGCAGCGCACTGACACGATACCAGGAGCGGGAGGAGGAGGTGGGTGGAGCCTCTTCCCTGCACTCGTTGCTAACGCCTGGGCCGCTTGGCGTCTAGCAACGAGTGACGTCAGTGAGTCACGTCGGGCCGCTCTGCGGGCAGGTGCGATAGTGTGTAGCTCCACAGACGGGTAAGAAAGCGGGCGGCTCCCCTTGCGGCGCAGTTTGTGGGCGGGCGGCGCGGTTCGTGGGCAGACCGCGCTGATCAGTGTGTTGGCAACGCAGGTGAGAGTGAGAGAGCAGGCTCAGTGTGGCAGCTGGCCAATCAGCTAGCCGGGAGCGGGGGAGCAGAGAGATGAGATCATCTCTCACCGCCCGTGCCTACCCTGCATTCCTGCAGTGACTTCCGCCCTCACTGTGCAGGCAGCAGAGAGATTACATTATCTCTGGGAGTCTGGGACACAGCAAGAGACAACCAAAACTACACCTTAGCAGGCAAGTTAGTGACAATCCGCAAGGTGTGGCAGGCGACGTGGCAAATGACAATCCGCAAATTGTGTCAGGTGACGTGGCAAATGACAATCTGCATCTGGTGGCAGGCAAGGTGTGGCAGGCGACGTGGCAAGTGACAATCTGCATCTGGTGGCAGGCAAGTGACAATCAGCAAGGTGTGGCAGGTGACGTGGCAAGTGACAATCCACAAGATGTGGCAGGTGACGTGGCAAGTGACAATCCGCAACGTGTGGCAAGTGACACACTCAGGGCTCCCACTAATTGCAGGCGACGGTGGCAAGTGACACACTCGGGGCTCCCACTGATTCTGCATTGAACTATTTCATTTTATATTACAATGTCATAATAGAAATAATGCGCTTCAATCATCCTGACACCATAACAACCATGGTGCCGGGATGATTGAAGCGCCGACACCAGCCATTTCCCTGATAAATTTCCCACAAAAAAAAACATATTTTTTGGCAGTGCCCCTCCCGAGAAAAGACTCTGGATCCGCCCCTGACCAAGAGCACCTAAAAGGACAGAGTTGTCTGGCCATCTTCTCCCGATGTCAGGAGACTCTGCAATGTTATTGGGTGGAAGATGAAGGTGCCAAAGAATGTTCATGTACAGAGAGGAAATGTGTTTTTCTATTCCTAAAAGTTTGTCTAATTATTACTTTTGTGCCCAGCGTTCCACCATAATGAGCTGAGAACCCACCGATCACCCCTCCCCTCTTCCAGGAGTAAACTTTAACTCCTTCCTGAAGCCACTGAGAACTTTATATATCTCCATATTTCTTATCCGGCACAGCCCAGTGGAAATGGTGTAACAATATTTTATTTTATTTCTGCGGTGTTCCCCGGCGGCGTTATGATGCTGTTAAGTTTGTACAGCGTGTTAGCTTTACGACCCCCTCGTGTCCCGTTTTTTACCTTCCTAAAATCCTGACATCTGGAATAACAGAGCTTGGGAGGCGGAGAGCGGGACTCTGGTTTACTGCACTTGGCACCCTAATAGGGAGACGGGGAGCTGGAGTTGTTACAGGCGCCACTACAGTGACCAAACATTAACTGCCATACCGACCACCACACCAATCGCCACACCAGTCACCACAGTGACCACCACACCAATCGCCACTCTGACCACCACACCAACCACCACACCAGTCACCACATTGACCACCGCAAAAATCGCCACTCTGACCACCACACCAATCACCACACCAGTCACCACACCAACCACCACACCAATCGCCACTCTGACCACCACACCAACCACCACACCAGTCACCACATTGACCACCACAAAAATCGCCACTCTGACCACCACACCAATCACCACACCAGTCACCACACCAACCACCACACCAATCGCCACTCTGACCACCACATCAACCACCACACCAATCGCCACACTGACCACCACACAAATCACCACACCAATCGCCACACTGACCACCACACCAACCACCACACCAGTCACCACATTGACCACCACACCAATCCCCACACTGACCACCACACCAGTCACCACATTGACCACCACACCAATCGCCACTCTGACCACCACACCAATCGCCACACTGACCACCACACAAACCACCACACCAATCGCCACACTAACCACCACACCAACCACCACACCAGTCACCACATTGACCACCACACCAATCGCCACTCCCACCATCACACCAATTGCCACTCTGACCACCACACCAACCACCACATCATTCACCACATTGACCACCACAAAAATCGCCACACTGACCAGGACCACCACACCAATTGTCACTCTGACTACCACACCAACCACCACACCAGTCACCACAGTGATCACCACACAAATCGCCCCTCTGACCACCACATCAACCATCACACTGACCACCACACCAACCACCACACCAGTGACCATATTGACCACCACACCAACCACCACACCAATCACCACATTGACCACCACACCAATCGCCACACTGACCACCACACCAACCACCACACCAATCGCCACACTGACCACCACACCAACCACCACACCAATTACCACACTGACCACCACAGCAATCGCCACACCAACCACCACACCAGGCACCACAGTGACCACCACAACAATCGCCCCTCTGACCACCACATCAACCTTCACACTGACCACCACACCAACCACCACACCAGTGACCATATTGACCACCACACCAACCACCACACCAATCACCACATTGACCACCACACCAATTGCCACACTGACCACCACACCAACCACCACACCAATCGCCACACTGACCACCACACCAACCACCACACCAATCACCACATTGACCACCACACCAATCCCCACACTGACCACCACACCAACCACCACACCAATCGCCACACTGACCACCACACCAATCACCACACCAATCACCACACTGACCACCACACCAATTGCCACACTGACCACCACACCAAACACCACACCAGTCACCACAGTGACCACCCCAACAATCGCCCCTCTGACCACCACATCAATCGCCACACTCACCACCACACCAACCACCATGCCAGTCACCACATTGACCACCACACCAACAGCTACACTGACCACCATACCAACCACCACACTAGTCGCCACACTGACCACCACACCAACCACCACACCAATCGCCACACTGACCACCACACCAATCGCCACACTGACCACCACACCAACCACCACACCAGTCACCACATTGACCACCACACCGACCACCACACCGGCCGCTACACTGACCACCATACCAACCACCACACTAGTCGCCACACTGACCACCACACAAATCGCCCCACTGACCACCACACCAATCCCCACACTGACCACAACGTCAATCAAACATTGATTGTCACACCCACTGCCACACTGACCACCATACCAACCAAACATTGACCATCACACCTACCACCACACTGACCACCACACCGACCAACCATAGACCGTCACACGAACCACCACACTGACTGCCACATTGACCACCATACCAACCAAACAATGATGATCACACTAACCACCACACTGACCACCACACCAATCAAACATTGATTGTCACACCTATCACCACACTGACCACCATACCGACCACCACACCGACCAAACATTGACTGTCATACCTATTGCCATACCAACCACCACATCAACCGCCACACTGATCACCACACCAATCAAACATTGATTGTCACGCCTACCTCAACACGAACCACCACACCGACCTCCAAGTGCCAGTTTGTCATTGTTCTGGGACCCCCAAGTGTCAGTGTGCTATTGTTCTGGACCCCCAAGTGTCAGTGTGTCATTGATCTGAACCTCCAAGTGTCAGTGTGTCATTATTCTAGGACCCCCAAGTGTCAGTGTGTCATTGTTCTGGGACCCCCAAGTGTCAGTGTGTCATTGTTCTGGGACCCCCAGTGCTAGTGTCTTGTTATTATTGGAGCCCCCAATGTCAGGGTGTCATTGTTCTGGGACCCCCAAGTGTCAGTGTGTCATTGTTCTGGGATCCCAAAGTGTCAGGGTGTCATTGTTCTGGGACCCCCAAGTGTCAGTGTGTCATTGTTCTGGGACCCCCAAGTATCATTGTGTCATTGTTCAGGGACCCCCAAGTGTCAGTGTGTCATTGTTCTGGGACCCCAAGTGTCAGTGTGTCATTGTTCAGGGACCCCCAAGTGTCTGTGTGTCATTGTTCTGGGACCCCCAGTGCCAGTGTCTTGTTATTATTGGAGCCCCCAATGTCAGAGTGTCATTGTTCTGGGACCCCCAAGTGTCAGTGTGTCATTGTTCTGGGACCCCCAAGTGTCAGTGTGTCATTGTTCTGGGACCCCCGAGTGTCAGTGTGTCATTGTTCTGGGACCCCCGAGTGTCAGGGTGTCATTGTTCTGGGATCCCTAAGTGTCAGGGTGTCATTGTTCTGGGACCCCCGAGTGTCAGTGTGTCATTGTTCTGGGACCCCCGAGTGTCAGTGTGTCATTGTTCTGGGACCCCCAGTGCCAGTGTCTTGTTATTATTGGAGCCCGGGGTCCCTCTTCCATCAATTGGGACTCTCTATTGGACTGACAGGACAGTTGGTGATTAATCTTCGCACACTTTGTCGGGGTTTGGCAGCTGAGCTGACACTTGTTGTGTGATGAGTCCGGGGACACTGGGCTGTGAAGTGGGGATCTATGTTTCTCTTTGTCAGCTGTGTCTCCCTCCATCCTTCACAAGCTGCAGTAATTAATTCATCCTTAGTCCTGGCGATGGCCTGCGAGGGTCTCTGTCTGCGGTAATCGGAGCCCCCCCCCCCACCCCTCCGCATGGCGTGCTGATCCCGCTGGATGGGGACATCGCACACACTTCAGAGGCCTGAGTGCCCACATCTAAATGTGGAGCTGAGCGGCTGCTGCCAACCCGCTGGTATGCCATGCTGAGACAGTGAAAAGGACTATTGACTTGCCACTCCTCCCCCCCCTGGCCGGTAACGTGATTCCCCCCCCCCTACCCCCGGTGACCTGCCATGGCTCTTATCTGCTATTAAGGCGGCTCTGTGCCGGGGGGGGGGGGTCAGCAGAGAGAATCTTCCATACTGGCGGAGTGCCTCTCGCTGGACGCAGCAAGAAAAAACTTTATTCACACCTCTGCAGAAATAAATCCCGGACATGCCCCAATTCACAATTCACTGTTCAGAAAAGCTCCGCCTTTTATTAAAAAGCCAATGAGTGACCTTACCTAGGCTGTGATGATGTCATCAGTCTGCTGCAGGAAGGAGGAAGAATTTACTCAATCCCCCCCCCCCTATTGATCAGGCTGTATATTTTATGGAATATTTTAAAATGGAAGATGGCGATGAACTAAAGTGTGTCTCTGAAGATTCACAATCTTACATTGTTACCTTAGATTAGGAACTTTTATTGTTACAATGTACTTACACACATTATTTTATGACAACGTTCCTTGATCTGCACATAACATCAATTAACCGCTTGCCGACCAGCCACCATCATTTTACTGCGGCAGGTTGGCTCATTCCCGCTAGGGTGACCACATTTCCAAACTACCATTCAGGGACACCCTCCCTTCCCAAAAATCAGCTTGTGCTGTAACGAATCACAGCACAGTGATTGGACACAAGAGGCGGGATTTATGATTTCTCCAATCACAAGCAGGGGGCGGGGATTGTGCTCCTCCAGGCATTCCCGGCCAGGACAAGTACTGTCAGTGAGTAAAGCGGTGATGTGGCGCCCGTTTTTGGGGGCATCAGATTGGCCCCGGGGGGGGGGGGGGGTGGCTGTGTCAGTTTCATTCCGGGACACTGTATTGTTCTGGAATGAATGTGCCCGGGACAGACCTGCAAAATGCGGGACTTTCCCGGGCAATCCGGGACACGTGGTCACCCTAGTTCCCACGGGCCGTCGTAGCTGTACGTCGGTCCCTTTAAGCGGGATAGCGGGCGAGCGCCCGCTGCACAGCAGGGGGTGCCGATGCTCGCGGTTCGCGATGACCGCCGGCCACGAGCGATCGTGGGCACGAGAGGCAGAACAGGGATGTGTGTGTGTGTAAACAAACACATCCCTGTTCTGTGGGGAGAGGAGAGAGATCGTGAGTTCCTACAAGCTGGGAACCACGATCTGTCATCTCCTATAGTGAGTCCCCTCCCCCTACAGTTAGAACACACATTAGGTAACACATTTAACCCCTTGATCGCCCCCTGTTGTTTAACCCCAGTAAATGCCAGTGTCATTTACACAGTAATCGGTGCATTTTTATAGCACTGATCGCTGTATAAATGACAATGGTCCCAAAAAAGTTGTCAAAAGTGTCCGATGTGTCCGCCATAATGTCGCAGTCCCGATAAAAATCGCAGATCGCTGCCATTACTAGTAAAAAAAAAAAAATAATAAAAATGCCACAAATCTATCCCCTATTTTGTAGACGCTATAACTTTTGCGCAAACCAAACGATAATCGCTTTTTGCGATTTTTATTACCAAAAATATGTAGAAGAATACGTATCGGCCTAAATTGAGGAAAAAATGTGCGTTTTAAAAAAAAAAAATGGGGATATTTATTATAGAAAAAAAGGTATTTTTGTTTATAGCGAAAAAAAAAAACGCAGAGGTGATCAAATACCACCAAAAGAAAGCTCTATTTGTGGGGAAAAAAAGGACGTAAATTTTGTTTGGGTACAACGTCGCACGACCGCGCAATTGTTAGTTAAAGCGACACAGTGCCGTATCACAAAAAATGGCCTGGTCATTGAGCAGCCAAGTCTTCCGGGGCTGAAGTGGTTAAAAGCAAACTCAGACATCGTTTTTTTTTGTTTTTGTTTTTTTTTTATAAAAATTGTTCTTACTAGTTTATATAAAGAACAGTTATAAAAATAAAAAATAATTAGAAAAGTATATGTATATATTGAATATATATACATTTTTAGAATAAAATTCTGATAGAATAAAAAAGTTTTTTTTAAATAAAAACGATAAAAATAAAAAATAAGTAAGTAATTTTTTTTTATAATAATTGTATCATTGTATGTATATATATATATATATATATATATATATATATATATATATATGTATATGTATATCTATATCTGTATATCTATATCTGTATATATTAGATTTTTTTTGTTTATAATAGAATTATTATTTTTTTATAAAAATGTAAAAAATAAAAAATACATAAAAAAGAAAAAATTACATCATTGTATGTATGTGTATATATATAGATATATATATCTATATATATATTGGATATATATATCTTTTTATTTATAATAGAATTTAAAAAATTTAAATAAAAATTAAAAAAATAAAAAATACAGAAAAAAAAATAACATCATTGTATGTATGTATGTATGTATGTATATATATATATATATATATATATATATATATATATATATATATATATATTGGATATATAATTTTTTTTTTGTTTATATAAGAATTTTAAAAAATTTAATAAAAATGTAAAAAATCAAAAATACATTAAAATTAAATTATATCATAGTATATAATAAAATGATATAAAAAAATATATAAAAAATTGCTCCTATAACCTCTTAGTAACTCTTAATGAAGCCTAATCATTATTTTTTTTTAGCTTACATTTATTTTCTTTGTTTATTTTTGTATCACCATGTGCCTTGACCTGCTTTTTCTGCTCCAAATCAAAGCAGGTTATTGCAAAGGTACATAAAATGCAGATGGCTTCCTATTTGCCTCATACACACCACAGTGTTGTGTACATGTGCGTTGCCGTGTGTTGTGGTAAAATGCATTTTGATACAAAGCACAGGAATGCATGTAAACTTTATGCAACACAATCAAAACTGATGAATTTCAAGAAATAATAATGAAATTACTGTTAGTATTTTGATCCTTTTACATCGATGACATGAAATGCGTATAAAAATTCAACATAATACAGCGCAATATGCATTAAAAAAACTATCTTAAATGCATACAGTGCCTTGAAAAAGTATTCATACCCCTTCACATGTTGTCATGTTACAACCAAAAATGTAAATGTATTTTATTGGGATTTTATGTGATAGACCAACACAAAGTGGCACATAATTGTGAAGTGGAAGGAAAATGATAAATGATACAAATAAATATGTGAAAAGTGTGGGGGAGGGCATTTGTATGGCGCCCCCCGGAGTCAATACTTTGTAGAACCTCCTTTCTCTACAATTACAGCTGCAAGTCTTTTTGGGGGTGTCTCTACCAGCTTTGCACATCTAGAGAGGGACATTTCTGCCCATTCTTCTTCTTTGTAAAATATCTCAAGCTCTGTCAGATTGGATGGAGAGCGTCTGTGATCAGCAATTTTCAAGTCTTCCCACAGATTCTCAATGGGATTTAGGTCTGGACTGTGACTGGTCCGTTCTAACCCATGAATATGCTTTTATCTAATCCATTCCATTGTAGCTCTGGCTGTATTTTTCGGGGTCATTGTCCTGCTGGAAGGTGAACCTCCGCCCCGGTCTCAAGTCTTTTGCAGACTCTAACAGGTTTTCTTCTAAGATTGTCCTGTATTTGGCTCCATCCATCTTCCCATCAACTCTGAGCAGCTTCCCTGTCCCTGCTGAAGAAAAGCATTCCCACCGCATGATGCTGCCACCACCATGTTTCACAGTGGGGATGGTGTGTTCAGGGTGATGTGCAGTGTTAGTTTTCTGCCACACAGTGTTTTGCTTTTAGGCCAAAAAGTAAATTTTTTATCTCATCTGACCAGAGCACCTTCTTCCACATGTTTGCTGTGTCCCTCACATGATTGCTGTGTTCCCCACATGTTTGCTGTGTCCCCCACATGGTTGCTGTGTCCCCCACATGTTTGCTGTGTCCCCCACATGTTTGCTGTGTCCCCCACATGGCTTCTCACAAACTGCAAACAGGACTTCTTATGACTTTCTTTCACCAATGTCTTTCTTCTTGTCACTCTTCCATAAAGGGCAGATTTGTGGAGAAGCACGACTAATAGTTGTCCTGTGGACAGATTCTCCCCCCTGAGCTGTGGATCTCTGCAGCTCCTCCAGAGTTACCATGGGCCTCTTGGCTGCTTCTCTGATGAATGCTCTCCTTGCCCGGCCCGGTCAGTTTAGGTGGGAGGCCATGTCTTGGTAGGTTTGCAGTTGTGCCATACTCTTTCCATTTTCCGATGATGGATTGAACAGAGCTCCGTGAGATGTTCAAAGCTTGGGAGATTTTTTAATAACCTAACCCTGCTTTATACTTCTCCACAACTTTATCCCTGACCTGTCTGGTGTCTTCCTTGGCCTTCATGATGCTGTTTGTTCACAAAGGTTCTCTAACAAACCTCTGAGGGCTTCACAGAACAGCTGTATTTATACTGAGATTAAATGACACACAGGTGGACTCTATTTACTAATTAGGTGAGTTCTGAAATCAATTGGTTCCACTAGATTTTAGTTAGGGGTATCAGAATAAAGGGGGCTGAATACAAATGCACGCCACACTAGACATGTGCACAACGAAAACATTTGTTTTGTTTCTTTTCGATTCGTTATTTACATAAAATAGATTTGTTTCATTTGTTTAATTCATTTTCGGGATTTGTTTTGTTTATTCGTTTTCGAACTGATTCGAAAAGTTTTCGAATCAATTACGAATAGTTTTCAAATTCGAAAAGTTTTCGAATCAATTTCGAAAAGTTTTCGAATTTGAAAAGTTTTCGAATTCGAATAGTTTTTGAATTCAAATAGTTTTCCAATTTCCAAAAATAATAAAACAGAATAGAAAATAAAGAAGTAGAGTAGAATTTTTTTTTCTATTCTATTCTTTTATTTTCTATTTTATTCTCTTTGGAAATTGGAAAACGATTTAAATTCGAGAAGTATTCGAATTCGTAAAAGTATTCAAAAACGATTCGTCCGAATTCGAATTTCGTTATTTTGGATTCGTTTAAGTTCGGTACTATTCTAATTCGGAAATTCCGATACATCCGAATTTCCGAATACCGAAAATTCGTCAGAGTTTTAATTCGTAACGAAACGAACCGCACACGCCACACTTTTAAGATATTTATTTGTAAAAAATGTTGAAGACCATTTATCATTTTCCTTCCACTTCACAATTATGTGCCACTTTGTGTTGGTCTATCACATAAAATCCCAATAAAATACATTGACGTTTTTGGTTGTAACATGACGAAATGTGGAACATTTCAAGGGGTATGAATACTTTTTTCAAGGCACTGTACATACTGTATATCCTACAAAGTTGTTACAAAAGCAACAGGCCCATTGCAGAAATGTAATAAGGGGTATTGAAGCGTAAAGATTATATAGTTAGTTTAGTCCTGTAGGTGGCGCTGGTGGCCAGGTGCCCCAAGTAAAGATGACCAGTAAACTGATTGCAGTATAATTAATACAATGTTGCAGTCTAATTAATACAATGTTGCAGAATGGAGTATTTATACCTCAACAGGGAAAATTATATTCCCAGAGCGGATAAATAACCATTTCTGATCCCCTTATGTCAGTTGAAGTCACACGCATTAACCCTTCTTCTCCTGACCATGCGGGCCGATGCCCCTGCCCCGTCCCTGGCCGTGACACCTGGCAGTAAAACATGCATTGTACGCGGGCAGTAATTCTCTGCATATCGCCCTCTTAGCCCCTCTCAGCTGCTTCCTGGCCCGGCTCCAGCCTGGCATCTACTTTCCAGCACAGGGGGGGGGGTCTTAAAAGCTTAAATGCAGCTAATTCCCCAGAATGTCACAGGAGAACCATCTCGCCTGAAATCCCTGGAATTAGCGATAATTACTCCCCACAAAGCCGCGTATCCGCGGTGCGCGGAGAGAAACGCACATTCCCCGATGTAATCCCGCTGGAAAGAACCCGGATCTAATTTTACAAGTGTGCTGAGATGTCCCCTCGTTTACAGGAAATGGGAATATACTGTGAAAAGAGCGTAAAAGTGACCCCGAGAGGACATGTGCCCTCGGGCGAGCGGAATGACCCCCGAGTCCACGAATGGTAAAATGTACACGTCTATGATACAAAGGAAATGGACTTATCAGATGAGGACCACCATTAGACATGTGCGATTCGTTCCGTACGAATCGAAAATTCGTACGAATTTTCGAAAATTTGTACATTCGGAAGCATCCGAAATACGAATTTATATGTTTCCGAATTTTACGAAATACGAAATTTTATTGACGAATTTTGGATCCGAATTTCTCAGACAAAATAAGAATGTTCGTTAATATTGTTTTATTATTGTCATAATAATAATTACGAACATTTGTTATGAATTTAAAAAGCAAACCCAGGAAGTCAGCACAGGGATGGTGGGAGCCCCTCATAATGAGCACAGCAGGGGTACAGCCCCAGGAGGAAATTAGCACAGCACAGGGATGGTGGGAGCCCCTCATAATGAGCACAGCACAGGGATGGTGGGAGCCCCTCATAATGAGCACAGCACAGGGATGGTGGGAGCCCCTCATAATGAGCACAGCACAGGGATGGTGGGAGCCCCTCATAATGAGCACAGCACAGGGATGGTGGGAGCCCCTCATAATGAGCACAGCACAGGGATGGTGGGAGCCCCTCATAATGAGCACAACACAGGGATGGTGGGAGCCCCTCATAATGAGCACAGCATGGGTACAGCCCCAGGAGGAAGTCAGCACAGCATAGGGATGATGGGAGCCCCTCATATTGAGCCCAGCAGGGGCACAGCCCCAGGAGGAAGTCAGCACAGCACACTGAGCACAGGGATGGTGGGAGCTCCTGAATTTTCGTTAGGTTCGTTAACGTTTCGTAACAATTTTTAACATTCTTTTTGATGAATTTAAAAAGCAAACCCAGGAAGTCAGCAGCACTGCTGACTTCCTGGGTTTGCTTTTTAAATTCATCATAACGAATGTTCGTAATTTTACGAAAATTTTACGAATCTAATGAAAATTCGTATTTCGGACGAATCCAAATTGAATTTCGGATACGAAATACGAATTTTCGGCCAATACGAAACGGAACGAAACAAAACAAATTTATTGACGGCGCTCATGTCTAACCACCATATCTTTATTTTTTATCTTTTTTGCAATTTTTCGGTGCAGTGCTGCCCTCTGCAGGTTTAGAGAGATTGCACAGATTTGTGTGGCAAGAGACTGTAGTCCTGTATTTTTTTTTTTTTTAACCGCTTGCCGACCACTGCACGACTATTTACGTTGGCAAAATGGCACGGCTGCACATATGTACGTACCTGTACGTCGCCTTTAAATCACGGCATTGCGGGCAAACGCGCAAGCTCTGTGAGTGTGACCGCGGGTCACGCCGACTCGATCTCTGCTGGGTGCCCGCGATCGTGTCACGGAGCTGCAGAACAGGGGGATGCCTATGTAAACAAGGCATTTCCCTGTTCTGCCTATTGAACATGACAGGGATCTACTGTTCCCTGTCATCGGGAGCAGTGATCACTGACGTGTCACTCGTAGCCACGCCCCCTCACAGTTAGAATCACTCCCTGGGACACACTTAACCCCTTCCTCGCCCCCTAGTGGTTAACCCCTTCCCTGCCAGTAATCAGTGCATTTTTATAGCACTGATCACTGTATAAATGACAATGGTCCTAAAATAGCATCAAAGGTGTCCGATGTGTCCGCCACAATGTCGCAGTCACGATAAAAATGGCAGATCGCCGGCATTACTAATCCAAAAAATTTTTTTTTTTTTTTAAAATGCCAGAAAACTATCCCCTATTTTGTAGACGCTATAACTTTTGCACAAACCAATCAATATACGCTTATTGCGATTTTTTTTTTCCAAAAATATGTAGAAGAATACGTATCGGCCTAAACTGAGGAAAAAAATGTTTTTTTATATATTTTTGGGGGATATTTATTATAGCAAAAAGCAAAAAATATTGATTTTTTTTCCAAATTGTCGCTTATTTTTTGTTTATCGCGCAAAAAATAAAATCCGCAGAGGTGATCAAATACCACCAAAAGAAAGCTCTATTTGTGGGGAAAAAAGGACGTCAATTTTGTTTGGGTGCCACATCGCTTCACCCCAACAGTCCCCCAGGAGGTGGTGCAGGAAGTTGAGGGGAGGGGGATTTGGTGCATTATACCTACATTGAGGGCAGATAAATTGCCAGCCCCCCTCTGCTGTGACCTGCTAATGAACTTCTTTGAATTCCTGGACATTTACTGCCCCAAAAAAAGGACATACAGGCAAAAAAATAAAAAAATTGTAGTAATGGATCATGTGACAACACCAGAGGTTCCCACAGTCCATTTCTCATGACTTCCTGTACATGATGACGTCACGGGGAAGCTCCACCCGACACGTTTCCTCATAAACAGACGTCTCCCTGGGCTAGGAGACCTTCTTGCGTCAGCGCGTTTATATATCCACTTAACAACTAGGACTTTTCTGGCACTTTTTGTTTAGAAGTAAATATCAGTATTTTTTGTCAGAACATTACTCAGAACCCCCATACAGTGTATATATATATATTTTTTTTTTTTGCAGAAAACCATAGAGAATAAAAAGGTGATCATTATTTTTTATGTCACGCGGTATTTGCACAGCGGTTTTTAAAATGCAATTTTTTGGGAAAAAAATACACTTTAATGAAATGTAATGCAAAAAACACAATATTTAACCCAAATCTTCTGGGGGGGGGGGGTAAAATATAAGAGATGATGTTACGCCGAGTAAATAAACACCTAACATGTTACACTTTAAAATTGGGCACAAACTACAATATTTAAAAATTTCCATAGGCAGCGCTTAATTTTTTTTTACAGGTTACCAGTTTGGAGTTACAGAGGACGACTAGCGTTAGAATTATTGCTCTCGCTCTGACGTTTGCGGGGATACCTCACATGTGTGGTGCGAACACCGTTTACATATGCGTGCGTGACTTACATACGCGTTCTGCGGGTGAGCGCGGAGGTAGGGGGGGCGCTTAAATTTTTTTTTTCTTATTTTTTTTACTTGTTGTTTTTTTTTGTTTGTTTTTTACACTGTCCCTTTATTTTTAGTTATTTTTTTTTTCACTTTTATTCCTATTACAAGGAATGTAAACATCCCTTGTAATAGAAATACGCATGACAGGTCCTCTTTATGGAGAGATCTGGAGTTAAAAAGACCCAGAATCTCTCCTCTACCTTTAAAAGCAAAAGATAAAACATTTTTTGATCTTTTGCTTTACTTCTGCCCTAGACCGGAAGTGACGTCATGACGTCACTCCGGTCCTCCAAGATCATAGAGTTGATCAGAGATGATCTGGTCTCTGTTCACTTCTATGGCCAGCCATGTGACACGTCGTATCATTTCCAGGTGAAAGTGGTAAGCCCCAAGAAACATTGACAAGCGGCGGGAGAAGGGGGGGGGACGTCCCCTCCCACTGCTTCTGAAGGCGATCCAGCGTATAATTAGCCGCTCAGACCCCTTTATGGGTTATGGCTGATCGCTTTAGCCATAATCCCAGTAAATCAATTGAAAGCTGTGATATATGTTTATGTATTTACGGTGTGCAAATGGTTAATTTATTCATTTATTCATGACGATATCGAAGGATACAAAGGTTACATTGTTTCTTTTTTACAGTATGTTAGTGAATCAATGAATTACATTTGACAGTATGTTCTGCTTTGTGTCTTTTAAGGTTCTTTGCAGTAAAAGCAAGGAAGCAGTAAAACCTCTGCAGTGTGTTAATGTGATTTACTAAACAAAATGCTGTGCATACAAACTATCAGGATTCTTCAAAAAGTTTCCACACTTTTTAAACTCTATTAAGTATAAAAAAAAAGTGCAAAAAGTTTTTGAAGACTATAGGAATACAATACAAGACTGACAGATTTACATAGAACCCATGCACAAGCTACCTGAACTGCCTGGCGAATGAGCATGAACAATGGTCTATGTACAATGGGAATACACTAAACAGTTGGTTCTTCCTGATGGTAGAGTCTTCTTCATTTTATCCAGGATCTCTCCAGACTGCTCCATGCTTCTTGGAGTCCTGCAAAACTACCTTTGCAATAGTCCACATGGCTGTGTTTCAAGTCCCCACTTCTTCCAGCCAACATCACTTCCTGCAGCATATATCCATGAACCAGTCCAACAAGTTCATTAGCATTTGAATAAGGGAAGTCTAGCTTCTAAAAACAATACATGTAACTAAAATGTTATTTCATAAATTTATGCTATAATAGTCAAAAAATATATCAATAGCAACACACACAGTGCCGGAAATGACCTGTGGGAATCTCCCATGATCCTCCAGTCCAGTACTACTATAGCAGTCCTTACCTACAGTATGTGTTTTTCCCACGATCGGATTTTACATTGAGATCAACAGAGATGTATTCAAACAAATGTCCAAACAATGGGCTGACCCATAAGACAATTGCAGTGTTATTCATTGTGAATGCTTCACACCACAATGCACCACGGCACACCACAGTGCATGTACCATGAATTGTGTGCTGTGCTGCATTTTTAAGTTTGTTTTTTTCATCATTGGCGATTCATTGTAAGCCCATTTACTACCTTTGCAGTTGTCCACATGGCTGTGTTTCAAGTCCCCACTTCTTCCAGCCAACATCACTTCCTGCAGCATATATCCATGAACCAGTCCAACAAGTTCATTAGCATTTGAATAAGGGAAGTCTAGCTTCTAAAAACAATACATGTAACTAAAATGTTATTTCATAAATTTATGCTATAATAATCAATAAAAATATCAATAGCAACACACACAGTGCAGGAAGTGACCTGTGGGAATCTCCCATGATCCTCCAGTCCAGTACTACTATAGCAGTTCTCACCTACAGTATGTGTTTTTCCCACGATTGGATTTTACATTGAGATCAACAGACATGTATCAAAACAAATGTCCAAAAAATGGGCTGACCCATGTGATGAATGCATCACACCACAATGCACCATGGCACACCACAGTGCATGTACCATGCATTGTGCTGTGCTGCATTTTTACGTTTTTTTTTTCATCATTGGCGATTCATTATAAGCCCATTTACTATAAATGTATCATTTATAAACGGGCTGCTTTAACGCAACACACACATACATATTCCATAACCTACATTAATTAGCATGTAATAGTGCACCACAAGGGAATGCTTAAGGCTCCATTCACATTAGTGCTTCTCCAAAGTCGCTCGATTTCCAGTGCTACTTTGGAGCTACTTTGGAGCGTGATTTTGATGTGACCAAATTTACATCAAAAGTTGCACCTTTTTAAAATCACTGTGACTTTAAGTCGCACCGATCGATACGACTTGTCATGTCAAAATGTGCATGACAAGTTGCACAAGTATGAATGGCCCCTTAGTGAAAATGCCTCATCATTGGTGTCAGTGGGAGGAATAGTGTCCCATAAATTGGTATTACTGGGAGGAATAGTGTCCCATCATTGGTATCAGTGGGAGGAATAGTGTCCCATCATTGGTATCAGTGGGAGGAATAGTGCCACATCATTGATGTCAGTGGGAGGAATAGTGCCCCATCATTGGGATCAGTGGGAGGAATAGTGCCCCATCATTGGTGTCAGTGGGAGGAATAGTCCCCCATCATTGGTGTCAGTGGGAGGAATAGTGTCCCATAAATTGGTATCAGTGGGAGGAATAGTGTCCCATCATTGGGATCAGTGGGAGGAATAGTGCCCCATCATTGGTGTCAGTGGGAGGAATAGTGCCTCATCATTGATGTCAGTGGGAGGAATAGTGACCCGTTATTGGTATCAGTGGGAGGAATAGTGTCCCATCATTGGTGTCAGTGGGAGGAATAGTGTCCCATCATTGGTGTCAGTGGAAGGAATAGTGTCCTATCATTGGTGTCAGTGGAAGGAATAGTTCCCCATCATTGCTGTCAGTGGGAGGAATAGTGCCCCATCATTGGTGTCAGTGGAAGGAATAGTTCCCCATCATTGCTGTCAGTGGGAGGAATAGTGCCACATCATTGGTGTCAGTGGGAGGAATAGTGCCACATCATTGGTGTCAGTGGAAGGAATAGTTCCCCATCATTGCTGTCAGTGGGAGGAATAGTGCCCCATCATTGGTGTCAGTGGAAGGATTAGTTCCTCATCATTGCTGTCAGTGGGAGGAATAGTGCCACATCATTGGTGTCAGTGGGAGGAATAGTGCCACATCATTGGTGTCAGTGGAAGGAATAGTTCCCCATCATTGCTGTCAGTGGGAGGAATAGTGCCCCATCATTGGTGTCAGTGGAAGGATTAGTTCCTCATCATTGCTGTCAGTGGGAGGAATAGTGCCACATCATTGGTGTCAGTGGGAGGAATAGTGCCACATCATTGGTGTCAGTGGAAGGAATAGTTCCCCATCATTGCTGTCAGTGGGAGGAATAGTGCCCCATAAATTGGTATCAGTGGGAGGAATAGTGCCCCGTCATTGGTATCAGTGGGAGGAATAGTGCCACATCATTGGTGTCATTTTCAAATTCTGAATTTTCGAATTTCCGATTTTCGAATTTCCGAATCTTCGCATTTCCGATTTTCGAATTTTCGAATCTTCGAATTTCCGAAATCTCGAATTTTCACATTTCCGAATTTCGAGATTTCGGAAATTCGTAATTTCGGAAATTCGAGATTTCGGAAATTCGAACATTCGGAATTCGAACATTCGGAAATTCGGAAATCCGAAAATTCGGAAATGTAAAAATTCGGAAAATCGGTAATTTCAGAATTAACGAATTTGTCAAAATTCGTTAAAAAAAACTAATTCGGATCTAAACAAATTGCACATGTCTAGTCTTTAGATCGGGTGCGTCACGCCAAACTAAGTGCGTTGAATCTGTAAGGGGGCCGTCGCATGCCGCAATCCCAGAAAGATCTGAAAACTTTTTTAAACTGAAATATTGTAGCAAATAGGGCAAAATGCAACAATAAAACATTTGATGAAGGATTCGTCCCCCCCCCCCCCCCCCCCTCATTCCTTCCATGATAATAGTGCAGTGATCGGCAGTCGTTCGGTCGCAGTTTCTCCAGCCAGGACTGGGCTTAGAGGCGTAGAGGGTGTGAGCCGTCCTATCCTCATCTCATCCTCTATTAATGGGGTGTTGATAGGAAGAGGCTCGACACGGGAGTGCGAGGAGATAAACACAATGCACTGAGATATGAAGCTCGGGGGGCTCACTCATCGCCTGCTGTCCCCGCGGGGAACACGGCGTGAGGATGCCGAAGTCTTCTCCAAATCCATTCCCACCGGCTAGGGAGCTGAATGAGGTCATACTGGGGGACCGCAAGAGAGAATGGCCAAAGAGGACCTGTCTAAAGTCAGTAGGGTCAACTATTTACCTTAAAGAGGACCTGCCTCAAGACAGAAAACCTCACCCAATTTATCTTAAAGTGGACCTGTCTGAAGACAGCAGGACCACCCAATTTATATTAAAGTGGAATTGTCCCAAGTCGGCAGGGTCACCCATTTACTTTAACCCTACGTTCACACCTATGCATTTTTGTAGTGCGTTTTGCAGTTTAACATCCCTGAACAGGGGTGCCGCCATCAGGAATTTTGGGGCCCCTTACACAGCTTAAGGCATGGGCCCCCTGGAGCAGAGGAGAACCGGGGGGGGGTGCTGCCGCCGCAAATTGAGAAGTGGGGGGGCCTGCTGCGAATTGAGAAGCGGGGTGCCACGAATTGAGAAGCGGGGGTTGCTGTTGCTGCAAATTGTTGAGGTCGGGGGCTTTGGGTGCTGACGAACAAAAAAGAACAAAAAATAAATAAAAAAAGGGGGGGTTGCCATCCTGGGCCCTGGGGACCTCCGGGCCTCTGGGGACCTCTGGGCCCCTTACAAAAAAAAAATAAAGGAAAAAAAAAAAAAAAAAAAAAAAAAAAAAATGTTATATAAAAAAAAAGGGGGGTTGCCATCAGGGGCCCTGGGGACCTCTGGGCCCCTTACAAAAAAAAGAAAGAAAAATGTTTTTATAAAAAAAAAAAAAAAAAAAAAATTATAGAAAAAAAAGGGGGGTTGCCATCAGGGGCCCTGGGGACCTCCGGGCCCCTTACAAAAAAAAGGGGGGTTGCCATCCGGGCCCCTGGGGACCTCCGGGCCCCTTACAGGTGTACTGCCTGCACCCCCCTGATGGCGACCCTGTCCCTGAACCATATTAGGCCGCATGCCCCCAACATGAGATGGTGCTGTTTTGGCGGGGGGCTCTGCCCACCGAACACCAAAGCACCCTGTCCCCATGTTTATGGGCACAAAGGGCCTCTTCCCGACAACCTTGGACACATATGCGTGCGTACAGGGTGTGCCTGGGCACACCCTAATCACCCCATGTGCATTAGCATTATCCAGGGGTGGCACCAGGTGGGTGGTCGGGGTCCCAGTGGCCAGTGTAAATGCCCCCATTATATTAAAGGCTAGGTTCAACTGTAGGAACACATTACACCTATACTTAGGATGTAACAAAATATGCTCTTAATCAACTGTCTCCCACCATCAGAGCCCCCTCCCTGTGACAGCGGGTGGCGTTCATGTGTGTTTGAGCTTTGGGGTGCGCACCCTAATACAATAGGCTGCCCACATCTATGCTTGGACAGTGGTTGTGGGGGTCTGTGGGCAGGGGGCTTATCGGAATCTGAAAGCCTCCTTTAACAAGGGGACCCCCAGAGCCCGGCCACCCCCTATGTGAATGAGGTCACATGTGACGTCACAAGGGGCGGCATCTCCAGCACACACCCCCCCCAAAGTTGACGGCATGCAGCGCTCGATCGTCTCATCCCTTTCCTGACCTGCCGGGCGTCATACTCATTAAGGGTCTGATATGTACTTTTGGGGGGACCCCGCGCCATTTAAAAAAAAAAAATTGGTGTGGGGGTGTCCCCTCCAAACATACAAGAGCCAAAGAGCCTGGCATGGACCTGCGGGGGGACCGCATGCTGTTTATTTTTTCTCAAATTTTTTTTTTTGCCAGCTTTTTTTTTTCTTTTTTTACGTTTACGAACCCCACTGACAGCTGATCACTCATCGGTTGTTAAGGACATGGCGACCGGCTTCCCGACCCCCGCTCCTTAGCAACAAACTATATACTGTGTGTTTAAAGAGAAAAAAAAATGTAAAACGCAAAATGCAAAAAAAAAAACTGCACTCAAAAACACATAGAAAACAAGGGCTTAAAAACGCATTGCAAAACGTGCCTGAAAAATGCATTAAGCGCCGCCGCCCGCATAGATGGGAACCTCAACTAAAGAGGACCTGTTTATGGACAGCAGCCCCACCTAATTAATCTTCAAGTGGCTTTAAGTGCCGGATCACATTAATGCGGCGTGGAATTCGCAGCAAATTCTGTGCGGTTTCCGCACCGCATCAAAATCGCACCCCGTTCATGTGGACCACAACGGATGTGTGTCAAGTTACTGATACCCTGAAATCGGTCGCAGAACGCAGTGTAATTTGCAGAATCGGATGACATGGGGGTGAACCCCCATGTCATCCGATTTTGGTGCGGCAAAAGAAAAAAAAAGTGTCCCGCGCGATTTCGGTGCGATTTGAGCCTGTAGAATCGCATGTGATTTGTACAGCAATGCGGTACGACTTCTGTTCAAATCGCATGCAGTTCCCGCACCGCATCCAGTGTGAAACGGCATTACAGTGGACAGAAACACCACTTCTGGTGAAAAAAGCCTTGTTATTTTACAATATTGTCAAAAATTGTTTTATTTATTTTTTATGAAATCTATGAACAAAAATCTTAACAAAACAAAAAAAAAAATGTTTTCTGTTAATCAGTTTTGTCCTCTTTAAACCCAACACTAAATTATGATTCTGCATTATGCAATGATATTTACAAATGGAATTAACTGCTTTTTCCCCTTCTCCCCTTAACTTTCATTTCCTTACTGATTCTTTATCTCTATTTTTCTGAATATTATTTTTTTCATTTTTATTAGTTATGTTTATCAAATTTCCCTTCTGATCAATGTTTATAAACAATGTTACTTTGTATCTCTCTATCTCCCGTCTGATCAATGTTTATAAACAATGTTACAGTCTGATCTCTGGGCTCCCCCTACAAGTTACAATGTTACAGTCTGATCTCTGGGCTCCCCTACAAAGTCACAATGTTACAGTCTGATCTCTGGGCTCCCCCTACAAAGTTACAATGTTACAGTCTGATCTCTGGGCTCCTCCTACAAAGATACAATGTTACAGTCTGATCTCTGGGCTCCTCCTACAAAGTTACAATGTTACAGTCTGATCTCTGGGCTCCACCTACAAAGTTACAATGTTACAGTCTGATCTCTGGGCTCCCCCTACAAAGTTACAATGTTACAGTCTGATCTCTGGGCTCCTCCTACAAAGATACAATGTTACAGTCTGATCTCTGGGCTCCTCCTACAAAGTTACAATGTTACAGTCTGATCTCTGGGCTCCCCCTACAAAGTTACAATGTTACAGTCTGATCTCTGGGCTCCTCCTACAAAGTTACAATGTTACAGTCTGATCTCTGGGCTCCCCCTACAAAGTTACAATGTTACAGTCTGATCTCTGGGCTCCCCCTACAAAGTTACAATGTTACAGTCTGATCTCTGGGCTCCCCCTACAAAGTCACAATGTTGCAGTCTGATCTCTGGGCTCCCCCTACAAAGTTACAATGTTACAGTCTGATCTCTGGGCTCCTCCTACAAAGTTACAATGTTACAGTCTGATCTCTGGGCTCCCCCTACAAAGTTACAATGTTACAGTCTGATCTCTGGGCTCCCCCTACAAAGTCACAATGTTGCAGTCTGATCTCTGGGCTCCCCCTACAAAGTTACAATGTTACAGTCTGATCTCTGGGCTCCCCCTACAAAGTTACAATGTTACAGTCTGATCTCTGGGCTCCCCCTACAAAGTTACAATGTTACAGTCTGATCTCTGGGCTCCCCCTACAAAGTCACAATGTTGCAGTCTGATCTCTGGGCTCCCCCTACAAAGTTACAATGTTACAGTCTGATCTCTGGGCTCCCCCTACAAAGTTACAATGTTACAGTCTGATCTCTGGGCTCCCCCTACAAAGTTACAATGTTACAGTCTGATCTCTGGGCTCCTCCTACAAAGTTACAATGTTACAGTCTGATCTCTGGGCTCCCCCTACAAAGTTACAATGTTACAGTCTGATCTCTGGGCTCCTCCTACAAAGTTACAATGTTACAGTCTGATCTCTGGGCTCCTCCTACAAAGTTACAATGTTACAGTCTGATCTCTGGGCTCCCCCTACAAAGTTACAATGTTACAGTCTGATCTCTCGGCTCCTCCTACAAAGTTACAATGTTACAGTCTGATCTCTGGGCTCCTCCTACAAAGTCACAATGTTACAGTCTGATCTCTGGGCTCCCCCTACAAAGTTACAATGTTACAGTCTGATCACTGGGCTCCTCCTACAAAGTTACAATGTTACAGTCTGATCTCTGGGCTCCTCCTACAAAGTTACAATGTTACAGTCTGATCTCTGGGCTCCTCCTACAAAATCACAATGTTACAGTCTGATCTCTGGGCTCCCCCTACAAAGTTACAATGTTACAGTCTGATCTCTCGGCTCCTCCTACAAAGTTACAATGTTACAGTCTGATCTCTCGGCTCCTCCTACAAAGTTACAATGTTACAGTCTGATCTCTGGGCTCCTCCTACAAAATCACAATGTTACAGTCTGATCTCTGGGCTCCCCCTACAAAGTTACAATGTTACAGTCTGATCTCTGGGCTCCCCCTACAAAGTTACTATGTTACAGTCTGATCTCTCGGCTCCTCCTACAAAGTTACAATGTTACAGTCTGATCATTAGGGAAAAGGAGACTGAGGAAATGCCTCATGCTGCCTGCAGCAGACTGGTGACATCATCTCAGCCTAGACAGAATCAATGATGTCTTTTTAATATGATTAGAGGTTAGAGGATTTATAATTTGCTGATTATTTTTACCCATGCAGACTTGGAAAGTTACTTTAAATATGGCAGAGACCTGAAAATAAAAAATCGTGATAAAACGAGGAAAACTGCAGATTTTTTATTTTTTTTTTCCGGTTATTAAGCCAGGAGAGATTTTTTTACACTTGCTCAGCATTTACAGGACAACTTTTCTTGGCCGTAAAAAAAATTTCAGCTGTTACAGAAAACTTTGGGGAACACTCGCTGTATGTAAACTTCCACTGATTGCTGGACTTGGAAACCGTATCCGAGGGCCTCTCGGGGGAGGGGGGGGGGCGCAGAAACACATTAAGTGCAAATTAATCTTGAAGGGAAAATTGAGGATTTTGCCTGTGCCCAGTGACAGCTGAGAAGCGTGATTAGACCATCGGAGCTCAGAGTGTTTTCAATTAATGCCTAATTAAATCAGAGAAGCTCTTTAGTCACAGCTCCATGGGTTGCGTCCTTCCTTTGCAGCCGCGCATTCCTCCCCCGTATAATCATGGTTCAGATCTCGTCCCAGATACACAATTGGCCTAGAAGATGTCATTTAATCGTACGTCAATATTTTCCTTTTATTATCCGGCGTGTTGTTTAATTCAATATAAGTCTCTACAATTCTCCGGCCCTGTTTGGTGGGATTTTTCAAGTCAAGGTCACCGCGGTTCTGTTTTCTTTGGTTGTTTGTGTTCCTCGGTGATTCCACTACTGTGGAAGATGGTCAAGATGGGCCTCATCAGGAATCTATCAAAGCATTAAATAGGCCCGTCACCTGATCCTTCAAAAGGTTCCCAGCCTCTCTCAATAAGAACTGTTCCTTGGTGAAGAATATATTTTACAGGTATGCAGTGGCGGCTGGTGCTCAAAATTTTGGAGGGGGGGGGGGGGCGCAAACAAACTGAAAAAAAAAAAACAATTGCCGCCACTGTGCCCATTAAACGCCACCAGTTTGCCCCCTCAAATGCAGCCAGTTTCCCCTCAAATGCAGCCAGTTTCCCCCCAAATACAGACAGTTTCCCCCCAAATACAGACAGTTTCCCCCTAAATGCAGCCAGTTTGTCCCCAAATACAGCCAGTTTGTCCCCAAATGCAGCCAGTTTCCCCCCAAATGCAGCCAGTTTGTCTCAAATACAGCCAGTCCCCCCCCCAAATACAGCCAGTTTCCCCCCAAATACAGCCAGTTTCCCCCCAAATGCAGCCAGTTTGTCCCCAAATACAGCCAGTTTCCCCCCAAATACAGCCAGTTTGTCCCCAAATGCAGCCAGTTTTTCCCCAAATACAGCCAGTTTGTCCCCTAAATACAGCCAGTTTGTCCCCAAATACAGCTAGTTTGTCCCCAAATACAGCCAGTTTGTCCCCAAATACAGCCAGTTTCCCCCCAAATACAGCCAGTTTGTCCCCAAAAGCAGCCAGTTTCCCCCCAAATACAGCCAGTTTCCCCCCAAATGCAGCCAGTTTCCCTTCCAAATGCAGCCAGTTCCCCCCAAATGCAGCCAGTTTCCCCCCCAAATGCAGCCAGTTTCCCCCCCAAATGCAGCCAGTTTCCCCCCAAATGCAGCCAGTTTCCCCCCAAATACAGCCAGTTTCCCCCCAAATGCAGCCAGTTTGTCCCTAAATACAGCCAGTTTGTTCCCAAATACAGCCAGTTTTCCCCCCAAATACAGCCAGTTTGTTCCTAAATACAGCCAGTTTCCCCCCAAATGCAGCCAGTTTGTCCCCAAATGCAGCCAGTTTGTCCCCAAATACAGGCAGTTTGTTCCCAAATACAGCCAGTTTCCCCCCAAATGCAGCCAGTTTCCCCCCAAATACAGCCAGTTTCCCCCCAAATGCAGCCAGTTTGTCCCTAAATACAGCCAGTTTGTTCCCAAATACAGCCAGTTTTCCCCCCAAATACAGCCAGTTTGTTCCTAAATACAGCCAGTTTCCCCCCAAATGCAGCCAGTTTGTCCCCAAATGCAGCCAGTTTGTCCCCAAATACAGGCAGTTTGTTCCCAAATACAGCCAGTTTCCCCCCAAATGCAGCCAGTTTGTTCCCAAATGCTGGAGCACCTTGGGATGCACTATGCTTTCAGTTAATATCAGTTTTGGAGACCAACACCTGAGGTCACTGACAGCATTCTAAATCCCCTGGAATTAAGTCCATTTCAGAATTTCTGGTTCTTTCATTCCCCCTGTGGCCGCTGGTCACATATGGTCCCTTTGGCGCAGATAGCCGTCTAGAACGCGTGGCGACATTTGGATCCATTTTAGGCGATACAGAAGGCTTGTACTTCAAAACCGGACAGCACCCCCTGAAGAAGCCCGACATATGGGCGAAACATATTGGGAAATCCATCTTACAGTTCTGTCCTGCTAATACTGTGATATACTGTACTTGCCACTGTTGTATTTTTAATATTTTTTTTATTTTGTTCCTCAAAATAAAAAATAAATGCTTTTTAAATAATATATTTGATATTATTTCTGCACCTTGGTTCCTGGAGGCCTGGAGGAAGAAAGATGTCAAAGCCTTAAAAAAATCATCCTTCTCAGTATGAGGTCTTGGTTGAGTTTTTTTGTCCTACTTTGTGTTAGAAGGTCTTGTCCTTCCTCTCCATGCCATATAACACTCTTAAATAAATGGGGTTCAGTCAGCGCAAGGAAATACCTAAAACAAACTCCTAACTGTAGCGGGTGGACACTTAGAGCCGGTTCACACAGGGGCGACACGACTTTGTGCGCGACTTTGCAAGGTGACTTCAGCGCGACTTGAGCGTGAACCACAGCGTGAACCACAGCGTGACCCACAGCGCGACTTGGGGCGACTTGAAGTCGCCTCCAGGACAGGGGACTTTGCCAGTGGCCAATCAAAGAGTAATCAGCTCTGTGGGAGGGAGGGGGGAGGGAGGGGTTTGCCGAGAAAACTATTTTTATTTCCTGTAAAGTTGCTTCAGTTAAGACAGGGGATCCGACTTTGGAGGCGACTTCCATTGAAATCAATGGGTACAAGTCGCCTAGAATTCGGATTGAAGTAGTACAGGAACCTTTTCTGAAGTCGGAGCAACGTCAGTAGTGTGCATTCTGATGGCTCCATTCACTTCCATTGATTTTCTCAACCGCGCGACTTGGGGCGACTTGAGGGCGACTTCAAGTCGGATCCCAAGTTGCCCCTGTGTGAACCGGCTCTAGGGTCAATATATCACACTCCTAATAAAAACATATATACAATAGATAGTGCAGCGCTAATTCAAACTCATCTAAAATCAAATAATGTCCAATAAAGCTGCTATAATAAAGCACAACATGTAGAAAGTTCCACAGCCAATCTTGATTCCAAAATTGAAGTCAGAGAGAAGAGATTATCACAACACAGGGAGAGATTCCTCAAAGGTGATCAGAGTGCTTGTAGATAAAAGCTGATAGTGTTTTCTTATAGTGCTTCCATCACCAAATATGCAGGCCGCTCACCTCAATACCTGGGTCTCTGAGCCAACAGAAGGCCAAATGAACCTTCCCCACAGGGGCAATATCCAGCGATGAACCAAGGATCTTTTTATCTGTAAGGAGAATTCTTCCCGCTGACCATCACACTAACGTACTGTGAGCTGCACAGTGGATATAGAAAAGAATCACCCCCCCCCCCCCTCCCTTTAACGAATTCAGCCCCGGACCATTTTGCTGCTCAAAGACCAGGCCACTTTTTGCGATTCGGCACTGCGTCGCTTTAACTGACAATTGCGCGGTCGTGCGACGTGGCTCCCAAACAAAATTGACGTCTTTTTTTCCCCACAAATAGAGCTTTCTTTTGGTGGTATTTGATCACCTCTGCGGTTTTTATTTTTTGCGCTATAAACAAAAATAGAGCGACAATTTTGAAAAAAATTCTATATTTTTTACTTTTTGCTATAATAATTATCCCCCAAAAAATATATAAAAAAAACATATTTTTTCCTAAGTTTAGGCCGATACGTATTCTTCTACATTTTTTTGGTAAAAAAAAAATCGCAATAAGCGTATATTGATTGGTTTGCGCAAAAGTTATAGCGTCTACAAAATAGGGGATAGTTTAATGGCATTTTTATTAATATTTTTTTTTTTTACTAGTAATGGTGGCGATCAGTGATTTTTATCGTGACTGCGACATTATGGCGGACACATCGGACACTTTTGACACCATTTTAGGACCATTGTAATTTTTACAGCGATCAGTGCTATAAAAATGCACTGGTCACAGTGAAAATGACACTGGCAGTGAAGGGGTTAACCTGTAGGGGGCGCTAAAGGGGTTAAGTGTGACCTAGGGAGTGATTCTTACTGTTAGGGGGCGTGGCTTGGCGTGACATGTCACTGATCGCTGTTCCCGATGACAGGGAACAGACGATCACTGACAGTGTCACCAGAAGAATGGGGAGATGTTTGTTTACACTTACTCCTCCCCATTCTTCAGCTCTGTGACCCGATCACGGGACACCAGCTGCGATCGCGTCCGTGGGTCCCAAGGCTCGCATCTTAAAGGGGACGTATATATACGCCCAGGCCCAGGCCCAGACTGGGACAAAAAATAGGCCCAGGCATTTTAGACTGAGCAGCCCTGGGGGGGCAGCAGCAGTTAATGATGGGATGTGGGGTTCCAGCAACTTGCACCTCTGGAGCCCTTTACATTACACAGCAACCTGGACCCCTTTACATTACATAGCACCGCACCTCTGGACCCTTTTACATTACACAGCACCCTGCACCTCTGGGCCCCTTTACATTACACAGCACCCTGCACCTCTGGACCCCTTTACATTACACAGCACCCTGCATTACTGGACCCCTTTACATTACACAGCACCTTGCACCTCTGGACCCTTTACATTACACAGCACCCTGCACCTCTGGACCCCTTTACATTACACAGCACCCCTGCACCTCTGGACCCCTTTACATTACACAGCACCCTGCATTACTGGACCCCTTTACATTACACAGCACCCTGCACCTCTGGGCCCCTTTACATTACACAGCACCCTGCACCTCTGGACCCCTTTACATTACACAGCACCCCTGCACCTCTGGACCCCTTTACATTACACAGCACCTTGCACCTCTGGACCCTTTTACATTACACAGCACCCTGCACCTCTGGACCCCTTTACATTACACAGCCCCCCACAGTTTGTTACACAGACACCCCCCTAACAGTTCTGGACCCCCTGCATGTTACACAGACCTCCCTACAGTACAGACCCCCTCCCTACAGTACAGACCCCCTCCCTACAGTGCAGACCCCCTCCCTACAGTACAGACCCCCTCCCTACAGTACAAACCCCCTACAGTACAGACCCCCCTTCATTACAGACCCCCTCTACAATACAGACCCCCCTACATTACAGCCCCCCTCTACAACACAGAACCCCCTACATTACAGACCCCCTTTACAATACAGACGCCCTCCCTACAGTAGAGACCCCCCTACATTACAGACCCCCCCTACAATACAGACCCCCTCTACAATACAGACCCCCCCTACATTACAGACCCCCTCTACAATACAGACCCCTACAATACAAAACCCCCCTACAATACAGAACCCCCCTACAATACAGACCCCCCTACATTACAGACCCCCCTACAATACAGACCCCCCTACATTTTAGACCCCCTAAAATACAGAACCCCCCTACATTTCAGACCCCCCTACAATACAGAACTCCCCTACATTACAGACCCCCCTACAATACAGAACCCCCCTTCATTTCAGACCCCCCCTACAATACAGAACCCCCCTACAATACCGAACCCCTCTACATTTCAGACCCCCCTACAATACAGAACCCCCCTACATTTCAGACCCCCCCCTACAATACAGAACCCCCCTACATTACAGACCCCCCTGCAATACAGAACCCCCCTACAATACAGACCCCCCTACATTGCAGACCACCCTACAATACAGAACCCCCCTACATTACAGACCCCCCTACAATACGGACCCCCCCTACAATACAGAACCCACCTACATTTCAGACCCCCCTACAATACAGAACCCCCCCTACATTTCAGACCCCCCCTACAATACAGAACCCCCCTACATTACAGATCCCCCTGCAATACAGAACCCCCCCTACAATACAGACCCCCCTACAATACAGACCTCCCTACAATACAGAACCCCCCTACATTACAGACCCCCTACAATACGGACCCCCCTACAATACAGAACCCACCTTCATTTCAGACCCCCCTACAATACAGAACCCCCCCTACATTTCAGACCCCCCTACAATACAGAACCCCCCTACATTACAGACCCCCCTACAATACAGAACCCCCCTACAATACAGAACCCCCCTTACAATACAGAACCCCCCTACATTTCAGACCACCCCTACAATACAGAACCCCCCCTTCAGACCCATAATGTACCTCAGATCTGCGCAGGACTGCATGTCGCGTCTCCTCCCCCTGTGTGGACATAAAGGAGGAGGGGGAGGCGGCTTCACTCTACTCGGCTGTGTGAGACAGCGGAGCCGAGAGTGATCAGATCATCAGTGCCACGGCCACCTTGCAAGAGAGAAGGGGATCGTCGCGGGCCCCGGCCCCCTGATGTGCCGACGGGTGTCACTGTCAATCGAGTGCGGCTCCGACTCGCAGTTTAGAGTGCACTGGGGGGAGACGTGACATGCGGCCTGGTGGCCCGAGGGCCATCACGGGCCGCCGCGGCCCACCGGGCATAGGCCCAGTATGCCCTATGGTCAGTCCGGGCCTGTATACACCCATATGTGCAGCCGTGCCATTCTGTCGACGTATATCGTCGTGCAGCGGTCGGCAAGTGGTTAAATTTCACATTTTGTTGCTTTGCAGTCTGAAATTAAGACAGACACATCCAAGTGAAAGATATGACACCAACAATTTCCAAAAAATTCAAAAACAGAATCACTGAGTTGGAAAAAGGATCACCCCCTTGTGTCAGTATTTTGTTGGACCACCATTTGCTGTAATTCCAGCCTTTAGTCTGTTGGGATTGGTCTCTACTAACTTTACACATCTAGACTTTGTAATATTTGCCCGCTCTTCTTTGCAGAACTGCTCAAGTTCAGTTATATTTGATGGTGACCATTTGTGGACTGCAGTCTTCAAGCCATTCCACAGATTTTCAATGGGTTTTAAGTCTGGGCTCTGACTAGGCCATGCAAGGACATTCACCTTTTTCTCCTCCAACCACTGTGTGCTCATTTTTGCTATGTACTTTGTCATTGTCACGTTGGAAGGAAAGCCTTCTTCCTGGATCTTGCTGGGGATTCAAATATTTAAAACGCCAGTCTTCTGTTGCAGTCATTGGTTTCTAGGACCGCGGGGGTCCTAAGCAACAGATGGCACACTTTGTAGGCACACAGCAAGAGGAAACCACTCTGTGCAGAGCTGCTTCACCTACCAACTCACCCCCTAAAAGGGTAAAGTGAAAGGGGGTCACAGTGGCAGGAGGAGAACAGTGATGGGGGACACGGTGATGGGGGACACAGTGATGGGGGACACAGTGATGGGGGACACAATGATGGGGGACACAGTGATAGGGGGACACAGTGATAGGGGTCACATTGATGGGGGCACAATGATGGAAGCACAGTGATAGGGGTTCGCATTGATGGGGGCACAATGATGGAAGCACAGTGATAGGGGTCGCATTGATGGGGGCACAATGATGGAAGCACAGTGATAGGGGACATAGTGAAGGGGGAAACAGTGATGGGGGCACAGTGATGGGGGACACAGTGATGGGGGGCACAGTGAAGGGGGACACAGTGATGGGGGGCACGGTGATGGGGGACACGGTGATGGGGGACACAGTGATGGGGAACATAGTGATAGGGGGCACAGTGATAGGGGACGCAGTGACCAGGGGCACAGTGATGGGGGACACAGTGATGGGAGACACAATGATGGGGGACACAGTGATGGGGGACACAGTGATGGGAGACACAGTGATGGGAGACACAGCGATAGGCGGCACAATGATGGAAGCACAGTGATAGGGGACATAGTGATGGGGAACACAGTGACCAGGGGCACAGTGATGGGGGGCACAGTGATGGGAGACACAGTGATGGGGGGCACAGTGATGGGGGACATAGTGATAGGGGACATAGTGATAGGGGACGCAGTGACCAGGGGCACAGTGATGGGGGACACGGTGATGGGGGACACAGTGATGGGGGACACGGTGATGGGGGACACAGTGATGGGAGACACAATGATGGGGGACACAGTGATGGGGGACACAGTGATGGGAGACACAGTGATGGGAGACACAGCGATAGGCGGCACAATGATGGAAGCACAGTGATAGGGGACATAGTGATGGGGAACACAGTGACCAGGGGCACAGTGATGGGGGGTACAGTGATGGGGGAAACAGTGATGGGGGCACAGTGATGGGGGACATAGTGATAGGGGACATAGTGATAGGGGACGCAGTGACCAGGGGCACAGTGATGGGGGACACAGTGATGGGGGACATGGTGATGGGGGACACGGTGATGGGGGACACAGTGATGGGGGACACAATGATGGAAGCACAGTGATGGGGGACACAGTGATGGGGGACACTGTGATGGGAGACACAGTGATGGGAGACACAGCGATAGGCGGCACAATGATGAAAGCACAGTGATAGGGGACATAGTGATGGGGGACACAGTGACCAGGGGCACAGTGATGGGGGACACAGTGATGGGGGGCACAGCGATGGGGGCACAGTGATGGGGGACACAGCGATGGGGGACATAGTGATAGGGGACGCAGTGACCAGGGGCACAGTGATGGGGGACACAGTGATGGGGGACACAGTGATGGGGGACACGGTGATGGGGGACGCAGTGATGGGGGACACGGTGATGGGGGACACAGTGATGGGGGACACAGTGATGGGGGACACAGTAATGGGAGACACAGTGATGGAAGCACAGTGATGGGGGACACAGTGATGGGGGACACAGTGATGGGAGACTCAGCGATAGGCGGCACAATGATGGAAGCACAGTAATAGGGGACATAGTGATGGGGGACACAGTGATGGGGGGCACAGTGATGGGGGACACAGTGATGGGGGGCACAGTGATGGGGGACATAGTGATAGGGGACGCAGTGACCAGGGGCACAGTGATGGGGGACACAGTGATGGGGGACACAGTGATGGGGGACACAGTGATGGAAGAACAGTGATGGGGGACACAGCGATGGGGACACAGTGATGGGAGACACAGTGATGGGAGACACAGCGTTAGGCGGCACAATGATGGAAGCACAATGATAGGGGACACAGTGATGGGGGGCACAGTGATGGGGGACACAGTGATGGGGGGCACAGTGATGGGGGGCACAGTGCTGGGGGACACAGTGATGGGGGACATAGTGACCAGGGACATAGTGATAGGGGACGCAGTGACCAGGGGCACAGTCATGGGGGACACGGTGATGGGGACACGGTGATGGGGGACACAGTGATGGGGGACACAGTGATGGGAGAAACAGTGATGGGGGACACAGTGATGGGGGACACAGTCATAGGGGACACAGTCATAGGGGACGCAGTGACCAGGGGCACAGTGATGGGGAACACAGTGATGGGGGACATGGTGATGGGGGACACAGTGATGAGGGACACATGATGAGGCACACAGTGATGGGGGACACAGTCATAGGGGACGCAGTCACCAGGGGCACAGTGGCAGGGGGAGCATGATGATGGAGGGCCATTGTCACCTTTTGCCTTAGATCCTTTGCAGGCTGGCGCTGTGTCCCCGGACCCCTGGGAGGGCAGGGCGGGTCGGAGAGAGCTGAGGTCTGCACAGAACAATGATGATATCATCTTCTTATGTCACGATCAGAACATATGGAGTATAAAATGAGCTTATAAGACATTTAAATCAAATGAGAGATTTGTCAGTGTGAAATAAATCAGGATCACAGAGACACATCTGTATGAGATAAATCTGGCGGAATAATTTATCTCTATATTATCCAGTTCATATTCGGAATTATCTGCGGGATGGAAATATAAAAGAGTCTCATCTCCGCTTTATACAACCTAAGCAACCCGCTGCTTCATTTACAGGACCAACAGAATCTATACTTTTCTTTGGGGATGTGTCAGCTCTATAGGAGGAGAAGATTGTCCCTTCCAAGTGGGGACAGAACCTTATGGAAGGTCCCAAAATCATATAAAGACACTTCATATCTAGTGAGGGAGTCACTGACCTGGCATCTCCAATGCAATAGAAAGTCCTATATAAATTTATAGAGCTTTGCTTCGATGTTCCAAAATGTTTCGTAATAAAGAATTCTTTGAAGTTTTAGCTTTATGTTCTGTCCACATTGTGATTACCTTATGGAAGTTATATCCTGGACCGTTCTCATCTCACCGCCAACAGCAAGCCATACTGGTGGTGAACCTACCTCCAGGAGCGAGCCTATACTGCATATCATAAGCCTACTAGCTGATTTACGTACACTGATCGGCCACTTTATTAGGTACACCTGTTCAGTTGCTTGGTAACACAAATTGCTAATTAGCCAATCACATGGCAGCAACTCGATGCATTTAGACATCTAGACGTGGTGAAGACGACTTGCTGAAGTTCAAACCGAGCACCAGAATGGGGAAGAAAGGGGATTGAAGTGACTTTGAACGTGGCGTGCTTGTTGGTGCCAGACGGGCTGGTCTGAGTATTTCTGGAGATTTTCACACACAGCCATCTCTCAGGTTTACAGAGAATGGTGGGGAAAATAGAAAATATCCAATGAGCGGCAGTTGTGTGGAGGAAAATGCCTTGTTGATGTCAGAGGAGAATGGGCAGACTGGTTCCAGATGATAGAAAGGCAACAGTAACTCAAATAACCACTCGTTACACCCAAGGTATGCAGAATACCATCTCTGAATGCACAACACATCCAACCTTGAAGCAGATGGGCTACAGCAGCAGAAGACCACACCGGGTGCCACTCCTTTCAGCTGAGAACAGGAAACTGAGGCTACAATTGGCACAGGATCACCAAAATCGGACAATAGAAGATTGGAAAAACGTTGCCGGGTCTGATGAGTCTGGATTTCAGCTGCGACATTCAGATGGTGGGGTCAGAATTTGGCGCATGGATCCATCCTGCCTTGTATCACCGGTTCAGGCTGGTGGTGTAATGGTGTGGGGGATATTTTCTTGGCACACTTTGGACCCCTTAGTACCAATTGAGCATGGTTTAATCACCACGACCTACCTGAGTATTGTTGCTGACCATGTCCATCCCTTTATGACTACAGTGTCCCCATCTTCTGATGGCTCCTTCCAGCAGGATAATGCACCATGTCACAAAGCTCCAATCATCTCACCACTGGACAATGGAGGTCACTGTCCTCCAATGGCCTCCACACTCACCACATCTCATCCAATAGAGCGCCTTTGGGATGTGGTGGAGAGACGGAGATTGGCATCATGGATGTGCAGCCAACAAATCTGCAGCAACTGCATGATGTTATCATGTCACTATGGAGCAAAATCTCTGAGGAACGTTTCCCATCATCTTGTGAAATCTATGCCATGAAGAATGAAGGCAAAAGGGGGTCCAACCCGCTACTAGCAAGGTGTACCTAATAAAGTGGCCAGTGAGGGTATATATGAATAAACAGCCACCTGATAGGTAATATATCATATATGCATCTTGTAATGTCTTCTTGTGTTTGAGATGGTTACCTTTAGAAGCTATTTCCCATATACTTCCTTCTGGAGCCTTATGGAAGGGATCTTATTCTCATCCTGTAGAGCTGACCCTTAATCGGTCAGCTCTACATGCATGAAGGTAAAAAAACATTCAGCCTTTAGAACCACGTTAAAGTCTTATGACATATGGAGAACAGAACAAGGTAGAGAGGAGCAGGAAATGGCCTTGTGGGACATGGAAGGAAAGGACACAGTCTTCTAAAAAGAAGTAATTTGCTTAGGTCTTCTGACAAAGAAGAGCAGGAAAAGGCTTTTATGAACATAGAGAGGCAAGGCACAGTCTTTCGACTTTGAAGAGTAATATTAAGGGGCAGGATAAGGTCTCATGACTAAGAGGCGTTCCAATGAGAGGCAAGACATGATCTTCTAACTTTGAAGAGCCCCATTGGGGGGCAGGACAAGGTCTTCTGACTTCAAAGAGTCCCACTGAGGGTCAGGACAAGGTCTTCTGTCTTTGAAGAGTCCCAATGAGGGGCAGGACAAAGTCTTCTGACTTCATAGAGTCCCACTGAGGGTCAGGACAAGGTCTTCTGTCTTTGAAGAGTCCCATTGAGGGGCAGGACAAGGTCTTCTGTATTTAAAGAGTCCCATTGAGGGGCAGGACAAGGTCTTCTGTCTTTAAAGAGTCCCATTGAGGGGCAGGACAAGGTCTTCTGACTTCAAAGAGTCCCACTGAGGGGCAGGACAAGGTCTTCTGTCTTTGAAGAGTCACATTGAGGGGCAGGACAAGGTCTTCTGTCTTTGAAGAATCCTATTTAGGGTCAGGACAAGGTCTTCTGTCTTTTAAGAGTCCCATTGAGGGGCAGGACAAGGTCTTCTGTCTTTCAAGAGTCCCATTGAGGGTCAGGACAAGTTCTTCTGTCTTTGAAGAGTCCCATTGAGGGTCAGGACAAGGTCTTTTGTCTTTGAAGAGTCCCATTGAGGGGAAGGGCAAGGTCTTCTGTCTTTGAAGAGTCCCATTGAGGGGCAGGACAAGGTCTTCTGTCTTTGAAGAGTCCCATTGAGGGGCAGGACAAGGTCTTCTGTCTTTGAAGAGTCCCATTAAGGAGCAAGACAAGGTCTTCTGTCTTTGAAGAGTCCCATTGAGGGCAGCACAAGGTCTTCTGTCTTTGAGGAGTCCCATTGAGGGGCAGGACAAGGTCTTCTGTCTTTGAAAAAGCCCATTGAGGGGCAGGACAATGTTTTCTGTCTTTGAAGAGTCCCATTGAAGGACAGGGCAATGTCTTCTGTCTTTGAAGAGTCCCATTGAGGGGCAGGACAAGGTCTTCTGTCTTTGAAGAATCCCATTGAGGGTCAGGACAAGGTCTTCTGTCTTTGAAGAGTCCCATTGAGGGGCAGAACAAGGTCTTCCGACTTCAAAGAGTCCCACCAAGGGGCAGGACAAGTTCTTCTGTCTTTGAAGAGTCCCATTGAGGGGCAGGACAAGGTCTTCTGTCTTTGAAGAGTCCCATTGAGGGGCAGGACAAGGTCTTCCGACTTCAAAGAGTCCCATTGAGGGGCAGGACAAGGTCTTCTGTCTTTGAAGAGTCCCATTGAGGGGCAGGACAAGGTCTTCCGACTTCAAAGAGTCCCATTGAGGGGCAGGACAAGGTCTTCTGTCTTTGAAGAGTCCCATTGAGGGGCAGGACAAGGTCTTCTGTCATTGAAGAGTCCCATTGAGGGGCAGGACAAGGTCTTCTGTCTTTGAAGAGTCCCATTGAGGGGCAGGACAAGGTCTTCTGTCATTGAAGAGTCCCATTGAGGGGCAGGACAAGGTCTTCTGTCTTTGAAGAGTCCCATTGAAGGGCAGGGCATGGTCTTCGGTCTTTGAAGAGTCCCATTGAGGGGCAGGACAAGGTCTTCTGTCTTTGAAGAGTCCCATTGAGGGGTAGGACAAGGTCTTCTCTCTATGAAGAGTCCCATTGAGGGGCAGGACAAGGTCTTCTGTCTTTGAAGAATCCCATTTAGGGTCAGGACAAGGTCTTCTGTCTTTGAAGAGTCCCATTGAGGGGCAGAACAAGGTCTTCCGACTTCAAAGAGTCCCATTGAGGGGCAGGACAAGGTCTTCTATCTTTGAAGAATCCCATTGAGGGTCAGGACAAGGTCTTCTATCTTTGAAGAATCCCATTGAGGGTCAGGACAAGGTCTTCTGTCTTTGAAGAATCCCATTTAGGGTCAGGACAAGGTCTTCTGTCTTTCAAGAGTCCCATTGAGGGTCAGTACAAGATCTTCTGTCTTTGAAGAGTCCCATTGAGGGGCAGAACAAGGTCTTCCGACTTCAAAGAGTCCCATTGAGGGGCAGGACAAGGTCTTCTGTCTTTGAAGAGTCCCATTGAGGGGCAGGACAAGGTCTTCTGTCTTTGAAGAGTCCCATTGAGGGGCAGGACAAGGTCTTCTGTCTTTAAAGAGTCCCATTGAGGGGCAGGACAAGGTCTTCTGTCTTTGAAGAGTCCCATTGAGGGGCAGGACAAGGTCTTCTGTCTTTGAAAAAGCCTATTGAGGGGCAGGACAAGGTCTTCTGTCTTTGAAGAGTCCCATTGAGGGGCAGGACAAGGTCTTCTGTCTTTGAAGAGTCACATTGAGGGGCAGGACAAGGTCTTCTGTGTTTGAAGAATCCCATTTAGGGTCAGGACAAGGTCTTCTGTCTTTTAAGAGTCCCATTGAGGGGCAGGACAAGGTCTTCTGTCTTTCAAGAGTCCCATTGAGGGTCAGGACAAGTTCTTCTGTCTTTGAAGAGTCCCATTGAGGGTCAGGACAAGGTCTTTTGTCTTTGAAGAGTCCCATTGAGGGGAAGGGCAAGGTCTACTGTCTTTGAAGAGTCCCATTGAGGGGCAGGACAAGGTCTTCTGTCTTTGAAGAGTCCCATTGAGGGGCAGGACAAGGTCTTCTGTCTTTGAAGAGTCCCATTAAGGGGCAAGACAAGGTCTTCTGTCTTTGAAGAGTCCCATTGAGGGCAGCACAAGGTCTTCTGTCTTTGAGGAGTCCCATTGAGGGGCAGGACAAGGTCTTCTGTCTTTGAAAAAGCCCATTGAGGGGCAGGACAATGTTTTCTGTCTTTGATGAGTCCCATCGAAGGACAGGGCAATGTCTTCTGTCTTTGAAGAGTCCCATTGAGGGGCAGGACAAGGTCTTCTGTCTTTGAAGAGTCACATTGAGGGGCAGGACAAGGTCTTCTGTCTTTGAAGAATCCCATTGAGGGTCAGGACAAGGTCTTCTGTCTTTGAAGAGTCCCATTGAGGGGCAGGACAAGGTCTTCCGACTTCAAAGAGTCCCACTAAGGGGCAGGACAAGTTCTTCTGTCTTTGAAGAGTCCCATTGAGGGGCAGGACAAGGTCTTCTGTCTTTGAAGAGTCCCATCGAGGGGCAGGACAAGGTCTTCCGACTTCAAAGAGTCCCATTGAGGGGCAGGACAAGGTCTTCTGTCATTGAAGAGTCCCATTGAGGGGCAGGACAAGGTCTTCTCTCTTTGAAGAGTCCCATTGAGGGGCAGGACAAGGTCTTCTGTCTTTGAAGAGTCCCATTGAGGGGCAGGACAAGGTCTTCTGTCTTTGAAGAGTCCCATTGAAGGGCAGAGCAAGGTCTTCGGTCTTTGAAGAGTCCCATTCAGGGGCAGGACAAGGTCTTCTGTCTTTGAAGAGTCCCATTGAGGGGTAGGACAAGGTCTTCTGTCTATGAAGAGTCCCATTGAGGGTCAGGACAAGGTCTTCTGTCTTTGAAGAGTCCCATTGAGGGGCAGGACAAGGTCTTCTGTCTATGACGAATCCCATTGAGGGGCAGGACAAGGTCTTCTATCTTTGAAGAATCCCATTGAGGGTCAGGACAAGGTCTTCTGTCTTTGAAGAATCCCATTTAGGGTCAGGACAAGGTCTTCTGTCTTTCAAGAGTCCCATTGAGGGTCAGTACAAGGTCTTCTGTCTTTGAAGAGTCCCATTGAGGGGCAGAACAAGGTCTTCCGACTTCAAAGAGTCCCATTGAGGGGCAGGACAAGGTCTTCTGTCTTTGAAGAGTCCCATTGAGGGGCAGGACAAGGTCTTCTGTCTTTGAAGAGTCCCATTGAGGGGCAGGACAAGGTCTTCTGTCTTTAAAGAGTCCCATTGAGTGGCAGGACAAGGTCTTCTGTCTTTGAAGAGTCCCATTGAGGGGCAGGACAAGGTCTTCTGTCTTTGAAAAAGCCTATTGAGGGGCAGGACAAGGTCTTCTGTCTTTGAAGAGTCCCATTGAGGGGCAGGACAAAGTCTTCTGTCTTTCAAGAGTCCCATTGAGGGTCAGGACAAGGTCTTCTGTCTTTAAAGAGTCCCATTGAGGGGCAGGACAAGGTCTTCCGACTTCAAAGAGTCCCATTGAGGGGCAGGACAAGGTCTTCTGTCTTTGAAGAGTCCCATTGAGGGGAAGGGCAAGGTCTTCTGTCTTTGAAGAGTCCCATTGAGGGGAAGGGCAAGGCCCTTTTGTCTTTGAAGAGTCCGATTGAGAGGCAGGACAAGGTCTTCTGTCTTTGAAGAGTCCCATTGAGGGGCAGGACAAGGTCTTCTGTCTTTGAAAAAGCCTATTGAGGGGCAGGACAAGGTCTTCTGTCTTTGAAGAGTCCCATTGAGGGGCAGGACAAGGTCTTCTGTCTTTGAAGAGGCCCATTGAGGGGCAGGACAAGGTCTTCCGACTTCAAAGAGTCCCATTGAGGTGCAGGACAAAGTCTTCTGTCTTTCAAGAGTCCCATTGAGGGTCAGGACAAGGTCTTCTGTCTTTGAAGAGTCCCATTGAGGGGCAGGACAAGGTCTTCCGACTTCAAAGAGTCCCATTGAGGGGCAGGACAAGGTCTTCTGTCTTTGAAGAGTCCCATTGAGGGGCAGGACAAAGTCTTCTGTCTTTCAAGAGTCCCGTTGAGGGTCAGGACAAGGTCTTCTGTCTTTGAAGAGTCCCATTGAGGGGCAGGACAAGGTCTTCCGACTTCAAAGAGTCCCATTGAGGGGCAGGACAAGGTCTTCTGTCTTTGAAGAGTCCCATTGAGGGGCAGGACAAGGTCTTCTGTCTTTGAAGAGTCCCATTGAGGGGCAGGACAAGGTCTTCTGTCTTTGAAGAGTCCCATTGAGGGGCAGGACAAGGTCTTCTGTCTTTGAAGAGTCCCATTGAGGGGCAGGGCAAGGTTTTCAGACTTCAAAGAGTTCCATTAAAGTGGTTGTAAAGGCTGAAATTTTATTTTTACCTTCATGCATTCTATGCATGAAGGTAAAAAAACCTTCTGGGTGCAGCATTTCCCCAGCCTCCCTAATACTTACCCGAGCCGGAACCCGGGCCAGTGATATGCTTGAGAGCAGCGGCTCCCCTGGGACTCTCCATCCTCATTGGCTGAGACACGGCACCCGGGAACAAAGTATAGGGATGGTGGGAACCCCTCATAATGGGCACAGCAGGTGTACAGACCCCGGAACTTAGCACAAGGATGGTGGAAACCCCTCATAATGGCCACAGCAGGCATGCAGAGATCTCAATTATCACTGAAGGGTAGAAGAGGCTCTGATATATGTATTTCATCTGTGTATTTAGGCTTTTGACTGCACTTGAGCTTTAGGATTTTGGTATATTATATTCTCCTATCCTGAACTCGGTATCCAAACTTTGTTTGCATTGTAGAACGGGATCCGGATTGGCTTCAAGCAACTTAGTTTATTACCCATAATTCCACCCTGACTCGAAAACGCCTGTTCTGTACTGCTACCATTGTAATTGGTTGCCTGCAGAACCCATCCAACATACTCATCTGGTGTCTATCTGCAAATTATGATAGACCACCAAAGGGGGAAAATAGAAATGTTGTCACATGTGCTGCTTGTCCCTCTTCCTGAGCTCTGTTGTATAGGGGATTGCTATGACTTGATGACGCTGAGGGGGCGGGACTATGCCCCCTGGCATTCATAACGTGTCCTCATTATTCCAGGTTGAGTATTGATAGGTAGGTGTCATTCCAACCAAAATGTTGTAGACATCTAGTGGCAGAAAAAAGTACTGCAAGGGACAGCACCGGCGTTAAGGTAAGAATTGCAGCCTGAACTGTATTTCTTTTAACCATCTCGGGCACATATGAAGAATAAAATTTAGCATTGAGTTCTGACCTCGAGATGGGCTCTAAAGGGGATTGTCTAGATCAGTGTTTCTCAACTCCAGTCCTCAAGGCGCCCCAACAGGTCATGTTTTCAGGCTTTCCATTATTTTGCACAGGTGATTTGATCAGTTTCACTTCCTTAGTAATTACCACAGCCGTTTCATCTGAGGGAAATCCTGAAAACATAACCTGTTGGGGCGCCTTGAGGACTGGAGTTGAGAAACACTGGTCTAGATATTGTATTATCAGATATATTGGACCATTACCCCCCCCCCCCCCCCACAGACTTGAATGGGGGAAATAGAAATGTTGTTGCTTTTAATAATAATAGGTAGAGGAGGAGAGAGCGGAGTGACAGAGAGGTGACCTCATTAGTCTTCTGCTTCGCCTTTCATTATCCAATCACAGGCCCGGGGGAAGGAGAAGACCTGTAAGAATCGTAATACTGCAGCCAGGAAAAATCAGGTCTCCATGTGCTGCTTCTCCCTCTGCCTTTCTGAGCTCTGCTGTACAGGGGATTTCAGGGCGGCTCTATGACACCCAACATTTATAATCTTCCAGGTTGAGTTACAATGGGTGTCAGTCAGCCTGGAAGACTGAGGACATCTTGTGGCAGAAAAGAAGTACTGCAGTGGATGGCTGTGGATTTAAGGAGAGAATAGCAGCCTGAGCTCCTTTTTTATTTTTTTGACCAGATGGGGGCCCGTATGAAGAAAAACAATTAGCATTGGGTTCAAGACCCTTGACCTGAATGACCCCTTGGCTCTCCGTAACAAACCCTATGTCATCTGACGTCAATACCAGCAATACCAAAAATGGGAACATTTGTTGCTATAAAATATTCATTGTCCTGAACTGGGCATTTGATGGATATGGTTGTCAATTTCTAATCAGCACCAGTGACCATATCCAGGACCCCCAGGTGGGGGGGGGGAGAGTCCGCCATGAACTGGGGTCCCCTCTTTTGATGGACAGGGTTGGAATGTGCGCAGGGTGGGGAGCATGGCTTACTCACATTCCCTCTCTCTAATTACTAATTATACTGGCCCAAGGAAAGAGGAGGGGGGGGGGATACTGCTGAAATGTGATCGAGGGGATTTGCACTGGAGATGTGTGTGTGTGTGTGACAGGGGACAGCTGACCGCTGTGAGGGGGTGGAGGGGGGCGCTCCGCAGCTGCTCCCGGCTCCTCCGGCTTAGGTCACTTCTAAGGTATCGCCATTTTAATGCATTTTTGTTTATGCAATCATTTTAGATATGAAGGCCTATAATCTCATAAAGGTTCGTTAGAGCGGAGGGGGGGCAAGAGGAACAGGTGGTCGCAGAGGGACGAGGGCAGCTGTGCCCACAATGTTAACCCTTACGCTGACTATATATATATATATATATATATATATATATATATATATATAAACACACGTATTCCAGTATACCTATCCTTAGACTGCATTTGTTTTCTTTTTTCGATTTTGTTTCAATTTTTATCACCTGGTGGTCCTGCCGGTAACACATTTCCTGTCCTAGGACAGCAACGCTCAGTTGCTGTGCTGAATCTATGGAGGAGCAGAGATATCACTACAGGACTACAGAACACCCCCCCTCTCATCATCCCCATAACACAGATGGTAGGTGTTCTGTATTATACAGAGAGAGATGGAAACATGAGGCATCCTGCTTCTGTGTCATCCTGTTAGAGTACTTACATATCCAGTACACCCTGGGTCCATTGGACCTTTAAGGGTTCAAGGATTCTCAGGGCCTCCAGTACCTCCAGAGTTTTCAGGTTTTCCAGGGTTGGCCGGGCGTGTTCTCTGACCAGGGGGAGGGTATTTAGGTATCAGCCCTTGATGTGGCTGGCGCTGTGTTTTTTTGCCAGCTAGCCTTGAGACAGTTGCTGACTAAGATTGCCTGACCTGGTTACTCTTGTTTGCCACCTACATTGACTTTTGCTTGGACCTATCTACCCCTTTCCTGCCTTGACCTTTGTATGGACCCGGCTACTCTCTGGTTTGCTGCCTGCCCTAACTTTTGCCTGGACCTGACTACCCTCTTGCTTGCAGCCTGCCTTGACCTTTGCCTGGACCTGACTAATCTGTCGGCACCTGCCTCGACCTCTCCTGGATCTACTCTCTTGTCTGTTGTCTGACTTGACTTCTGCCTGGATCTATCTACTCTCTTTCCTGCAGTCTGCCTCAACCTTTCCCTGGGCCTGAATACTCTCTTGTCTGCCTCATTTTCTGCCTGGACATAACTGCTCTCTTGCCTGCCACCTGCCTTGACCTTTGTCTGGACCTGACTACACTCCTGTCTGCTGCCTGCCTTAACTTCTGCCTGGACATATCTACTCTCTTGTCTGCTGCCTGCATTGACTTCTGCCTACACCTAACTACTCTCTTGCCAGCAGCCTGCCTTGACCTTTGTCTGGACCCGACTACTCTCTTGTTTGCTTGGTTTTCTGCCTGGACATAAGTGCTCTCTTGCCTGTCACCTGCCTTGACCTTTGTCTGGACCCCACTACTCTCTTGTCTGCTGCCTGCCTTGACTTCCGCCTGGACCCGACTACTCTCTTACCTACAGCCTGCCTTGACCTTTGCCTGGACCTGGCTACTCTGTCTTTGCCTGCCTCAATCTCTCCTGGACCTAGCTACTCTCTTGTCTGTTGCCTGCATTGACTTCTGCATGGACCTAACTACTCTCTTGCCTGCAGCCTGCCTTTACCTTTTCCTGGGCCTGACTAATTTCTTCCCTGCCTAGACATAACTGCTCTCTTGCCTGCCACCTGCCTTGACCTTTGTCTGGACCTGACTACTCTCTTGTCTGCTGCCTGCATTGACTTCTGCCTACACCTAACTACTTTCTTGCCAGCAGCCTGCCTTGACCTTTGCATGGACCTGGCTACTCTGTCTTTGCCTGACTTAACCTCTCCTGGACCTTACTACTCTCTAATCTGTTGCCTGCATTGACTTCTGCCTGGACCTAACTACTCTCTTGCCTGTAGCCTGCCTTAACCTTTTCCTGGGCCTTACTACTCTCTTGTCTGCCTCAATTTCTGCCTGGACATAACTGCTCTCTTGCCTGCCACCTGCCTTGACCTTTGTCTGGACCCGACTACTCTCTTATCTGCTGCCTGCCCTGACTTCCTCCTGGACCTGAATACTCTCTTACCTGCAGCTTCCCTTGACCTTTGCCTAGACCTCACTTCTCTGTCTTTGCCTGCCTCAACCTCTCCTGGACCTATCTACTCTCTTGTCTGCCTTGACTTCTGCTTGGACCTAACTACTCTCTTGCCTGAAGCCTGCCCGGACCTTTGCATGTACCTGACTAGTCTACTCGCTTGTCTGCAGCCTGACTGGACCTCTGCTTGACCTAACTACTCTATCGTCTGCCACCTACTCCACTCTCTGCCTGGACCTGAGTACTCTTTTGTCTGCTGCCTGCCTCAACCTCCACCCTGACCTCACCACTCTCTTGTCTTGTTCCTTGTTAACAGCCTCTTATCCAACAACCCCCTTGGTGAAGCGATCCTCAACTGGTGCCAGTTTGCAGAGCAAAGAAAATTAGTTTTTTCTGCTGATTGCCTCTTGTTGGGTACTCTATGAAGACTAACTGTCACTCTGAGCCTCAGGTGAGCTGGTGTCAGCTGCCAGGGGGCACCGTAACATGTCCACAGTCCTGCTGCCTGGTCTTTTCTGCTTTCATCCAGTATGCTCAGACGCATATTCCGGCTGGCTTTGGTGGCATCTGCAGTCCTTCTGCCTTGTCCAGTTCACTGCTTGTTCAGTACACTCCTTGGACATACCATTTCTACTTGGATAGGTTAGTCTTCACATGTTGGAGCAGGATGAACCTAGGGGTCATGACCTGGGGCCAACACACAACTGATTCCAAACCTTCATGAGGGGGTCCCTGGTACCAACTGGCCCTTGGACCGTGCACCCTGGGGGATCCCACATCACCTGGTCACATGGAGGCCCACTATTCCCCTTCAGCAGGGATCCAGGTTGGGGTAAGTCTGATGTGGAATATGCTACTTATACAGTGCCTTGAAAAAGTATTTATACCCCTTGAAATTTTCCACATTTTGTCATGTTACAACCAAAAACGTAAATGTATTTTATTGGGATTTTATGTGATAGACCAACACAAAGTGACACATAATTGTGAAGTAGAAAGAAAAAGAAAAATGATACAAATAAATATGTGAAAAGTGTGGGGGGGCATTTGTATTCAGCCCCCTTTACTCTGATACCCCTAACTAAAATCTAGTGGAACCAATTGCCTTCAGAAGTCACCTAATTAGTAAATTGAGTCCACCTGTGTGTAATTTAATCTCAGTATAATCACAGCTGTTCTGTGAAGCCCTCAGAAGTTTGTTAGAGAACCTTAGGCCCCTTTCACACGGAGGTCCGTTCAGGTCCGCCTGTCAGTTTTTTAGGCGGACCTGAAACGGATCTTCCATGCACCCCTATGGAGGCACGGATGTCAGCGGTGACATGTCCGCTGACATCCGCTCCGCCAAAGTGTGACGGAGGAAAACCCTATTTTTCCTTCCGTCGGCGGAGCGGATCGGATGACAACGGACTCTACGGTCCGTCGTCATCCGATTCCCCATAGGGGAGAGCGGCGCTCTGACAGGGCAGTCCCTGCACAGTGTGCGGGGACCGCCCAGTCATCCGTCGGCTCAGCGGGGATCAACGGAGCGATCCCCGCTGAGCAAGCGGAGCTTCACGGGGCGGATCTGCACGGATCCGCCCCGTGTGAAAGGACCCTTAGTGAACGAACAGCATCATGAAGGCCAAGGAACACACCAGACAGGTCAGGGATAAAGTTGTGGAGAAATATAAAGCAGGGTTAGGTTATATAAAAATCTCCCAAGCTTTGAACATCTCACGGAGCTCTGTTCAATCCATCATCGGAAAATGGAAAGAGTATGGCACAACTGCAAACCTACCAAGACATGGCCGTCCACCTAAACTGACCGGCCGGGCAAGGAGAGCATTCATCAGAGAAGCAGCCAAGAGGTCCATGGTAACTCTGGAGGAGCTGCAGAGATCCACAGCTCAGGTGGGAGAATCTGTCCACAGGGCAACTATTAGTCGTGCTTCTCCACAAATCTGCCCTTTATGGAAGAGTGACAAGAAGAAAGACATTGGTGAAAGAAAGTCATAAGAAGTCCCGTTTGCAGTTTGTGAGAAGCCATGTGGGGGACACAGCAAACATGTGGGGGACACAGCAATCATGTGGAAGAAGGTGCTCTGGTCACATGAGACCAAAATTGAACTTTTTGGTCCAAAAGCAAAACGCTATGTGTGGGGGGAAAACTAACACTGCACATCACCGTGAACACACCATCCCCACTGTGAAACATGGTGATGGCAGCATCATGTGGTGGGGATTCTTTTCTTCAGCAGGGACAGGGAAGCTGGTCAGAATTGATGGGAAGATGGATGGAGACAAATACAGGACAATCTTAGAAGAAAACCTGTTAGAGTCTAACATGACAAAATGTGGAAAATTTCAAGGGGTATGAATACTTTTGGAAGGCACTGTAGGTCAACCTTACCATGTCCTTCCACAACTTGCAGACATGTTTACGGCGACTTGGGCGAGGTGCCGTGAAAAAAAACGAAAGGTGATTCCAATGATCTCTATAAAAAGTCTCCCATGTCTCAGTCACTCCAGATAACGGATATGAACCACTTACTGCGCCGCACCGCCATGAAAACGTATCCTAATTTATTTAGATTTGCACCCTCAAGAAAAGAACTTGTTAATGGTGTACCAGCGAGGGGGACGGGAACGTGAAACGCTCACAGGACACAATGAACTGTCCTGCCGACAGATTTATGAGCAGGAGACGTTTAATGAGACATTCCTAATAAACTGAGTGAGCCTCACCTCCCGCCGTGACCTCCATGTCCCCGCTGACAGTTATGTGACAGCGGCCTGTGCCTGTGTGCGGGTGATAGGCAGCTGCGCTCACCGCCTTAACTGCGATGTGTGTCAGTTATTATATGGGGACTGATCCTCTATCTTTCCCTTAAAGTGGACCTGTCACTAAATACATTGTTGTATGTTAGTGTTTGTAAAGGCATTCATTCTATGCATAAAGGCAAAAAACCTTCTCAGTGTAGCATCCCCCCCCCCCCCAATACTTACCCGAGCCCAATCTTCCTCCAGCGATGGGCACGAGAGCCTTGGCTCTCCGGGGACACTCCCTCCTCATTGGCTAAGACAGCACCGGGAGCCATTCACATCCAGTGAGCCAATGACGAGAGAGAGGGGACGGGGCCGAGCCAAAGCTCTGTGGACATGCAGAGCCGTGGCTTGGGGAGCGAGCTTGCTCGGGTGCCCCCATTGCAAGCTGCTTGCTCTGGGGGCATTTGGCAGGAGGGAGGAGCATGGAGCAGGTAAGTATAACATGTTTTGCCCCTCTGTGGTATAACCCGAGTTTAAAAGAACTGTATTAACTGTCTGCAGTCCAACGCTGGACAAATTTTGACCTTAAATATGCTCATTAGTTATTCTCCGAAAGCGGAGTTCCACCGAAAAAAAAAAAAAAGTCAGCAGCTACAAATACTGCAGCTGCTGACTTTTAATATATGGACACTAAGGATGAGCTTCGAGTTCGAGTCGAACATCGGCCGTTTCGATCGTTCGATCGAATTACAAACATTATGGTCTGTTCGCGCCAAATTCGAGTGGCGCGTCACGCCCCATAATTCACCGCAGCATCGCAGTGCATTGCTGGCTGATGATTGGCCAAGCATGCACTAGGACCCGCATGCTTTGGCCAATCACAGCGCGGTAAGAACGGAGAGCCATAATTGGCCAAAGGCAGGGTGGCTTTGGCCAATTATGCCTCAGGGGATTTAGTACACGCCCCACACTATATAAGGCCGCTTGGAAGTCGGCCTTGTGTAGTGTGTTCCTGCGTGCTGAGAGATAGAAAGAGAGAGACAGAGTGACATTTCATTTGGGTTAGATAGAGCAGGCAGGCGAGTCAGTTAGCTGCAGTCAGTGTATTTAGTATATATATGTATCCCAGGTGTTGTGTGTGTATATATATATATATATATATATATATATATACACTGTATTCAGTTTAGCTAGATCCGTTCCTGTTATTCTCTTCATATTATACTGACAGGCAGGCAGGTGATTGTGGTAGCTGCAGTATTTTCAGTCAGTGTACTGTATCCTGTGCAACTAAAGCTACCTGCAGACAATTCCTGGTGTTCTCTTCCTAATAATACCAATACTTGTTTCCCTAAAACCCCCAAATTTTCTAAATCCTATTGTCATTGGGACAGAAAGTGAGGTGAAATGTTCTGAACAGGGGCACAGACAGCAAAACAAATGTTACAGGGGTGATAACCCTTACCTATGTTTTCCAAAAAGCTTAAAAAATAGATTTTTGGGCTGGAGCTACACTTAAACAATGTACCTGTTCCAAATTACAAACAGATTCTACATAAGAACAAACCTACAGTCCCTGTCTTGTTTGCACCGCCTGTATACTGCTATTCAGAGTATATAAATAGGGCCTGGGGGCCCCACGCCTTTCCTTTTTGTTTATTTGGGTGCGGGGTTTCCCTTAATATTCATACAAGACCCAAAGGTGCTGGTAGGGGGGGGGGGGGTACCCATGCCGTTTTTCTCAATGATTTTCATCCATATTACCAGGACCACACATGGCATTAAAGCCGCAAGCAGTTTTAAATGACTTTTTTTCCTTTAGAAATGTAATTTTGTGCAGGGACAGTTCTAAACACGGGAAACACGTGGCACTTCACAGGCATACTATAGACACCCCCCAGGTACGATATTTAAAGGAATATTTCACTTTTATTGTTTCACTTTAATCATCATTAAAATCACTGCTCCTGAAAAAACGTCAGTTTTCAAAACTTCTTTTTGCATTGATGTCCCCTGGGGCAGGACCCGGGTCCCCAAACCCTTTTTAGGGCAATAACGTGCATATTAGCCTTTAAAATTCTCACTTTTGATTTCTGACGTTCGAGTCCCATAGACTTTAACGGGGTTCGAAAGTTCGCACAAACTTTCGGTCCGTTCGAATGTTCTGATGCGAACCGAACCAGGGGGTGTTCGGCTCATCCCTAATGGACACTTACCTGTCCTGGGCGCCCGCGATGTCGGCATCCGAAGCCAATCTGCCCCTCGGCTCTCGGGTGCTGCCGCCGCCATCTTCGGTAAGGGAGTCAGGAAGTGAAGCCTTGCGGCTTCACTTCCTGGTTCCCTACTGCGCGATCCCACTGGACTCTGCTGTCTTCTGGGACCCGTGTGTCTCCCAGAAGACAGCGAAGGGGACGGAGAAGGCGTCGGACGTGGCATAGGTCGCCGCGGCGACCTATACCAGGAAGTGGGAGCAAAAACCTGGATTACACAGGTTTACACAGGTATCTGCTCCCTCCTCCCCTCTGAAAGGTGCCAAATGTGACACCGGAAGGGGGGGGGGGAATCCGAAAAACTGAAGTTCCATTTTTAGGTGGAGAGTTTAAATCTCTCTCTGTTTTGCGGACTGAATTGGGGGTCCCGTCCAATTATTTGTTCTTTTATATGCAACTGAGACATGCAGTGGCAGCGCAGTTTGGCTTAAGGGCAGTTCATCTGTACCCCTCAAGATTGGAGAAGGAGCTAATAAATGGGGATCATATGAAACTCATCTCTAGATACCACTACTCTCTCCTTTTGTCTGATTCTTCCCCACGGATTGGATAAAATTAAGTCACAATGGAGGTCTGATGTACAGAATCTGGAGAATGAGATCTGGGAAGAGGTGGTAGGGTCCCAATATACTGGGGGTTATCGCTGCAGGTGATAAATTAATCCAATTAAAATATTTACCGGTACATAGGATCTATTACACGCCCTACAGACTATTTAAGACGGGGGGAAAACTCAATCTCCTGACTGTCAGAGATATCATGCTGCTGTCGGAGATTTCTTTCACATGGTTTGGGAGTGCCAAACGGTGTTAATTCCGTCGACTAAAACTACTAAAACATTTTAGCCGACTAAATTAATACTATTTTAGTCGACTAAAATACGACTAAAACAATTGAGATGACTAAAATACGACTAAAACTAAAATGCCATTTTAGTCAAAAGACTAAGGCCGCGTACACAAGACCGTTATTCATGTCATGCAAAAAAACGAAGTTTTTCTCATCGTGATTCCTCTCAAGTCTGCCTTGCCTACACACGTTCATGAAAAAAAAAAAATGCTTGAGCAAAGCGCAGTGACGTACAATACGTACGACGGCACTATAAAGGGGAAGTTCCATTTGAATGGTCGCCGCCCTTTGGGACGGTTTTGCTGATCTCGAGTTAGTAAAGTTTGGTGAGAGACGATTCGCGCTTTTCAGTCTTCGTGCTTTTCAGTCCGTTACAGCGTGACGAATGTGCTATCTCCATTACGAACGCTAGTTTTACCAGAACGAGCGCTCCCGTCTCATAACTTGATTCTGAGCATGCGCGTATTTTTTTCCCCTCGTAAAAGCGTACACACGACCGGTTTTCACGGCGTGAAAAAAAAAAAGACGTGAAAAACGACGAGAAAAAATAGAGCAGGTTCTAATTTTTTTGCGGGCAGTTTTCTCTACGAGAAAACTGCTATGTGGCCTACACGCCACCGGTTTTCACGACCAATCTAAAAAAATGGCAGTTTTCTCGTCATGAAAAACGGTCGTGTGTACGAGGCATAAGACTAAAACTAAATTGAAATTTGACTTCAAAATGAACACTGGTCTGTAGTGCATGTTCAGACCTCAATACTATTAATAATAACATAGTAGATTTTTCACTCCAGCCGTATATAATGAGTTTGGAAATTGTAGAGAAATGTTAACTAATGCATTACAATTTAATTTCACCCATTAGATTTTAGATCGACTAAAATGCACTGGAGATTTAGTCGACTAAATGTGACTAAAACTAAAACAATTGCAGAAGACTAAAATGGGACTAAAACTAAAAGGCTATTTTAGTCCTAAGACTAAAGCCTCGTACACACGGCCGGTTTTCTTGGCAAGAAAGCTGCTTGGAGAGCTTTTTGCCGAAAAAAACAGCCGTGTGTATGGTTTCTCGTCGAGAAAACTGCCGGGAACCTTGATGAGAAAAATAGAGAACCTGCTCTCTATTTTCCTAGTCGGGATTCTCAGCAGAGTGTTTCCCGGCGAGAAAACCGTGAGTGTGTATGCTTACCTGTCTCCAGGTAAACCCGCGCATGCTCGAAAAGACTTTGACGCATGCGCGGTAGGATACAAGGGTAGTGTAGGGTGTAGCAAGATGGCGGCGACGACATTGGAACGTGACGAGCGCATGCTCGTCGTAGTCGATGACGTCACCACGTTCCCGCGTTCTTGCCATTCAAAAGATTGGCGGTTCTTTTGAATGGCGCGTGTGTACACAGGGCTTGGCAAGACAAGCTTGCCAGGAATCCAGTCGAGAAAATGACAATGGTCCCAAAATGGTGTCAAAAGTGTCCGATGTGTCCTCCATAATGTCGCAGTCATGATAAAAATCCTTCATCGCCGCCATTACTAGTAAAAAAAAAAAATGAATAATAAAAATGCCATAAAACTATCCCCTATTTTGTAGATGCTATAACTTTTGCGCAAACCAATCAATAAATGCTTATTGCGATCTTTTTTTTACTAAAAATATGTAGAAGAATACGTATCGGCCGAAACTGAGGAAAATTTTTTATTTTTTTTTATATATTTTTTGGGGATATTTATTATAGCAAAGAGTAAAGAATATTGATTTTTTTTTCAAAATTGTCGCTTTATTTTTGTTTATAACGCAAAAAATTAAAACCGCAGAGGTGATTAAATTCCACCAAAAGAAAGCTCTATTTGTGCGGAAAAAAAGGACGTCAATTTTGTTTGGAAGCCACGTCGCACTACCGCGCAATTGGCAGTTAAAGCGACGCAGTGCCGAATCGCAAAAAAGTGGCCTGGTCTTTGGCCAGCCAAATGGTCCGGGGCTGAAGTGGTTAAGTGGTCATGTTGCTGGGTATTTTTTATCCTTTGTATGTACTCTGCTCCTTTTGGAGGTCCTCTTACTCGGCTCTATGGCAAACTTCTGCCGCCAGCCGATTCATTCTCCGGGTGCTGGGGAGGCTGCATTTGATGGGCGCTGGTGAGGCTGTATTTGATGGGCGCTGGTGATGGGAGCTGGTGAGGCTGCATTTGATGGGCGCTGGTGTGGCTGCATTTGATGGGCACTGGTGATGGGCGCTGGTGAGGCTGCATTTGATGGGCGCTGGTGACGAGGCTGCATTTGATGGGCGCTGGTGATGGGTGCTGGGGAGGCTGCATTTGATGGGCGCTGGTGAGGCTGCATTTGATGAGTGCTGGTGATGGGCGCTGGTGAGGCTGCATTTGATGGGCACTGGTGATGGGCACTGGTGAGGCTGCATTTGGTGGGCGCTGGTGATGGGCACCAGTGAGGCTGCATTTGATGGACGCTGGTGAGGCTGCATTTGATGGGCGCTGGTGGAGGCGCTGGTGAGGCTGCATTTGATTGGCACTGGTGATGGGCGCTTATGAGGCTGCATTTGATGGGCGCTGGTGAGGCTGCATTTGATGGGCACTGGTGATGGGCGCTGGTGATGGGCGCTGGTGAGGCTGCATTTGATGGGCACTGGTGAGGCTGCATTTGATGAGCGCTGGTGATGGGCGCTGGTGAGGCTGCATTTGATGGGCACTGGTGATGGGCGCTGGTGAGGCTGCATTTGGTGGGCGCTGGTGATGGGCGCCAGTGACGCTGCATTTGATGGACGCTGGTGAGGCTGCATTTGATGGGCGCTGGTGGAGGCGCTGGTGAGGCTGCATTTGATTGGCGCTGGTGATGGGGGCTGGTGAGGCTGCATTTGATGGGCGCTGGTGAGGCTGCATTTGATGGGCGCTGGTGATGGGCACTGGTGATGGGCGCTGGTGATGGGCGCTGGTGAGGCTGCATTTGATGGGCGCTGGTGAGGCTGCATTACTTACTTATCATTAATGTATCTCTCTCTTGCATACGAAAGTCAAGTCACCAAATGGTTAATGTTTAATTTCTGTTCTTGTTTGTTTCTATGTGAATTACTAAGGATACCTGAGTGAATTCTATGTGTGTATAAATGTATGGCAGGATATCTTGTACCGATCGGCCTTACATGATGTGTACATTTATATGACATGTTGTGCATTGTTTTTCTTTTTATGTTTCTTTTTTCAAAACCCTAATAAAATGACCTTTAAAAAAAAAAGTATAACATGTTTGTTTAGATTTATCTGAGCGACGCCGAGTCACTACGAGACAGACCATTGTGTGCACGCTATTGTATCACACCTGGGTGGGCTTCGGGCACAGTCCTCTGCGCCCCGAGCCCACCCTTTTTTTAAGCCTATTAGAGCCTCTGGCTCTAATCACATGCTTAAAAAAAAAACCTGATTGGAATCCATGCGTCCGGTGCCCCGCATGTAGATCAGAGGGCCGGACGCATAGATAGGGGGGGGTCGGCGCCCGTGCGCCCCTTATGGAAGAGCCGCCACTGGTCTGTGGGCATTCCTGCCCTTCTCCCTCTTCAATCTGGGGGGGGGGGGGTTCCTGTGTCCGTCCCCAAGACTTATATGGCTCATTCACTTCCGCTGTCCAGACCAGGCAAGAAATATAGATGTATATTAATATGCCATGTATTTATATATGAGTGCATAATATTGTTTAATTCAGGACAGTTACAGTATACTTACACACACGTTTGCCTATACTTTGTAACAGCACCTACCCAACCAGTCCTGAGGAAGCAAAATCCGAGCGAAGCGCGTTGACTTGAAAGATTGGAGTAATTATGGACACTAGATTCGTCCGTTACAACTGCATTGTCAGCAATACTATGCATCATACTACTGTTTAATACCCCATGCTTATTGCCTATCTCCATCTCTGGGTTGGGTTGCGCTCTGGTACCATTACTCCATTTGTAATGGAGAGTGTTGTTTTTGGTTTTTAATGATACTATTTTAACAATGGATCAATAAAATTTATGATTTTACCTAAGTTGCTTCATCTTGTGCCGATAAAGTCCGCTTTGTGTAACCTGGAGGATCTCTAAGACATCTTTTGTTTATTTTATTTACATTTTAAAATTTTTACACTTTCCCTTAAAAAAGTTTTTTTTGACCACTCTTTTTCCTATTACAAGGAATGTAAACATCCCTTGTAATAGGAATAGGGCATGACAGGTCCTCTTTATGGAGAGATCTGGGGTCTAAAGGGCCGGCACTACCTATAGGCAAGGTAGGCGCTGGCCTAGAGCCCACATCGGTGCACGTCAGTCGGGGGCGCCAGAGGTGCCTCCTCCTCATCGGCCTCATTGCGGACAGCCCGAGAAGCTCCCTGTCTCCCCCCCGTCTAGGCGGACAGATGATAGATCCCGACATCCCAGCTCCGTGCCCGGAATTTCCCAACCCACTCAAGCCGCAGAGAGTGTACAGAGCAGTCGCTACACGGGGGGCAGAGCGGCTGTCAGTGTTCATTCCCCCGCTCACCCTGTCAGCAGCGCAGGACAAGAGAAGGTTGGCCAACTTTGTGTAGCCCAGGCCGCCGGTGCTTGCTTGATTGGCCAAGAAGAGGACCAATCACAAGAAGGGAGATAAGCACCATGGGACATGTAGTCCCAGCAATATATAGGAGAGAATTGAAGCCCCATGTATGCTGGCTGAACTGAGAGGGAGATGGGCAAATCTGAAGCCAGGGAAGGAGAAAGGATCAGAGTTACTGCTCTGGGGAGAGACCACAAAGCGGCCAGAGAGAAACGACCAAGAGACCAGAGGTAGGAGACCGAGCTCTTTCCCCTTGCCTGTTGGGTGAGACATCGGGGCCTGAGCAAGGTGGTGAACCTTCCTGTCAGCAAGTTTCACGGTCAGACGTGGGTCAACTGTCGCAGACACCTCATTGGCTGCGTGGACACTCAGGGTACCTCCAGGCACATCTATACAGGCATCGCTGGGTCATCAGATTGCCAGTTGGGAATCCTTCAAGAGCCTGTTTCAGGACATCCCATTTGGTATCTTCAGGACTGGTGAGCGGGAGAAAGCCCACCCGGTGTACACCCTACAAAGACACTGCATGGAGACACCTTTACCCCATCTCTGTGCATAAGATCTCCCAAAGGAAAACATTTTGTAAAGGTCATTCTTTTTTGCTGGTTGCTATTGCACAGCAATTCTCTTGGGTCCTTGTTAACCTCTTAGTACTGGCGCCTCCCGGGGCGGAGTCAGGGGCGGCAAAATTAGGTTTCGCCTAGGGTTTCAAAAATCCTTGCACCAGCCTTGGGGAGTCTATAATGCTACGTTTCCACTGAGCGGAACGGTTCGGGTCGGTACGGTTTGGAACGGTTAGAATGGTCCGGTCTATTCTCGTGAGCGTTTCCACTGCAAGTCGGACCGCCAGGGGCCATACAGATTTTAGAAAAAATGCCTTGCGTGATGTCACACTAGTGCGACGAGAAACGTGACGCAGCGTCAGTCAGCGCCAGCTGCACAACAAAAACAATAATGGAGGTTATCCAGCAGCTTGTGTTTTCTCTACTGGCCTTTTGGTTCTTTGTAGTCCAAATACATGCCGCACTGTATGAGAGAAGGTTGCGAGCGGCAATGAGAAACACCGCATTCAAGAAAAGAAAACTGCTATCTTGGATGTTTAGCCGGGAGGAGAAGTACACCTTTGTGCGGCAAAGACAAAGACGGCAGCGCTATAGGGTAAGCACAACTGACCGACTTAACTCAGACCTACCTGACATACACACTACCTACCTTAAATACACACACACACACTGACCCACCTACCTGACATACACACACACTGACCCACCTACCTGACTTACACATACACACACTGACCCACCTACCTGACATGCAAACACACACTGACCCACCTACCTGACTTACACATACACACACTGACCCACCTACCTGACATGCAAACACACACTGACCCACCTACCTGACATACACACACACTGACCCACCTACCTGACATGCAAACACACACTGACCCACCTACCTGACATACACACACACACTGACCCACCTACCTGACATACACATACACACACTGACCCACCTACCTGACTTACACATACACACTGACCCACCTACCTGACATGCACACACACACAATGACCCACCAGACACATATGTTATATATGTATAATGTTTTTTTTTTTAGTGATATGTTACCATCTGTGTTTTTTTTTTTTTTTAGATGCTTCTGCTTTTGGCAAATCAGCGCCGCCGACCAGTCATTTGGGCTTTCCCCCGTGCCAATGAGTGGTGGGATGTGACCGTCCCGGGATTCACACACACACAGTGGGTGCAGAATTTTAGAATGTCTGAGGAAACCTTCTCATACCTTTGTACCAAGCTACGTCCAGCGATGGAGAAGCAAAGCACCAACTTCAGAGCCAGTTTGCCAGTGAGGAAAAGAGTTGCCATTGCACTGTGGAAGCTGGCTACCAACAGTGAATATAGAAGTATTGGTCATCTTTTCGGTGTCAGTAAATCTTCAGTGTGCCGGTGTGTGCAGGACTTCTGTAAGGCTGTCTGCACATTGCTAGCTCCTGAAATTGTGCATTTTCCGGACAGGGAAAAGCTTAAAGACATGGCTGAGTACTTTGAAAACAGGTGGGGCCTTCCACAGTGTGTTGGTGCTATTGATGGCTCACACATACCAATAATAGCACCACAAGAATACCACACTGACTATTTCAACCGGAAAGGCTGGCATTCCATCATCCTCCAGGGAGTAGTGGATGGCAAGGGACTATTCTGGAATGTGAATGTAGGAAAGCCTGGGAGTTTGCATGATGCTCGTGTTCTACGATTGTCCACATTTTGGGACTGGGTTGGCCAGGGAGGACTGTACCCTGGTTCCACTAAGAACATTTGTGGGGTCAATGTTGGGTATTATGTTCTTGGGGACTCTGCCTACCCTTTACAAAATTGGCTCCTGAAACCATTTCCTGACAATGGCCGCCTGACAACAGAACAGCAAACCTACAACAAAAAAACATCCAGGGCACGTGTCGTAGTGGAAAATGCTTTTGGAAGACTTAAGGGTAGATGGAGGTGTCTTATGAAGAGGAATGACAGTGACATTAAACTTGCCAAATCCATGGTGCTTACCTGCTGTGCTCTTCACAATCTTTGTGAAAGTCATGGAGAAGACTTTGACCAGGATTGGAATACATCTCCAGAAGAGCCAGTACCAGTAATAGCACCCCATGATATGGAAGAAGAGTGCAGTGAAATACGCCAGGCTCTGATGCTGCACCTCAATGTTTAAATTTTTGCCATGATTTATTAAAAATTTTAATACTTTTTTGCTATATTTTTAATAATGTTATATAATAAAAAATACATACTCAAAAAATTTGCTCATGGTTTTTATTTCTCAAAAACCTCATCGTTCCATATATTCTGTTAAAGAAAACTTTGAAAAATATATCAATAAAGATTTTTTTTTTATAAAAAATTAATAAAAAAAAAAATGGGTACAGGTCCTTTGCTACATGAAAGGAACTACGGTCTGGGTGGTGACCTGGGTTCACGACTGGCTGAAAGGACTTGAACAAGCTGACCTAGGACACCGAGGAAGGCCTGGTTGAAGGTAGACAGCTGCTCCATCTGCTGACGGGCGATTTCTGCCTCCTGGCGCATAGCTTCCTGTGCATCCTGACGCAGTGCCTGAAACCGCCTTTCAGATTCGTTCTCAATTCTTTCCAGCTGCCTTTCTTCTGCTGCCCTCATATCCTCCATGACTGTGCGCAGATCCAACTGCAAACGTCTCCTATGACCTATATTATACAAAATATCAAACTAGTGTTTTTGGTAACATCTGTCAAAACAATACTGTAACCCCCTTTCTCATCTGCCACACCAGACTGCATCACATTTATCTACTGCCCCACAACTGTAACCCCTGCACATCTGCCCTACTGCTCTTCTGCCCCACTGCTGAATCCCCTTCTCACCTCTTACACCTCTGTACCCCCTGCACATCTGCCCCACTGCTGAACCCCCTTCTCACCTCTTACACCTCTGTACCCCCTGCACATCTGCCCCACTGCTGAACCCCCTTCTCAGCTCTTACACCTCTATACCCCCTGCACATCTGCCCCACTGCTGAATCCCCTTCTCACCTCTTACACCTCTGTACCCCCTGCACATCTGCCCCACTGCTGAACCCCCTTCTCACCTCTTACACCTCTGTACCCCCTGCACATCTGCCCCACTGCTGAACCCCCTTCTCAGCTCTTACACCTCTATACCCCCTGCACATCTGCCCCACTGCTGAACCCCCTTCTCACCTCTTACACCTCTGTACCCCCTGCACATCTGCCCCACTGCTGAACCCCCTTCTCACCTCTTACACCTCTGTACCCCCTGCACATCTGCCCCACTGCTGAACCCCCTTCTCACCTCTTACACCTCTGTACCCCCTGCACATCTGCCCCACTGCTGAACCCCCTTCTCAGCTCTTACACCTCTATACCCCCTGCACATCTGCCCCACTGCTGAACCCCCTTCTCACCTCTTACACCTCTGTACCCCCTGCACATCTGCCCCACTGCTGAACCCCCTTCTCACCTCTTACACCTCTGTACCCCCTGCACATCTGCCCCACTGCTGAACCCCCTTCTCACCTCTTACACCTCTGTACCCCCTGCACATCTGCCCCACTGCTGAACCCCCTTCTCACCTCTTACACCTCTGTACCCCCTGCACATCTGCCCCACTGCTGAACCCCCTTCTCACCTCTTACACCTCTGTACCCCCTGCACATCTGCCCCACTGCTGAACCCCCTTCTCACCTCTTACACCTCTGTACCCACTGCTCTTCTACCCCACTGATTAGTTATTTTAAGAAAATGCACACATTTCACTATTATCATCATGTCTTACCATTGTGCCGGGGTGCATTGGGCGTACTCTGTGGTTGGGTACTCTGTAGTAGGCTAATCTGTGGTTGGGTACTCTGTGGTTGGCTTGATGAGATACTACTGGTGCTGCTGAAAGACGTTGAAGGTCCATCATCTGACAAGTTTGACGCATCATTGGAGAGTCCATCAGCTGTTTCTGAAAAAAACATTTGGTTATATATATTTTTTTTAAAGGTTAGCATAGCGAAATCCTATGGTTTAAAAAAAAATTCAAACTTACCAAAGGGGTCTACCATGGATTCGAGAATTGCAGTTGCAGAGTCCAGACCACCCTCCCTGCCTTGGTTTGCCGGCCTATGTCCGTAAATGGCGTCCATGTCGTCGTACCACCTCCAAGTACTCCGACTGTTTCCACTACGGCTGTTGTCGTCCTTAATTTTTTTATATTGTCCTTTAAGCTTCTTAAGCTTTGCCCTGCACTGCCCCGATGTCCGTTCAAATCCCTCGGCTGCCATTCGTTGAGAAATATCTTTGTACACCTTTTCGTTTCTCACTGATCCATCAAGCTCACTCTGAATAACGCTATCACCAATAATCCTTAGGAAAGTAGATAGTTCCTCAGATGACCAGACCCTGCTGTTGTTTGCAGGCATCCTTCTCCTTTATATTGAGGGCGACAAGGTGCTTGTTTGGCGCTTTGCTTTGACGTCAGCATTGACGATTTTCTGTCCACCAATCAGTGGAATGTATCGTGTGACGCCAGTAGCTCCGCCCTAACCGTACCGTTCCATTTTCTATGGCCCCACGTCTGAAGCAGGACCCTGAATGGTGCGGTACGGTTCGGTTTAATGGCACGCTTTCATAATGGAAACACCCAAAATAGCGTACCGTACCGAACCGTACCAAACCAATCCGCACAGTGGAAACGAGGCATAAGATCCCACATCTCTCCTCTATGCTGGAAAGCCAGAGATAAAAAAAAACAAAAAAAAACGGCAATGTTTACATCTGCTTGCATCGGAAGTGACGTTATGACGTCACACCCGGCCTCTGAGGGTCATAGAGATGGCTGGGGACCATCTGGTCCTCGGTCAACTCTATGGCAAACTTCTGTCGCCGGCCAATTCATTCTCCGGGCGCTGGTGAGGCAGCATTTGATGGGCGCTGGTGAGGCTGCATTTGATGGGCGCTGGTGAGGCTGCATTTGATGGGTGCTTCATTAAAAAGGTGGGGTATACATGGGAAGGGCAAAGGGGGTGGAGTCAGGGGTGGAGCAAAGGGGGGGCAGCAAAATTAGGTTTCGCCTAGGGCAGGGGTGTCCAAACTTTTTTGAAAGAGGGCCAGATTTGATAAAGTGAACGTGGGTGAGGGCCGACCATTTTGCCTGACATTCTTTGAACCATTAAAATTTGATGTAAGTGTGTTCGTCCGAGCAACTAATACACGGCCCAACAAGAATTCTCCTACCTTTGTGGCTGCGTGTGGTGAATATATATATCTCCTCTTTGGTCCCCAACAAATCCCGAAGCTCCGCTCAGGGTAAGGATGAGCTCAGGTTGTAAAAAATATATATTTTCTCTATCCCCTGAGAAATCTGGCCTTTATCTCTTCTGTGGCCCCTAAGCTCCACTCAGGGCAAGGATGAGCTATTTTTTTTTTTTTATATTCTCTCTGGCCCCCACTTGTAATTTGCCCTTATTTGCCCTTATCTCTTCTGTGGCCCCCAAGCTCTGATCAGGGCAAGGATGAGCTCCTTTTTTTAAATTCTTATATATATTGAAATATTCGCTTTATATCCGTTACAGTAGTAAACTTATCTTATCCCCTGAGAAATCCTCGATGACCTCTGGCGAGCCTGCTAGGACGCTGACAGCATGCAGCGCCGTAACCAATCACAGGCACTGAGACACAGAGCTCTGCAGCTGTGGACCGGGAAATGACTCAGTGTCTGTTATTGGTGATGCGCGCTTCCCAATGGGCTTTGGAACATGCTTTGGAACATGCCCCAGCAACACCCAACAACACGCCCAGCTTATCAGTGAGAGGCGCTCAGGGATTAGAGAATATATATATATATATATCATTTTTTTTTTTTAAACCGAGCTCATCCTTACCCTGTGCGGAGCTTGGGGGGCCACAAAAGTGACAAAAACAAATTGCAAGTGGGGGCCGTATAAAACTGGCCCGCAGGCCGCAATTGGCCCGCTGGCCGGACTTTGGACATGCCTGGCCTAGGGTGTCAAAAAGTCCTTTCACCAGCCCTGTGCACCCATCATCCTGATATCTGCACTCAAAGTCCAGGACATCATATGACGACCTACGGTATGGAAGTGGATAAAATAGTTTGTACAGTCTACAGCACCTACCTAAGAAACCATTTAACCAGTCCTTTTGCTATAGGCCGGGCGGGACTTTGTTTGATCCGGGCGGATGTCATATGACGTCCTCTGGGATCGCCCCTTTGCACGTGGCCCCCGGGTCCCCTTGCGGTGCGATCTGTCACTAGCTGTGTCCATCGGACACAGCCAATGTCTGATCAGTGTACCGGCCTGCTCTCGGTACCATGTGACTGCTGTGACCAATCACAGCAGATGACATCCATTGTGTTGCTAGCTGTGATTGGTCACACCGATCACATGGTACAGGACAAGGCCAATCACAGCTAATCACAACCATACACACTGAATGAATTTGAATTTCTTTCAGTAAAATTGGTTGCTTATACCAGTGAAATTCATTGGTATAAACAATCATAATGTGTAAAAAGAAAAGAAATCCTGATCATTTCCCCAGAGTAGTACAGTGTTATTGTATTGCTCTGGTCACAGCGTGTTAAAAAAAAAAAAAAAAAAATTAAAAAAAATTATTTGTATTTATTATTATTATTTTTATTTTTTTTACATGCTGCCACCAGTCATTGTCCCTGATCACCGCAACACCCATTATATGATCATGCTGTACTGGACTGGTGACAGTATGTATAATAAAAAAATATATATATATATTTTTTTTTTTTATTTCTTAATTTTCTAAAAAAATTGTGACAAAAAATTACAACTTCAAACAACTTGCCATGCCTTTTACTAAATACCTTGGACTGTCTACTTTTCAAAAAAGGGGTCATTTGGGGGTTATTTGTACTGTCCTGACCTTTTTGGGCCTCAAGAAATGAGATCGGCCGTCACTGGTAGGGTTGCCACCTGTCCAGGATTCACCCGGACAGTCAGGGTTTTGAATCATGTGTCCAGGTTTCAGGCAGGCTGAAACCCGGACACATTATTCAAACCGGGCAGTGGCTCCTCAAGTAACCAAGATAGTCACACAAATCTGTTGCCTGTCGGGAGCTGCAAGCGGCTGTCTTGGGGCAAGTTCGGCATCACTGGGTTGCAGGGTGATGATGTCAGAAAGAGCAATTTGGCCACACCCGTTGCTTGCTGCGGCGCACTATGCACACCGCATTACTATTCTCCTTGGGGCACTCAAAGGTGTCCCAGGCTGCTAAAGTGTCCGGGTTTGGCTTGAAGAAAAGGTGGCAACCCTAGCTGTCAGTACTTCAGGATTAGGGATGAGCTTCGTGTTCGAGTCGAACATACGTTCGACTCGAACATCGGCTGTTCGATCGTTCGACGAAGATCGAACGATTTGGGCCGTTCGCGCCAAATTCGAGTGACGCGAACGGCCCACAATGCACTACGCCATCGCAGTGTCATCCAGGCGCTGTGATTGGCCAAGCATGCACTGTGACCCCGCATGCTTGGCCAATCACAGCGCCGGCAGCGAGGAGAGCAATGATTGGCCACAGGCAGGATGCCTGTGGCCAATTATTGCTGAGGGGGTTTAGTACACGCCCCACACTATAAAAGGCCGCCAGCACGGCGGCCTAGTGTAGTGTGTTCCGGAGCAGGGAAAGAGCAGCATAGGCAGGGACAGTGACTTTTATTTCTTTCTTGCTTAACCTGGATTCCTTTAGTTTAGGGAAAGAGAAGGATAGGTAGGGAGAGTGTCAGTGTGTTTTGTGCTTGTGCTATATTGTGCTTAAAAAAAACATTTTTTCTAGGGACAGAAAACTGTAGGTAGGGAGAGTGTCAGTTTCTTTCACTGTCAAAGTCCTTGTTTCCAGGGACCTGGAAGGACAGTGAGTGAATTCTCCTTGTGCTATATTGTGCTTAAAAAAAACATTTTTTCTAGGGACAGAAAACTGTAGGTAGGGAGAGTGTGTCAGTTTCTTTCACTGTCAAAGTCCTTGTTTCCAGGGACCTGGAAGGACAGTGAGGTAATTCTCCTTGTGCTAAATTGTGCTTAAAAAAAAACATTTTTTCTAGGGACAGAAAACTGTAGGTAGGGAGAGTGTGTCAGTTTCTTTCACTGTCAAAGTCCTTGTTTCCAGGGACCTGGAAGGACAGTGAGGTAATTCTCCTTGTGCTAAATTGTGCTTAAAAAAAACATTTTTTCTAGGGACAGAAAACTGTAGGTAGGGAGAGTGTGTCAGTTTCTTTCACTGTCAAAGTCCTTGTTTCCAGGGACCTGGAAGGACAGTGAGGTAATTCTCCTTGTGCTAAATTGTGCTTAAAAAAAACATTTTTTCTAGGGACAGAAAACTGTAGGTAGGGAGAGTGTGTCAGTTTCTTTCACTGTCAAAGTCCTTGTTTCCAGGGACCTGGAAGGACAGTGAGGTAATTCTCCTTGTGCTAAATTGTGCTTAAAAAAAACATTTTTTCTAGGGACAGAAAACTGTAGGTAGGGAGAGTGTGTCAGTTTCTTTCACTGTCAAAGTCCTTGTTTCCAGGGACCTGGAAGGACAGTGAGGTAATTCTCCTTGTGCTAAATTGTGCTTAAAAAAAACATTTTTTCTAGGGACAGAAAACTGTAGGTAGGGAGAGTGTGTCAGTTTCTTTCACTGTCAAAGTCCTTGTTTCCAGGGACCTGGAAGGACAGTGAGGTAATTCTCCTTGTGCTAAATTGTGCTTAAAAAAAACATTTTTTCTAGGGACAGAAAACTGTAGGTAGGGAGAGTGTGTCAGTTTCTTTCACTGCCAAAGTCCTTGTTTCCAGGGACCTGGAAGGACAGTGAGGTAATTCTCCTTGTGCTAAATTGTGCTTAAAAAAAACATTTTTTCTAGGGACAGAAAACTGTAGGTAGGGAGAGTGTCAGTTTCTTTCACTGTCAAAGTCCTTGTTTCCAGGGACCTGGAAGGACAGTGAGGTAATTCTCCTTGTGCTAAATTGTGCTTAAAAAAAACATTTTTTCTAGGGACAGAAAACTGTAGGTAGGGAGAGTGTGTCAGTTTCTTTCACTGTCAAAGTCCTTGTTTCCAGGGACCTGGAAGGACAGTGAGTGAATTCTCCTTGTGCTATATTGTGCTTAAAAAAAACATTTTTTCTAGGGACAGAAAACTGTAGGTAGGGAGAGTGTGTCAGTTTCTTTCACTGTCAAAGTCCTTGTTTCCAGGGACCTGGAAGGACAGTGAGGTAATTCTCCTTGTGCTAAATTGTGCTTAAAAAAAACATTTTTTCTAGGGACAGAAAACTGTAGGTAGGGAGAGTGTGTCAGTTTCTTTCACTGTCAAAGTCCTTGTTTCCAGGGACCTGGAAGGACAGTGAGGTAATTCTCCTTGTGCTAAATTGTGCTTAAAAAAAACATTTTTTCTAGGGACAGAAAACTGTAGGTAGGGAGAGTGTGTCAGTTTCTTTCACTGTCAAAGTCCTTGTTTCCAGGGACCTGGAAGGACAGTGAGGTAATTCTCCTTGTGCTAAATTGTGCTTAAAAAAAACATTTTTTCTAGGGACAGAAAACTGTAGGTAGGGAGAGTGTGTCAGTTTCTTTCACTGCCAAAGTCCTTGTTTCCAGGGACCTGGAAGGACAGTGAGGTAATTCTCCTTGTGCTAAATTGTGCTTAAAAAAAACATTTTTTCTAGGGACAGAAAACTGTAGGTAGGGAGAGTGTCAGTTTCTTTCACTGTCAAAGTCCTTGTTTCCAGGGACCTGGAAGGACAGTGAGGTAATTCTCCTTGTGCTAAATTGTGCTTAAAAAAAACATTTTTTCTAGGGACAGAAAACTGTAGGTAGGGAGAGTGTGTCAGTTTCTTTCACTGTCAAAGTCTTGTTTCCAGGGACCTGGAAGGACAGTGAGTGAATTCTCCTTGTGCTATATTGTGCTTAAAAAAAACATTTTTTCTAGGGACAGAAAACTGTAGGTAGGGAGAGTGTGTCAGTTTCTTTCACTGTCAAAGTCCTTGTTTCCAGGGACCTGGAAGGACAGTGAGGTAATTCTCCTTGTGCTAAATTGTGCTTAAAAAAAACATTTTTTCTAGGGACAAAAAACTGTAGGTAGGGAGAGTGTGTCAGTTTCTTTCACTGTCAAAGTCCTTGTTTCCAGGGACCTGGAAGGACAGTGAGGTAATTCTCCTTGTGCTAAATTGTGCTTAAAAAAAACATTTTTTCTAGGGACAGAAAACTGTAGGTAGGGAGAGTGTGTCAGTTTCTTTCACTGTCAAAGTCCTTGTTTCCAGGGACCTGGAAGGACAGTGAGGTAATTCTCCTTGTGCTAAATTGTGCTTAAAAAAAACATTTTTTCTAGGGACAGAAAACTGTAGGTAGGGAGAGTGTGTCAGTTTCTTTCACTGTCAAAGTCCTTGTTTCCAGGGACCTGGAAGGACAGTGAGGTAATTCTCCTTGTGCTAAATTGTGCTTAAAAAAAACATTTTTTCTAGGGACAGAAAACTGTAGGTAGGGAGAGTGTGTCAGTTTCTTTCACTGTCAAAGTCCTTGTTTCCAGGGACCTGGAAGGACAGTGAGGTAATTCTCCTTGTGCTAAATTGTGCTTAAAAAAAACATTTTTTCTAGGGACAGAAAACTGTAGGTAGGGAGAGTGTGTCAGTTTCTTTCACTGCCAAAGTCCTTGTTTCCAGGGACCTGGAAGGACAGTGAGGTAATTCTCCTTGTGCTAAATTGTGCTTAAAAAAAACATTTTTTCTAGGGACAGAAAACTGTAGGTAGGGAGAGTGTCAGTTTCTTTCACTGTCAAAGTCCTTGTTTCCAGGGACCTGGAAGGACAGTGAGGTAATTCTCCTTGTGCTAAATTGTGCTTAAAAAAAACATTTTTTCTAGGGACAGAAAACTGTAGGTAGGGAGAGTGTGTCAGTTTCTTTCACTGTCAAAGTCCTTGTTTCCAGGGACCTGGAAGGACAGTGAGTGAATTCTCCTTGTGCTATATTGTGCTTAAAAAAAACATTTTTTCTAGGGACAGAAAACTGTAGGTAGGGAGAGTGTGTCAGTTTCTTTCACTGTCAAAGTCCTTGTTTCCAGGGACCTGGAAGGACAGTGAGGTAATTCTCCTTGTGCTAAATTGTGCTTAAAAAAAACATTTTTTCTAGGGACAGAAAACTGTAGGTAGGGAGAGTGTGTCAGTTTCTTTCACTGTCAAAGTCCTTGTTTCCAGGGACCTGGAAGGACAGTGAGGTAATTCTCCTTGTGCTAAATTGTGCTTAAAAAAAACATTTTTTCTAGGGACAGAAAACTGTAGGTAGGGAGAGTGTGTCAGTTTCTTTCACTGTCAAAGTCCTTGTTTCCAGGGACCTGGAAGGACAGTGAGGTAATTCTCCTTGTGCTAAATTGTGCTTAAAAAAAACATTTTTTCTAGGGACAGAAAACTGTAGGTAGGGAGAGTGTGTCAGTTTCTTTCACTGCCAAAGTCCTTGTTTCCAGGGACCTGGAAGGACAGTGAGGTAATTCTCCTTGTGCTAAATTGTGCTTAAAAAAAACATTTTTTCTAGGGACAGAAAACTGTAGGTAGGGAGAGTGTCAGTTTCTTTCACTGTCAAAGTCCTTGTTTCCAGGGACCTGGAAGGACAGTGAGGTAATTCTCCTTGTGCTAAATTGTGCTTAAAAAAAACATTTTTTCTAGGGACAGAAAACTGTAGGTAGGGAGAGTGTGTCAGTTTCTTTCACTGTCAAAGTCCTTGTTTCCAGGGACCTGGAAGGACAGTGAGTGAATTCTCCTTGTGCTATATTGTGCTTAAAAAAAACATTTTTTCTAGGGACAGAAAACTGTAGGTAGGGAGAGTGTGTCAGTTTCTTTCACTGTCAAAGTCCTTGTTTCCAGGGACCTGGAAGGACAGTGAGGTAATTCTCCTTGTGCTAAATTGTGCTTAAAAAAAACATTTTTTCTAGGGACAGAAAACTGTAGGTAGGGAGAGTGTGTCAGTTTCTTTCACTGTCAAAGTCCTTGTTTCCAGGGACCTGGAAGGACAGTGAGGTAATTCTCCTTGTGCTAAATTGTGCTTAAAAAAAACATTTTTTCTAGGGACAGAAAACTGTAGGTAGGGAGAGTGTGTCAGTTTCTTTCACTGTCAAAGTCCTTGTTTCCAGGGACCTGGAAGGACAGTGAGGTAATTCTCCTTGTGCTAAATTGTGCTTAAAAAAAACATTTTTTCTAGGGACAGAAAACTGTAGGTAGGGAGAGTGTGTCAGTTTCTTTCACTGCCAAAGTCCTTGTTTCCAGGGACCTGGAAGGACAGTGAGGTAATTCTCCTTGTGCTAAATTGTGCTTAAAAAAAACATTTTTTCTAGGGACAGAAAACTGTAGGTAGGGAGAGTGTCAGTTTCTTTCACTGTCAAAGTCCTTGTTTCCAGGGACCTGGAAGGACAGTGAGGTAATTCTCCTTGTGCTAAATTGTGCTTAAAAAAAACATTTTTTCTAGGGACAGAAAACTGTAGGTAGGGAGAGTGTGTCAGTTTCTTTCACTGTCAAAGTCCTTGTTTCCAGGGACCTGGAAGGACAGTGAGGTAATTCTCCTTGTGCTAAATTGTGCTTAAAAAAAACATTTTTTCTAGGGACAGAAAACTGTAGGTAGGGAGAGTGTCAGTTTCTTTCACTGTCAAAGTCCTTGTTTCCAGGGACCTGGAAGGACAGTGAGGTAATTCTCCTTGTGCTAAATTGTGCTTAAAAAAAACATTTTTTCTAGGGACAGAAAACTGTAGGTAGGGAGAGTGTCAGTTTCTTTCACTGTCAAAGTCCTTGTTTCAAGGGACAGAGAAGGACACCTGAAGGTAGCCCTTATTGCTTTTTTCCCATCTCCCTGCAGGCCATCTATTAGAATGTCTGGAAGGCAAACAAGGAGAGGCAGACAGTCAGGAGGCAATAAAAGAGGGCAAGCAGGCTCTGTGTCTGGGGGCAACAGTGCTGGTCGTGGACGCGGTGCATTGTCATCAGCACATGGCCATGGGACACGCTTGTCCTTCTTTTCGGCAGCTGGACATGTTGAGCCACATCATGCCGAAGACTTGGTAGAGTGGATGACCAAGCCCTCCTCCTCCTCCTCATCCTCTCTCACCCAGGCTCAGGGTACTGGAAAAGCAGCTGCCAAAGCGTCCTCTTCCCTGGTATCAATGTCAGACTCATCATCAGTAGTGATGAGCCGAACACCCCCGGGTTCGGTTCGCACCAGAACCCGCGAACGGACCGAAAGTTCGAACGAACATTAGAACCCTATTAAATACAATGGATGCGAACGTTCGAATTCTAAAGTGCTAATTATAACAACTATTATGCATGTTATTGTCATAAATAGGGTTTGGGAACCCGGGTTCTGCACCAGGGGACATGTATCAATGCAAAAAGAAGTTTTAAAAACGGTCGTTTTTCGGGAGCAGTCATTTTAATGATGCATAAAGTGAAAAAAAAAAAGTCAAATATTCCTTTAAATATCGTACCTGGGGGGTGTCTAAAGTATGCCTGTGAAGTGCCACGTGTTTCCCGTGTTTAGAACTGTCCCTGCACAAAATGACACTTCTAAAGGAAAAAAAAGCCATTTAAAACTGCTTGCGGCTTTAATGTAATGTCTGGTCCCGGTAATATGGATGAAATTCTTTAAGAAAAATGGCATAGCTACCCCATGACCCCCCCCCTACCCCAGCCCATTACCAGCCCCTTTGGGTCTTGTATGGATATTAAGGGGAACCCCGCACATAAAATAAAAAAGGCCCTATATACTCTGAACAGCCGTATACAGGCGGTGCATACAAGACAGGGACTGTAGGTTTGTTCTTATGTAGAATCTGTTTGTAATTTTGAACAGGTACATTGTTGAAGTGTAGCTCCAGCCCAAAAATCTATTTTTAAACTTTTTGGGAAACATAGGTAAGGGTTATCACCCCTGTAACATTTGTTTTGCTGTCTGTGCCCCTGTTCAGAACATTTCACCTCACTTTCCGTCCCAATGACAACTGTTTTTGAAATGTGGTGTTTTTCTTGAAACAAGGATTGCTGATAAAGCATCAGTACAGATGAGACCCCTTTCTCCCATATTTATTCTTACAGGAGAGAATTTTCCTTTCTAGGGGTAGATTTCCTCTCACTTCCTGTTGTCTTCTTTCGTTTGCAAGTAGGAGTCGTTTGTAAGTTGGATGTTTGAAAGTAGGGACCTGCCGTATATACTCTGCAGAAATAGGCCCCTTAGTTGTTGGTGTTGGCACAACACTGTAAGCACTCACAGTTACTCTTGGTTGGTGCTGGAACGCCCTGCTGTCAACTATTATATCAGGAATTTTAATTACATATAATTGTTGAACAGTGGTAGTAAAAATTGGGGCTTTGATGGTGGTGCTGGTGCCACAACACTGTAAGCCCTGACAGTTACTCTTGGTGGGTGCAGCAATGGGCCCTGCTGTGAATTATTAGATCAAGAATTGTAATTACATGCCCCTTTTGAACAGGGGCTGAAAAATTGGGCCTTTCGTGGTGGTGGTGGTGGTGGCGTTGCCACAAGACTGTAAGCCCTCAGAGTTACTCTTGGTGGGTGCAGCAATGGACCCTGCTGTGAATTATTAGATCAAGAATTGTAATTGCATGCCCCTGTTGAACAGGGGCTGAAAAATTGGGCCTTAGGCACTGGTGGCACAACACTACAACCCCTCACAGATACTGTACTTGGAGCACAGCAATGAGCCCTGTTGCAAAGTATTGCTTCAAAAATTGTAATGACACGCCCCTGTTAAACAGGGGCTGAAAAATTGGGCCTTAGGCACTGGTGCCACAACACTCCAACCCCTCACAGATACTGTACTTGGAGCACAGCAATGAGCCCTATGGCAAATTATTGCTAAAAAAATTGTAATTACACGCCCCTGTAAAACAGGGGCTGAAAAATTGGGCCTTAGCCACTGGTGGCGGCACCCATAAACAAAAATGATCTTCCAAGCTATCATCATCAATCGTATCATTGAGGACTCGGAGGAGGAGGATAGCCAGTCAACATAACAGCACAGGCACTCAGCATCAGCATCAGTCTTGAAGGGATGTGACATGTTAAAATCAATTAGTCTGTTATATCAGCATCAGGTGTGTGGTAGCTGGTGGTGATCCAAGACTGGTTCATCTTGATGAAAGTCAGTCGATCAACCGAGTCGGTGGACAGGCGCACCCTGTGATCCGTGACAAATCCTCCAGCAGCACTGAATGTGCGTTCCGAAAGAACGCTGGATGCAGGACAGGCCAGTAGCTCAATTGCATACTGTGCAAGCTCTGGCCAGTGATCCATCCTCAAGACCCAGTAAGCCAGAGGATTTTCGGTGGGAAAGGTGTCCAAGTCTGACCTTGCCCCTAGATATTCCTGCACCATGTTTATCAGACGCTGGCGATGGTTGCTGGAACCGATCATACTTTGGGGCTGCGGACTAAAGAATTGTCTGAACGCATCGGTCAGACGGCCACCTTCCCCACCGCTCCTTCTTTGACTGGCCGAAGCCTCAGCAACTCGTTGTCCAGGACCAGGAGTTTGTAACCTCCCAGTCTCTGGGAACGCGTTGCACAGACCTTTCTGCAAGGCCTCCCGGAGTTGTCTCATCCTCTGCTCCCTCTGCGACGGTAACATAAGGTCCGCAACCTTACCCTTGTACCGTGGATCAAGGAGAGTGGCCAGCCAGTAATGGTCCCTCTCCTTGATCCGAAGAATACGAGGATCCTTCCGCAGACTTTGCAGGATCAGGGAGGCCATGCAGCGTAGGTTTGCTGAGGCATTCGCTCCGGAGTCCTCTGGGTCACTAAGGACGACATGATCCGCAGCCACCTCCTCCCAGCCACGTACAAGTCCACTGGTTTCTTGGGACTGTAAATCATCCCTAAAAGACTGCTGCTGATGATGCTGAGTGCCAGCCTCCACCTCCATGCTGACACAATCCTCCTCCTCCTCCTCCTCCTCCTCCTCCTCTTCCTGTGCGATGGGTGGGACAGAAGGAACACTGTCTGGGTAAAGGGGGCCTTGAGAGGCAAGGAAGTCCTCCTCTTCCTGCCTCTGTTCTGCCTCAAGTGCCCTGTCCATTATTCCACGCAGCGTGTGCTCCAACAGGTGGACAAGAGGTACAGTGTCACTGATGCATGCACTGTCACTGCTCACCATCCTCGTGGCCTCCTCAAATGGTGCCAGGACAGTGCATGCATCCCTGATCATGCCCCACTGGCGTGGAGAAAAAAAACCAAGCTCCCCTGACCCTGTCCTGGTGCCGTAGTCGCACAGGTACTCATTGATGGCCCTCTGCTGCGTGTGCAGCCGCTGCAGCATGGCCAACGTTGAGTTCCACCTGGTGGGCATGTCACATATAAGGCGGTTCTTGGGCAGGTTCAACTCCTTTTGCAGCTCAGCCAGGCGAGCACTGGCATTATAAGATCTGCGGAAATGCACACAGACTTTCCTGGCCTGCCTCAGGACATCCTGTAAGCCCGGGTACCTGCCCAAGAACCGCTGCACCACCAGGTTAAGGACGTGAGCCACACAGGGCACATGGGTCAGTTGTCCCTGTCGGAGGGCGGAGAGGAGGTTGGTGCCATTGTCGCAAACCACCATTCCTGGCTTAAGCTGGCGTGGCGTCAACCAACTCTCGGCCTGGCCCTGCAGAGCAGACAGGACCTCTGCCCCAGTGTGGCTTCTGTCCCCCAAACACACCAGCGCAAGCACGGCATGGCATCTTTTTGCCTGCGTACTTGCGTAGCCCCGTGAACGGCTACGGAGCACCGCTGGTTCATAGGACAAACCACAGGAAGAGGCCATGGAGGAAGAAGAAGAGGAGGGGGTGGAGGAGAGAGGTGTGTCACAACCAGTAGTAGCATTTTGGAGGCGTGGCGGTGGGACAACCTCCAACACTACTGCACCTTGTCCTGCATCCTTCCCAGCTGCCAAAAGAGTGACCCAATGGGCCGTGAAAGAAAGGTAACGTCCCTGTCCATGCCTGCTGGACCATGAGTCAGCGGTAATATGCACCTTACCGCTGACCGCCCTGTCCAGCGAGGCCAAGACATTGCCTTCCACATGCCGGTAGAGAGCCGGAATAGCCTTCCGTGAGAAAAAGTGGCGTTTGGGAACCTGCCACTGAGGAACCGCACATTGCACAAACTCACGGAAGGGGGCCGAGTCTACCAACTGAAAAGGCAGCAGTTGAAGCGCTAGCAATTTAGCCAAGCTAGCATTCAACCGCTGGGCATGTGGATGGCTGGGAGTGAACTTCTTTCGACGGTCCAGCAGCTGGGGCAGGGAAATTTGCCTGCTAGAATCGGACGTCGGTGTACTGCTAGCAGAGTGGCCGCAAGTACTTGGCTGTGACACACCTAATTCTACACCTTCATTCCTCTCAGTGCATGTTTCAGAGAGGACTGAAGTTATAGTGGGGTTGGAGATCCCAGCTGATGCGGTGCAAGGAGAGGTCCGCTTTGTTCTTTGGTGTGGGTCTTTGAGGTAGGCTTGCCAACGAGCTGCATGGCAGGTCAACATATGTCTGGTCAGGCATGTGGTACCCAAGCGGCTGATGTTTTGGCCACGCGATATACGCTTGAGACATATGTTGCAAACAGCAGCTGTGCGATCTGATGCACTAGCCTCAAAAAAGGCCCACACCAAAGAACTTTTTGAATGACGGGCAGAGGCAGCGCCCTGCACAGGCGGAGCTCTGCGGTGTGATTCCGTCGGTGTACTGCCCTTACGCTGGCCACCAAAGGGCATCCTGCCTCGTTGGAGATGTGCCTCCTCCTCATCCTCCTCCTCCTCCTCTCTCCTATTAGGCACCCACGTGGAGTCAGTGACCTCATCATCCCCTCCCTCCTCATCACTGGAGCCAATCTGGCAGTATGCTGCAGCTGCTGGAACATGACTGCCAGATTGGTGTCCTTCTTGAGCATCCCCTCTGTCTGCTCTCACGCTACTGCCTTCCTCTAGCTGGGTTTCATCATCAGACCCTTCGAAACGCTGGGCATCCTCCTGGAGCATGTACCCAACACTGTGCTGAAACAGTTCGGGGGACTCCTCAGGAGGAGGACATGGTGGGTCTAGGGAAGGAGTGACTGATGATTTGTCTGACATTGATACCAGGGAAGACGACGCTTTGGCAGCTGCTTTTCCAGTACCCTGAGCCTGGGTGAGAGAGGATGAGGAGGAGGAGGAGGGCTTGGTCATCCACTCTACCAAGTCTTCGGCATGATGTGGCTCAATATGTCCAGCTGCCGAAAAGAAGGACAAGCGTGTCCCATGGCCATGTGCTGATGACAATGCACCGCGTCCACGACCAGCACTGTTGCCCCCAGACACAGAGCCTGCTTGCCCTCTTTTATTGCCTCCTGACTGTCTGCCTCTCCTTGTTTGCCTTCCAGACATTCTAATAGATGGCCTGCAGGGAGATGGGAAAAAAGCAATAAGGGCTACCTTCAGGTGTCCTTCTCTGTCCCTTGAAACAAGGACTTTCACAGTGAAAGAAACTGACACTCTCCCTACCTACAGTTTTCTGTCCCTAGAATAAATGTTTTTTTTAAGCACAATATAGCACAAGGACAATTCACTCACTGTCCTTACAGGTCCCTGGAAACAAGGACTTGCAGAGTGAAAGAAAAAAAACACTCTCCCTACCTACAGTTTTCTGTCCCTAGAAAAAATGTTTTTTTTAATCACAATATAGCACAAGAACAATTCACTCACTGTCCTTACAGGTCCCTGGAAACAAGGACTTGCAGAGTGAAATAAACTGACACTCTCCCTACCTACAGTTTTCTGTCCCTAGAATAAATGTTTTTTTTAATCACAATATAGCACAAGGACAATTCACTCACTGTCCTTACAGGTCCCTGGAAACAAGGACTTGCAGAGTGAAAGAAAATAAACACTCTCCCTACCTACAGTTTTCTGTCCCTAGAATAAATGTTTTTTTTTAAGCACAATATAGCACAAGGACAATTCACTCACTGTCCTTCCAGGTCCCTGGAAACAAGGACTTGCAGAGTGAAAGAAAAAAACACTCTCCCTACCTACAGTTTTCTGTCCCTAGAAAAAATGTTTTTTTTAATCACAATATAGCACAAGGACAATTCACTCACTGTCCTTACAGGTCCCTGGAAACAAGGACTTGCAGAGTGAAAGAAAAAAAACACTCTCCCTACCTACAGTTTTCTGTCCCTAGAAAAAATGTTTTTTTTAATCACAATATAGCACAAGGACAATTCACTCACTGTCCTTACAGGTCCCTGGAAACAAGGACTTGCAGAGTGAAATAAACTGACACTCTCCCTACCTACAGTTTTCTGTCCCTAGAATAAATGTTTTTTTTAAGCACAATATAGCACAAGGACAATTCACCCACTGTCCTTCCAGGTCCCTGGAAACAAGGACTTGCAGAGTGAAAGAAAAAAAACACTCTCCCTACCTACAGTTTTCTGTCCCTAGAAAAAATGTTTTTTTTAATCACAATATAGCACAAGGACAATTCACTCACTGTCCTTACAGGTCCCTGGAAACAAGGACTTGCAGAGTGAAAGAAAAAAAACACTCTCCCTACCTACAGTTTTCTGTCCCTAGAAAAAATGTTTTTTTTAATCACAATATAGCACAAGGACAATTCACTCACTGTCCTTACAGGTCCCTGGAAACAAGGACTTGCAGAGTGAAATAAACTGACACTCTCCCTACCTACAGTTTTCTGTCCCTAGAATAAATGTTTTTTTTAAGCACAATATAGCACAAGGACAATTCACTCACTGTCCTTACAGGTCCCTGGAAACAAGGACTTGCAGAGTGAAAGAAAAAAAACACTCTCCCTACCTACAGTTTTCTGTCCCTAGAAAAAATGTTTTTTTTAATCACAATATAGCACAAGGACAATTCACTCACTGTCCTTACAGGTCCCTGGAAACAAGGACTTGCAGAGTGAAATAAACTGACACTCTCCCTACCTACAGTTTTCTGTCCCTAGAATAAATGTTTTTTTTAAGCACAATATAGCACAAGGACAATTCACTCACTGTCCTTACAGGTCCCTGGAAACAAGGACTTGCAGAGTGAAATAAACTGACACTCTCCCTACCTACAGTTTTCTGTCCCTAGAATAAATGTTTTTTTTAAGCACAATATAGCACAAGGACAATTCACTCACTGTCCTTACAGGTCCCTGGAAACAAGGACTTGCAGAGTGAAAGAAAAAAAAAACTCTCCCTACCTACAGTTTTCTGTCCCTAGAAAAAATGTTTTTTTTAATCACAATATAGCACAAGGACAATTCACTCACTGTCCTTACAGGTCCCTGGAAACAAGGACTTGCAGAGTGAAATAAACTGACACTCTCCCTACCTACAGTTTTCTGTCCCTAGAAAAAATGTTTTTTTTAAGCACAATATAGCACAAGGACAATTCACTCACTGTCCTTACAGGTCCCTGGAAACAAGGACTTGCAGAGTGAAATAAACTGACACTCTCCCTACCTACAGTTTTCTGTCCCTAGAATAAATGTTTTTTTTAAGCACAATATAGCACAAGGACAATTCACTCACTGTCCTTACAGGTCCCTGGAAACAAGGACTTGCAGAGTGAAAGAAAAAAAAAACTCTCCCTACCTACAGTTTTCTGTCCCTAGAAAAAATGTTTTTTTTAATCACAATATAGCACAAGGACAATTCACTCACTGTCCTTACAGGTCCCTGGAAACAAGGACTTGCAGAGTGAAATAAACTGACACTCTCCCTACCTACAGTTTTCTGTCCCTAGAATAAATGTTTTTTTTAAGCACAATATAGCACAAGGACAATTCACTCACTGTCCTTACAGGTCCCTGGAAACAAGGACTTGCAGAGTGAAAGAAAAAAAACACTCTCCCTACCTACAGTTTTCTGTCCCTAGAAAAAATGTTTTTTTTAATCACAATATAGCACAAGGACAATTCACTCACTGTCCTTACAGGTCCCTGGAAACAAGGACTTGCAGAGTGAAATAAACTGACACTCTCCCTACCTACAGTTTTCTGTCCCTAGAATAAATGTTTTTTTTAAGCACAATATAGCACAAGGACAATTCACTCACTGTCCTTACAGGTCCCTGGAAACAAGGACTTGCAGAGTGAAATAAACTGACACTCTCCCTACCTACAGTTTTCTGTCCCTAGAATAAATGTTTTTTTTAAGCACAATATAGCACAAGGACAATTCACTCACTGTCCTTACAGGTCCCTGGAAACAAGGACTTGCAGAGTGAAAGAAAAAAAACACTCTCCCTACCTACAGTTTTCTGTCCCTAGAAAAAATGTTTTTTTTAATCACAATATAGCACAAGGACAATTCACTCACTGTCCTTACAGGTCCCTGGAAACAAGGACTTGCAGAGTGAAATAAACTGACACTCTCCCTACCTACAGTTTTCTGTCCCTAGAATAAATGTTTTTTTTAAGCACAATATAGCACAAGGACAATTCACTCACTGTCCTTCCAGGTCCCTGGAAACAAGGACTTGCAGAGTGAAAGAAAAAAAACACTCTCCCTACCTACAGTTTTCTGTCCCTAGAAAAAATGTTTTTTTTAATCACAATATAGCACAAGGACAATTCACTCACTGTCCTTACAGGTCCCTGGAAACAAGGACTTGCAGAGTGAAATAAACTGACACTCTCCCTACCTACAGTTTTCTGTCCCTAGAATAAATGTTTTTTTTAAGCACAATATAGCACAAGGACAATTCACTCACTGTCCTTCCAGGTCCCTGGAAACAAGGACTTGCAGAGTGAAAGAAAAAAAACACTCTCCCTACCTACAGTTTTCTGTCCCTAGAAAAAATGTTTTTTTTAATCACAATATAGCACAAGGACAATTCACTCACTGTCCTTACAGGTCCCTGGAAACAAGGACTTGCAGAGTGAAAGAAAAAAAACACTCTCCCTACCTACAGTTTTCTGTCCCTAGAAAAAATGTTTTTTTTAATCACAATATAGCACAAGGACAATTCACTCACTGTCCTTACAGGTCCCTGGAAACAAGGACTTGCAGAGTGAAATAAACTGACACTCTCCCTACCTACAGTTTTCTGTCCCTAGAATAAATGTTTTTTTTAAGCACACTATAGCACAAGCACAAAACACACTGACACTCTCCCTACCTATCCTTCTCTTTCCCTAAACTAAAGGAATCCAGGTTAAGCAAGAAAGAAATAACAGTCACTGTCCCTGCCTATGCTGCTCTATCCCTGCTCCGGAACACACTACACTAGGCCGCCGTGCTGGCGGCCTTTTATAGTGTGGGGCGTGTACTAAACACCCTCAGCAATAATTGGCCACAGGCATCCTGCCTGTGGCCAATCATTGCTCTCCTCGCTGCCGGCGCTGTGATTGGCCAAGCATGCGGGGTCACAGTGCATGCTTGGCCAATCACAGCGCCTGGATGACACTGCGATGGCGTAGTGCATTGTGGGCCGTTCGCGTCACTCGAATTTGGCGCGAACGGCCCAAATCGTTCGATCTTCGTCGAACGATCGAACAGCCGATGTTCGAGTCGAACGTATGTTCGACTCGAACACGAACACGAAGCTCATCCCTAATCATCAGTCACTCCTTCCCTAGACCCACCATGTCCTCCTCCTGAGGAGTCCCCCGAACTGTTTGAGCACAGTGTTGGGTACATGCTCCAGGAGGATGCCCAGCGTTTCGAAGGGTCTGATGATGAAACCCAGCTAGAGGAAGGCATCAGCTGGGATCTCCAACCCCACTATAACTTCAGTCCTCTCTGAAACATGCACTGAGAGGAATGAAGGTGTAGAATTAGGTGTGTCACAGCCAAGTACTTGCGGCCACTCTGCTAGCAGTACACCGACGTCCGATTCTAGCAGGCAAATTTCCCTGCCCCAGCTGCTGGACCGTCGAAAGAAGTTCACTCCCAGCCATCCACATGCCCAGCGGTTGAATGCTAGCTTGGCTAAATTGCTAGCGCTTCAACTGCTGCCTTTTCAGTTGGTAGACTCGGCCCCCTTCCGTGAGTTTGTGCAATGTGCGGTTCCTCAGTGGCAGGTTCCCAAACGCCACTTTTTCTCACGGAAGGCTATTCCGGCTCTCTACCGGCATGTGGAAGGCAATGTCTTGGCCTCGCTGGACAGGGCGGTCAGCGGTAAGGTGCATATTACCGCTGACTCATGGTCCAGCAGGCATGGACAGGGACGTTACCTTTCTTTCACGGCCCATTGGGTCACTCTTTTGGCAGCTGGGAAGGATGCAGGACAAGGTGCAGTAGTGTTGGAGGTTGTCCCACCGCCACGCCTCCAAAATGCTACTACTGGTTGTGACACACCTCTCTCCTCCACCCCCTCCTCTTCTTCTTCCTCCATGGCCTCTTCCTGTGGTTTGTCCTATGAACCAGCGGTGCTCCGTAGCCGTTCACGGGGCTACGCAAGTACGCAGGCAAAAAGATGCCATGCCGTGCTTGCGCTGGTGTGTTTGGGGGACAGAAGCCACACTGGGGCAGAGGTCCTGTCTGCTCTGCAGGGCCAGGCCGAGAGGTGGTTGACGCCACGCCAGCTTAAGCCAGGAATGGTGGTTTGCGACAATGGCACCAACCTCCTCTCCGCCCTCCGACAGGGACAACTGACCCATGTGCCCTGTGTGGCTCACGTCCTTAACCTGGTGGTGCAGCGGTTCTTGGGCAGGTACCCGGGCTTACAGGATGTCCTGAGGCAGGCCAGGAAAGTCTGTGTGCATTTCCGCAGATCTTATAATGCCAGTGCTCGCCTGGCTGAGCTGCAAAAGGAGTTGAACCTGCCCAAGAACCGCCTTATATGTGACATGCCCACCAGGTGGAACTCAACGTTGGCCATGCTGCAGCGGCTGCACACGCAGCAGAGGGCCATCAATGAGTACCTGTGCGACTACGGCACCAGGACAGGGTCAGGGGAGCTTGGTTTTTTTTCTCCACGCCAGTGGGGCATGATCAGGGATGCATGCACTGTCCTGGCACCATTTGAGGAGGCCACGAGGATGGTGAGCAGTGACAGTGCATGCATCAGTGACACTGTACCTCTTGTCCACCTGTTGGAGCACACGCTGCGTGGAATAATGGACAGGGCACTTGAGGCAGAACAGAGGCAGGAAGAGGAGGACTTCCTTGCCTCTCAAGGCCCCCTTTACCCAGACAGTGTTCCTTCTGTCCCACCCATCGCACAGGAAGAGGAGGAGGAGGAGGAGGAGGAGGAGGATTGTGTCAGCATGGAGGTGGAGGCTGGCACTCAGCATCATCAGCAGCAGTCTTTTAGGGATGATTTACAGTCCCAAGAAACCAGTGGACTTGTACGTGGCTGGGAGGAGGTGGCTGCGGATCATGTCGTCCTTAGTGACCCAGAGGACTCCGGAGCGAATGCCTCAGCAAACCTACGCTGCATGGCCTCCCTGATCCTGCAAAGTCTGCGGAAGGATCCTCGTATTCTTCGGATCAAGGAGAGGGACCATTACTGGCTGGCCACTCTCCTTGATCCACGGTACAAGGGTAAGGTTGCGGACCTTATGTTACCGTCGCAGAGGGAGCAGAGGATGAGACAACTCCGGGAGGCCTTGCAGAAAGGTCTGTGCAACGCGTTCCCAGAGACTGGGAGGTTACAAACTCCTGGTCCTGGACAACGAGTTGCTGAGGCTTCGGCCAGTCAAAGAAGGAGCGGTGGGGAAGGTGGCCGTCTGACCGATGCGTTCAGACAATTCTTTAGTCCGCAGCCCCAAAGTATGATCGGTTCCAGCAACCATCGCCAGCGTCTGATAAACATGGTGCAGGAATATCTAGGGGCAAGGTCAGACTTGGACACCTTCCCCACCGAAAATCCTCTGGCTTACTGGGTCTTGAGGATGGATCACTGGCCAGAGCTTGCACAGTATGCAATTGAGCTACTGGCCTGTCCTGCATCCAGCGTTCTTTCGGAACGCACATTCAGTGCTGCTGGAGGATTTGTCACGGATCACAGGGTGCGCCTGTCCACCGACTCGGTTGATCGACTGACTTTCATCAAGATGAACCAGTCTTGGATCACCACCAGCTACCACACACCTGATGCTGATATAACAGACTAATTGATTTTAACATGTCACATCCCTTCAAGACTGATGCTGATGCTGAGTGCCTGTGCTGTTATGTTGACTGGCTATCCTCCTCCTCCGAGTCCTCAATGATACGATTGATGATGATAGCTTGGAAGATCATTTTTGTTTATGGGTGCCGCCACCAGTGGCTAAGGCCCAATTTTTCAGCCCCTGTTTTACAGGGGCGTGTAATTACAATTTTTTTAGCAATAATTTGCCATAGGGCTCATTGCTGTGCTCCAAGTACAGTATCTGTGAGGGGTTGGAGTGTTGTGGCACCAGTGCCTAAGGCCCAATTTTTCAGCCCCTGTTTAACAGGGGCGTGTCATTACAATTTTTGAAGCAATACTTTGCAACAGGGCTCATTGCTGTGCTCCAAGTACAGTATCTGTGAGGGGTTGTAGTGTTGTGCCACCAGTGCCTAAGGCCCAATTTTTCAGCCCCTGTTCAACAGGGGCATGCAATTACAATTCTTGATCTAATAATTCACAGCAGGGTCCATTGCTGCACCCACCAAGAGTAACTCTGAGGGCTTACAGTCTTGTGGCAACGCCACCACCACCACCACCACGAAAGGCCCAATTTTTCAGCCCCTGTTCAAAAGGGGCATGTAATTAAAATTCTTGATCTAATAATTCACAGCAGGGCCCATTGCTGCACCCACCAAGAGTAACTGTCAGGGCTTACAGTGTTGTGGCACCAGCACCACCATCAAAGCCCCAATTTTTACTACCACTGTTCAACAATTATATGTAATTAAAATTCCTGATATAATAGTTGACAGCAGGGCGTTCCAGCACCAACCAAGAGTAACTGAGTGCTTACAGTGTTGTGCCAACACCAACAACTAAGGGGCCTATTTCTGCAGAGTATATACGGCAGGTCCCTACTTTCAAACATCCAACTTACAAACGACTCCTACTTGCAAACGAAAGAAGACAACAGGAAGTGAGAGGAAATCTACCCCTAGAAAGGAAAATTCTCTCCTGTAAGAATAAATATGGGAGAAAGGGGTCTCATCTGTACTGATGCTTTATCAGCAATCCTTGTTTCAAGAAAAACACCACATTTCAAAAACAGTTGTCATTGGGACGGAAAGTGAGGTGAAATGTTCTGAACAGGGGCACAGACAGCTAAACAAATGTTACAGGGGTGATAACCCTTACCTATGTTTCCCAAAAAGTTTAAAAATAGATTTTTGGGCTGGAGCTACACTTCAACAATGTACCTGTTCAAAATTACAAACAGATTCTACATAAGAACAAACCTACAGTCCCTGTCTTGTATGCACCGCCTGTATACGGCTGTTCAGAGTATATAGGGCCTTTTTTATTTTATGTGCGGGGTTCCCCTTAATATCCATACAAGACCCAAAGGGGCTGGTAATGGGCTGGGGTAGGGGGGGGTCATGGGGTAGCTATGCCATTTTTCTTAAAGAATTTCATCCATATTACCAGGACCAGACATTACATTAAAGCCGCAAGCAGTTTTAAATGGCTTTTTTTTCCTTTAGAAGTGTCATTTTGTGCAGGGACAGTTCTAAACACGGGAAACACGTGGCACTTCACAGGCATACTTTAGACACCCCCCAGGTACGATATTTAAAGGAATATTTGACTTTTTTTTTTTCACTTTATGCATCATTAAAATGACTGCTCCCGAAAAACGACCGTTTTTAAAACTTCTTTTTGCATTGATACATGTCCCCTGGTGCACAACCCGGGTTCCCAAACCCTATTTAGGACAATAACATGCATAATAGTTGTTATAATTAGCACTTTAGAATTCGAACGTTCGCATCCATTGTATTTAATAGGGTTCTAATGTTCGTTCGAACTTTCGGTCCGTTCGCGGGTTCTGGTGCGAACCGAACCCGGGGTTGTTCGGCTCATCACTATTCAGGATTGATCGATTATCAGATATATCTCCCATAGTTTGTGGACTCTAGAACTTTCCTACAGACTAAATAATATTCACTGATTTGGGTTATTTTCACCAAAGAAATGGAGCAGAATACAGTTTGCCGTTAATTTATGAAGAAAGATTATTTATTTGTCAAAATGTATAAATCCCCTTGGCGCCGACCGTACGCACATTTGCGTTCGTGGCTTGAAGTGGTTATACCGGGATGGATGATATGCAGCTGCAGGCATCGCCCCGGTCCCGTTTTTTAGAGCGGGCGGTCGGTTCTTTAGTGATAACAACCGATGCGGCTAAAAGCCGCTTGGCTGTTATCCTAAAGGAGCAGGAGGAGATGTCCCCCCCCTCTCCCGCCGCCTTCCGCCGGCTCTTCTCCGGCCTCCTGTCCCACCGGGAGACCCGATCCACGATCCGGCACTTCCGCCGGCTAGGCTGAGACCCGAACAAAGCCGGAAACAGCTTTGATCGAGTCTCTTGTGTAAAAACATGGAAGCGACGTCCCGGTTTACTCGGCTGCCAATGGCGCCGATTAAAAAAAAAAAATATGACAGTGTTCAGAATCGCCGTTTTTGGCAATCTGAATACTTTCAAGTGCAAAGGAGAGATCTGGGGTCTTTTAGACACCCCCCCCCCCTCCCCCCCGATCCCTCCTCAAAGAGTACCTGTCACCACCTATTACTGTTACGATCCTTGTGACAGCAATAAAAGTGATCAGAATTTTTTTTTGTTTTTAAAGGGACAGTGTCAAAATAAATAAATAAATAAATAATTTTTTTTTTTTTTAAAGTGCCCCCGTCCCCGCAAGCTCACGCAGCAAAGAAACCGCAAAGCGTAAATTGCGCCCGCATATGTAAACGGTGTTCAAATCACACATGTGAGGTATTGCCACGATCGTTAGAGCGAGAGCAATAATTCTAGCAAAAGACCACCCGTGTTACTCTAACCTGGGAACCGTTACATTTTTTTAAAAAGTCACCTATGGAGATGTAGCGACCTCACCCCTCTCACCCCTTCTCATTCTCGGCTTGTCTATCTTTGTCTAGGGGTGTTAGTGCTGGGGGGAGGGATGAGATACACCACGGCCCATGTCCTCCATAGTGAAGAGGTGAAGGCCAGAAAGATCGGGCTTTGTGTAGGTGTCCTAGAGTCAATCCTTTCCTCGGATTCACTCCCCTTTGCTCCTAGTAACCAGAGTTCCACACACTGAATAGGTCCAACACAGTTTTATTCTTCTCAGCGAATAAACATACAGCACAGTCAAGTTGGGACCTTTGCAACAGTTCAGTATTAATGGGAGTAGGTCGAGGCACAATCCTTTAAAGTATCGCTAACCACTGTGGTGTCACCAGTGGCGAATAGTCACTGCCACTGACTATATGAGGTAGAACATTGTGACAGGGGGTCAAAGCTCTATTTGTGTGAAAAAAAATGCTAAAAATTTAATTTGGGTACAGTGTAGCATGACCGCGCAATTGTCATTCAAAGTGTGACGGCACTGAAAGCTGGAAATTGGCCTGGGGAGGAAGGGGGGTGAAAGTGCCCGGGATTGAAGGGGTTAAAATCTGCCGATTAGCAGATGAATTTTTATCTGTGGCTCCTAAATTGCCCAGACGAGCGCGGAGGCGGCTGAGGGAAAGTTCTTCTGCATTCCCCCTTCGGGGAGCGCGCAGTAGAGGCGGTGACGGATGGCGCTAATAAGCGTCACATTAAGCACCTCTTCAGCCTAAATGCTTCCAAGCTGCTCCTGACAGCTGGGGACCTTCATGCCGCGCTCTGACACATGGCGGCACATGTTGTCAGATCTTTTGGGCGGCGTGTTGACGGAGTCCTGTCACGCCGAGCGCTCGCGCTGGGAATTGAGGCCGTTATCGCTGGAAGAGGCCGGTGACAAACACAATTATGTTCCTGACCCCATTCCGCCGCAAAACACGCTAACAACTCGCTTGTTAATGACCGCACTCAAGGAAGCTATTCGCTAAGCGGCGGAAGTTATTACCATCGTTCGGCCGCAGGTCTTATGATAAATGGGACACGGGGGAGTTTGAAGGATGACTCCTGACAGGAAAAAAATAAATAAAAATCTACATATACAGGTTCGGTTCTAGCTGGTGAGAAATATTTTTAACACCTTCCCGCCCGGCCTATAGCAAAACGCCGGCCCGGGCGGGGGTTTCATTGTTCTGACTGTTCATACAACGTCCTTCAGAACAAGCCGCTCGTGCGCGCCGATCAAGTGCCATGTGTGGCTCTCCGATCTCAGTAAAGAGCCTATCACGTTGGCTCTTTACCATGTGATCAGCTGTGTCCAATCACAGTGTAAATAGGAAGTGCCGGTTTTCGGCATTCCTCTACTTGCGCTGACAGCGTGTGAGTAGAGGAGAGCCGACAAGCGGCTCTCCTAACAGGAGATCTGCACTGATAATCAGTGCATTGATTATCAGTGCAGTCCCATCAGCGGTGCCAATCAGTGCCCATCAGTGATGCCTGTCAATGCCTCATCATCAGTTCTGCATATCAGTGCCGCCTATCAGTGCCCATCAGTTCTGCATATCAGTGCCGCATCATCAGTGCCCATCAGTGGTGCCATTCAGTGCCCATCAGTGATGCCTGTCAATGCCTCATCATCAGTTCTGCATATCAGTGCCGCCTCATCAGTGCCCATCAGTGGTGCCATTCAGTGCCCATCAGTGATGCCTGTAAATGCCTCCTCATCAGTGCCACCTATCAGTGCCGCCTATCAGTACCCATCGGTGCTGCATATCAGTTTCGCCTATCAGTACCACCTCTCAGGGTCCATCAGTGTCGCCTCTCAGTGCCTATCAGTGCCCATCAGTGCTGGATATCATTGCCCATCAGTTCTGCATATCAGTGCCGCCTATCAGTGCCCATCACTGCTGCATATCAGTGCTGCCTCATCATTGCCCATCAGTGGTGCCATTCAGTGTCCATCATTGATAAACATAGACTAAAAGGTGGGACTTTATATGAAGCACTCTGCTAATTGAAGAGAGCCAATTAATGTATCCATTGTTTTATTTATACAGACAAAGGACATACATACACATGTAAAATAGTAGCATTTTATAGTAATAGTAGGTCATAGTAAAAAAGTTTAAATAATGAATGGACAGTTGTGTATCCACAATGTCATGGAGGGGGCGGACCCACCGCCCAAGCAAATAGACACGCTTGGCGTGTGACATCCAAGCCTCCCTCATGGAGGACGCGAGGAGGAATAGCATGTCCGCGGCGCGGCGTCATGAATGACGTCACCCGCAGGACATGTGGGCGTGGCGTCCACACGTAGAGAGTGTCTAGCCCAACCCGCACGAAGGGAGGGGAGGGGAGACCGCGGTACGTGTCGCAGCTCCTGGGGATGATGAGGCAAAGCCTAACCCCACTGTCAAAGCTAATCCCTGTGTAAGAGAAACAGGCATGTCGGCAAAAAATGGGTCACAGATGGTGATAAAGTAATATATGCTAGAGTGCTTCCATCCCCGATAATATGGAAAAGGAGCTGCTAAGACAAATGGGACTTTTAATTGAGGCAATAACTATATATACCTCCATCCCTGATATGATTGATAAACATAGACTAAAAGGTGGGACTTTATATGAAGCACTCTGCTAATTGAAGAGAGACAATTAATGTATCCATTGTTTTATTGATACAGACAAAGGACATACATACACATGTAAAATAGTAGCATTTTATAGTAATAGTAGGTCATAGTAAAAAAGTTTAAACAATAAATGTGGGTACACAACTGTCCAAACATAGTACATCGTAGCAGACCAACGGTATGTAGACCGAAGTTTGTAGAGGTAACATATAGGCATAATAACAATTGCAAATTGCCTCAATGCAATAAAATAATAATAAAATATAGATGTAGAACATAAGAACTGTGGGATTATTTGGTCCCCCTCTCCTTTTCTGCATTTCTAAGTATAAACTTTTCTTTACCTACCATCTTACCATTTTGGCATTTTTTACCTCATTATAGATACCCCTCTACTGTGATTTTGCTCCTGACGAGTGGTTACAACCACGAAACGCGTAAAGCCTTCACATGATGATATGTCACAGTTCTTATGTTCTACATCTGTATTTTAATTATTATTATTTTATTACATTGAGCCAGGGGGGTACAGGCAGTACACCTGTAAGGGGCCTGGATGGCAACCCCCCCCTTTTTTATGTATTTTTTATAAAAAATATATATATAACCCCCCCCCTTTTTTTATTTATTTATAAAAACATTTTTTTTTTATTTCTTTTTTTTATATATATATATTTTTTACGGGGCCCCGGATGGTAACCCCCCTTTTTTATGTGTTTTTTAGTAAAAAAAAAAAATTTTTTTTTGTAAGGGGCCCAGAGGCCCCCAGAGGCCCGGAGGTCCCCAGGGCCCCGGATGGCAACTCCCCTTTTTTGTTATAATTTTTTTATTTTTTTTATAAATTTTTTTTTTTTTGTAAGGGGCCCAGAGGTCCCCAGGGCCCCGAATGGCAACCCCCCTTTTTTTTGTTGTTCTCTTTTTGTTCGTGGCACCCCCGCTTCTCAATTTTCTGCTGCCCCCCCCCCCCCCCGCTTCTCAATTTGCAGCTGCCCCCCCCCCCCCCCCGGGTTCTCCTCTGCTCCAGGGGGCCCATGCCTGAAGCTGTGTAAGGGGCCCCAAAATTCCTGATGGCGGCTCTGTAAGGGCCCCATGATAATCTTGCATTACATCATACTTGCCAACTGTCCCAGATTTGCCGGGATACATCAGATATCAAGATTCCCCCCCCCCCCACCATCAGAAATCAAGAGTCCCCCACCATCCCTTACATCACAGTGCACGCCCCATACTGTACCTTGTGCTGCTGCCAGGCAGAGCTGGGTAGCAGAAAGTGCAGGGTCTGGAGGAGGACCAGAGGAAGGCTGGAGTCAGCTGTCGGAGTCTGTTACATGATGAGACCAGGGAAATGTAGACGAGGGGGTGCTGCGGCTGCACGTTTAACCGCAATATCTGGCGGAGGAATTCTGTCCTCTTCTCTGCTGCCATCGGATAGGGTGACCACATTTCCAAACTGCCATTCAGGGACACACCCCCTCTCTCACCTTCCCCAAAAAAAGATGAGGGGGGGGGGGCAGGGGGAAATGTAGTCTCGGGTTTGCTGGCGGGTTATTTGTCAGGTGAATGTGCCACAACAGACAACTAACCTCTTCGCTCCTTAGAGTAGTAATATAGGGGCGTCAGGATCTATCACCCAATCATGGGCAACTGTGTCAGACATGGGTGCTCAACTTGTGGCCCTCCAGCTGTTGGAGGAACTACAAGACCCATCATGCCTCTACCTTGGGTGCTCAACTTGTGGCCCTCCAGCTGTTGGAGGAACTACAAGACCCATCATGCCTCTACCTTGGGTGCTCAACTTGTGGCCCTCCAGCTGTTGGAGGAACTACAAGACCCATCATGCCTCTATATTGGGTGCTCAACTTGTGGCCCTCCAGCTGTTGGGGAACTACAAGACCTATCATGCCTCTACCTTGGGTGCTCGACCTGTGGCCCTCCAGCTGTTGGAGGAACTACAAGGCCCATCATGCCTATACCTTGGGTGCTCGACCTGCAGCCCTCCAGCTGTTGGGGAACTACAAGACCCATCATGCCTCTACCTTGGGTGCTTGACCTGTGGCCCTCCAGCTGTTGGAGGAACTACAAGACCCATCATGCCTCTACCTTGGGTGCTCAACTTGTGGCCCTTCAGCTGTTGGTGAACTACAAGACCCATCATGCCTCTACCTTGGGTGCTCGACCTGTGGCCCTCCAGCTGTTGGAGGAACTACAAGACCCATCATGCCTCTATCTTGGGTGCTCAACTTGTGGCCCTCCAGCTGTTGGTGAACTACAAGACCCATAATGCCTCTACCTTGGGTGCTCGACCTGTGGCCCTCCAGCTGTTGGGGAACTACAAGACCCATCATGCCTCTACCTTGGGTGCTCGACCTGCGGCCCTCCAGCTGTTGGAGGAACTACAAGACCCATCATGCCTCTACCTTGGGTGCTCGACCTGTGGCCCTCCAGCTGTTGGAGGAACTACAAGACCCATCATGCCTCTACCTTGGGTGCTCGACCTGTGGCCCTCCAGCTGTTGGAGGAACTACAAGACCCATCATGCCTCTACCTTGGGTGCTCGACCTGCGGCCCTCCAGCTGTTGGAGGAACTACAAGACCCATCATGCCTCTATCTTGGGTGCTCAACTTGTGGCCCTCCAGCTGTTGGTGAACTACAAGACCCATAATGCCTCTACCTTGGGTGCTCGACCTGTGGCCCTCCAGCTGTTGGGGAACTACAAGACCCATCATGCCTCTACCTTGGGTGCTCGACCTGCGGCCCTCCAGCTGTTGGGGAACTACAAGACCCATCATGCCTCTACCTTGGGTGCTCGACCTGTGGCCCTCCAGCTGTTGGAGGAACTACAAGACCCATCATGCCTCTACCTTGGGTGCTCGACCTGTGGCCCTCCAGCTGTTGGAGGAACTACAAGACCCATCATGCCTCTACCTTGGGTGCTCGACCTGCGGCCCTCCAGCTGTATGAGAAACTACAAGACTAGGGTGACCACGTGTCCCGGATTGCCCGGGACAGTCCCGCATTTTGCAGGTCTGTCCCGGGCACCTTCATTCCAGGACAATACAGTGTGCCGGAATGAAACTGACACAGCCACCCCCCAGGCCAATCTGATGGCCCCAAAAAAGGCTGCCACATCACCGCTTTACTCACTGACAGTACTTGTCCTGGCCAGGAATGCCTGGAGGAGCACAATCCCCGCCCCCTGATTGTGATTGGAGAAATCATAAATCCCGCCTCTTGTGTCCAATCAACTGTGCTGTGATTCGTCACAGCACAAGCTGATTTTTGGGAAGGGAGGGGTGTCCCTGAATGGTAGTTTGGAAATGTGGTCACCCTATACAAGACCCATCATGCCTCTACCTTGGGTGCTCGACCTGTGGCCCTTCAGCTGTTGGAGGAACTACAAGACCCATCATGCCTCTCCCTTGGGTGCTCTACCTGTGGCCCTCCAGCTGTTGGAGGAACTACAAGACCCATCATGCCTCTACCTTGGGTGCTCGACCTGCGGCCCTCCAGCTGTTGGGGAGCTACAAGACCCATCATGCCTCTACCTTGGGTGCTTGACCTGTGGCCCTCCAGCTGTTGGAGGAACTACAAGACCCATCATGCCTCTACCTTGGGTGCTCGACCTGCGGCCCTCCAGCTGTTGGAGGAACTACAAGACCCATCATGCCTCTACCTTGGGTGCTCGACCTGTGGCCCTCCAGCTGTTGCAGAGCTACAAGTCCCATCATGCCTCTACCTTGGGTGCTCGACCTGCGGCCCTCCAGCTGTTGCGGAGCTACAAGTCCCATCATGCCTCTACCTTGGGTGCTCGACCTGTGGCCCTCCAGCTGTTGGAGGAACTACAAGACCCATCATGCCTCTACCTTGGGTGCTCGACCTGCGGCCCTCCAGCTGTTGGAGGAACTACAAGACCCATCATGCCTCTACCTTGGGTGCTCGACCTGTGGCCCTCCAGCTGTTGGAGGAACTACAAGACCCATCATGCCTCTACCTTGGGTGCTCGACCTGTGGCCCTCCAGCTGTTGGAGGAACTACAAGACCCATCATGCCTCTACCTTGGGTGCTCGACCTGCGGCCCTCCAGCTGTATGAGAAACTACAAGACTAGGGTGACCACGTGTCCCGGATTGCCCGGGACAGTCCCGCATTTTGCAGGTCTGTCCCGGGCACCTTCATTCCAGGACAATACAGTGTGCCGGAATGAAACTGACACAGCCACCCCCCAGGCCAATCTGATGGCCCCAAAAAAGGCTGCCACATCACCGCTTTACTCACTGACAGTACTTGTCCTGGCCAGGAATGCCTGGAGGAGCACAATCCCCGCCCCCTGATTGTGATTGGAGAAATCATAAATCCCGCCTCTTGTGTCCAATCAACTGTGCTGTGATTCGTCACAGCACAAGCTGATTTTTGGGAAGGGAGGGGTGTCCCTGAATGGTAGTTTGGAAATGTGGTCACCCTATACAAGACCCATCATGCCTCTACCTTGGGTGCTCGACCTGTGGCCCTTCAGCTGTTGGAGGAACTACAAGACCCATCATGCCTCTCCCTTGGGTGCTCTACCTGTGGCCCTCCAGCTGTTGGAGGAACTACAAGACCCATCATGCCTCTACCTTGGGTGCTCGACCTGCGGCCCTCCAGCTGTTGGGGAGCTACAAGACCCATCATGCCTCTACCTTGGGTGCTTGACCTGTGGCCCTCCAGCTGTTGGAGGAACTACAAGACCCATCATGCCTCTACCTTGGGTGCTCGACCTGCGGCCCTCCAGCTGTTGGAGGAACTACAAGACCCATCATGCCTCTACCTTGGGTGCTCGACCTGTGGCCCTCCAGCTGTTGCAGAGCTACAAGTCCCATCATGCCTCTACCTTGGGTGCTCGACCTGCGGCCCTCCAGCTGTTGCGGAGCTACAAGTCCCATCATGCCTCTACCTTGGGTGCTCGACCTGTGGCCCTCCAGCTGTTGGAGGAACTACAAGACCCATCATGCCTGTACCTTGGGTGCTCGACCTGCGGCCCTCCAGCTGTTGGAGGAACTACAAGACCCATCATGCCTCTACCTTGGGTGCTCGACCTGTGGCCCTCCAGCTGTTGGAGGAACTACAAGACCCATCATGCCTCTACCTTGGGTGCTCGACCTGTGGCCCTCCAGCTGTTGGAGGAACTACAAGACCCATCATGCCTCTACCTTGGGTGCTCGACCTGTGGCCCTCCAGCTGTTGCAGAGCTACAAGTCCCATCATGCCTCTACCTTGGGTGCTCGACCTGCGGCCCTCCAGCTGTTGCGGAGCTACAAGTCCCATCATGCCTCTACCTTGGGTGCTCGACCTGCGGCCCTCCAGCTGTTGCGGAGCTACAAGTCCCATCATGCCCCTGCCTGTGGGAGTCATGCTTTTAACTGTCAGCCTTGCAATGCCTCATGGGACTTGTAGTCCCGGGACAGCTGGAAGGCCGCAGGTTGAGCACCCAAGATATAAGATGGCATTACTAGTATTAGGTGAAGGTGGGTGTAGTAAGTGGTTGTAGAAATCTGTGTATTTAAGGAGATGCCAGTGGGTCCAGGTGTGCAAGAAATGGGACATTTGATCTTGTCTAATGTAGATCAGCTCCTCCACGATTGGCTCTGAGTTATCCGGAGGTCATTCTGGTATAGTGGGTGGGGTGAGAGATCTCCAATCCAGAAGTAATAATGCTTTTGGGACATTATTTGGTTGGTTACAAAAGAGCACTTATAGTGTTTCATGGTTGTGTCGGTGCAGTTGAGTAGGCACAAGTTAAATATAAAGAGTGAGGGCTGTGATCCTGGTGATAAGCCGGTGGACCTCAATCCAGAACGACTAGATCAGAAGACATGGCCACTAGATATACAGTAGAGGCAGAGGCGGCTCTCTAATTAGGCAAATTAGGCGGTCGCCTTAGGCCCCACACTTGCAGGGGCTAGGGTTGCCACCTTTTCTTCATGTCAAACCCGAACACTTTAGCGGTGCACAGCAATTTTTTTTTATTGTATAAATTATACATATATTTTGCTAATAAATAACATTTCTAATCATATGAAGTTAATAACAAGAGTTCCCCTTTACATCTGAACTTGAAGAGTTCCCGTTACACTGTAAGGGGGCACTCTGCAGACTCTGATGTAAGGGGGCACTCTGCAGACTCTGATGTAAGGGGGGACTCTGCAGCCTCTGATGTAAGGGGGCACTCTGCAGACTCTGATGTAAGGGGGCACTCTGCAGACTCTGATGTAAGGGGGCACTCTGCAGACTCTGATGTAAGGGGGCACTCTGCAGACTCTGATGTAAGGGGGGACTCTGCAGACTCTGATGTAAGGGGGGACTCTGCAGACTCTGATGTAAGGGAGGACTCTGCAGACTCTGATGTAAGGGGGCACTCTGCAGACTCTGATGTAAGGGGGGACTCTGCAGACTCTGATGTAAGGGGGGACTCTTCTGCAGACTCTGATGTAAGGGGGGAACTCTGCAGACTCTGATGTAAGGGGGCACTCTGCAGACTCTGATGTAAGGGGGACTCTGCAGACTCTGATGTAAAGGGGACTCTGCAGACTCTGATGTAAGGGGGCACTCTGCAGACTCCGATGTAAGGGGGCACTCTGCAGACTCTGATGTAAGGGGGGGACTCTGCAGACTCTGATGTAAGGGGGGAATCTGGGGACTCTGATGTAAGGGGGGACTCTGGGGACTCTGACATAAGGGATGCTCTGGGAACCCTGATCTAAGGGGGAACACTGAGAACTCTGATGTATGGAGAAGACTCTGATGTAAGGGGACACATTGTGGCCTCTGGTGTAAAGGGGAACTCTGATGTAAGGGGTGCTCTGAGAATCTGAGGCACAGCGCAAGGGATTGGAGTGTGGGCAGACACAGAGGAGTAGGGGTGTCTTGGGGGGGGATTGTTAGTGCTGGCTTTTAGGGATGAGCTCGGTGTTCGAGTCGAACATACGTTCGACTCGAACATCGGCTGTTCGATCGTTCGACGAAGATCGAACGATTTGGGCCATTCGTGCCTAATTCGAGTGACGCGAACGGCCCACAATGCACTACGCCATCGCAGTGTCATCCAGGCGCTGTGATTGGCCAAGCATGCACTGTGACCCCGCATGCTTGGCCAATCACAGCGCCGGCAGCGAGGAGAGCAATGATTGGCCACAGGCAGGATGCCTGTGGCCAATTATTGCTGAGGGTGTTTAGTACACGCCCCACACTATAAAAGGCCGCCAACACGGCGGCCTAGTGTAGTGTGTTCCGGAGCAGGGAAAGAGAAGCATAGGCAGGGACAGTGACATTTATTTTTTCTTGCTTAACCTGGATTCCTTTAGTTTAGGGAAAGAGAAGGATAGGTAGGGAGAGTGTCAGTGTGTTTTACTGTGCGAATCCTTGTTTCTAGGGACAGGGAAGGACAGTGAGGGAAATTCTCCTTGTGCTATAGTGTGCTAAAGCATTGATCATCAACCATCTTTAAAAAATCATTTTTTTCTAGGGACAGAAAACTATAGGTAGGGAGAGTGTCAGTGTGTTTTACTGTGATAATCCTTGTTTCTAGGGACAGGGAAGGACAGTGAGGGAAATTCTCCTTGTGCTATACTGTGCTAAAGCATTGATCATCAACCATCTTTAAAAAAACATTTTTTTCTAGGGACAGAAAACTATAGGTAGGGAGAGTGTCAGTGTGTTTTACTGTGATAATCCTTGTTTCTAGGGACAGGGAAGGACAGTGAGGGAAATTCTCCTTGTGCTATACTGTGCTAAAGCATTGATCATCAACCATCTTTAAAAAAACATTTTTCTAGGGACAGAAAACTATAGGTAGGGAGAGTGTCAGTGTGTTTCACTGTGATAATCCTTGTTTCTAGGGACAGGGAAGGACAGTGAGGGAAATTCTCCTTGTGCTATACTGTGCTAAAGCATTGATCATCAACCATCTTTAAAAAAACATTTTTTCTAGGGACAGAAAACTATAGGTAGGAAGAGTGTCAGTTTCTTTCACTGTGATAATCCTTGTTTCTAGGGACAGGGAAGGACAGTGAGGGAAATTCTCCTTGTGCTATACTGTGCTAAAGCATTGATCATCAACCATCTTTAAAAAAACATTTTTTCTAGGGACAGAAAACTATAGGTAGGGAGAGTGTCAGTTTCTTTCACTGTGCTAATCCTTGTTTCTAGGGACAGGGAAGGACAGTGAGGGAAATTCTCCTTGTGCTATACTGTGCTAAAGCATTGATCATCAATAGAGTTGAGCGGGTAGCTGGATATTCGGGTCCGGCGGGTTCGGCCGAACTTCGGAAAAAAGTTCGGATTCGGGACCGAACTTTAACCCGAACCCGGACCCCATTAAAGTCAATGGGGACCCGGACTTCTGACGACTAAAAAGGCTCTAAAAAAGTAATGGAAAGGGCTAGAGGGCTGCAAATGGCAGCAAAATGTTGTTAAGAACATGGCAAGTGCTCTGCAAACAAATGTGGATAGGAAATAACTTAAAAGAACATAAAAAAAAATAAAAAATAAAAAAATATGCTGGAGGCCCCCTTTTCAGCAGAAGAGGTACAGGAAGTCATTAAGAACCTCAGAAACTCAACGGCACAATGCCACACATATGGTGGGAATGCCCCAGAATACGCCCTTTCTGGAATAAATTATTTAATTTAATGGATAAGCTAGTGGGAAAATAAAATACTTTGAAATAAAAATGTAGCGGGGTGCTAAATTTAAGGAAAGTGTTTGAGTGGTAAATAGGCTCAAATACCCTAATTCTGTAGGATTCATGGACCATTTTGTCCTCGGGGGACAGTATTGGTGTGCAGTTCCCTGCGGCCTACAGGTGGCGCCTTTTGTGTCCCCTCTTGGCAGTAGTACAGCGGGGCGGGGAACCTGCTGTGCATGCCGGGAGAGCATATAAAAGGGGCAGACCTTTGGCCTGGGGGCTGATGTCCAGTGGGGTCCGCGCCCAAGTGCCTTCGGCCTGGGTGCATGTGTTCCTGTTCCATCTCGGGCACCTTTAGCCCGGGGTGAGGTACTATCCTGGAGTTCTTGCTGCCCTGGGTATGGAGGCCTAGGGGCGGGAGTAAAGCCTGGAGTCCAGAGCCGCCTCGTGTAGGAGACCATGTTCCAGGGAAGGAAGGATCATTCTGATGGACCGATGCGGGAGTCACGGTGAAGGAAGGGTCTGTTGACTCCCTGGAGAGATGTCTTCCCCTTGATATGGGCTAGGTTCGTAGAAGGAGAAGCTCAAGGTCACCTTGACTGTATCAGAGGCCTTATTCAACCGGCCCGTGGCAGGGGCCTTATACACCCTGGTCTGTGGCTGAGACCAAAGTTCTCCAGGCCCGTGGCAGGGGCCTTGTACACCCGGTCTGTGGCAGAGACCAACCTCAATGTCTGTGGCAGAGACCGTGCGCCAAAAACTGTTTGAGAAACCTAAGCAGTGAAGTGAATGTGCTACGTTTGTGCCTGGACCTCCTCCACACCTTAAGCTGTCCTGTATCTTTGCTCTAACCTTTTCTATCTGAGTACAGTTTATTTTGCCATGAGAGAATAAGAGTTGGAGTTTCAGCTGGTGTGGACATTGACTTTACTGGCAATTAAAGGACTTGCCTCTACCTACAGTAGAGGTGAGAATCATCCTCTGGAGGAGTTTTGACTCCGGCTGTGGACACGGCCCGTCAAGTACACCGCTCAACCTCTTTATATAGGAGGATACGGGCTGGTAGTGTGGTGTGCCTTTCTCCCTCCTGCGAAGAGCCAACAACATAAAGGCAGGTAAGGGGGAAAGGATCTGTGCGCTACAAAAAAATAAAATAAAAATTTTAATCTTGGCCTAGCAGGACGAGGTCCATATGGAGTAGGAGGTTGAGGTGGCGGTGGATGTGGCTGTGTAGGTGGAAGCGGCGGTGGAGGAGGACGAGGTAGCCAACACTGGTTCAAAAATACAACAATGGCTGGGTAAGGCCGGTGATGTGTCGAATTCTGTCCCCTGTCGAATAGTGTCCGCCCTGTACTGCGCTTGCTGAGTATGTAGGAAAAGGGGATTTCAAAAATCTCCCAAGACTAACGGCGCCTGCGTGTTGAGTTCAGGTGAAGGCCACACCATCCGTGGTTCAAGCCGAGCCAAGCAAGGCCGCGATCGAAGCGAGCCCGTGAGGGGCCCTGTTACTATGTGCTACCGTATGTCCTCTTGGATGGTGGGGCTTGAACCTGCACTCACAGCGCAGGCGCCGTTCATCTTCGGAGATTTTGTGAATCTCCTTGTCCTCTGTACTGCGCAAGCGCTGCGCCTGCGCAGTACGGGCCGGGCACAATCCGATGGCCGGACAGTTTTTGTCACAACACCAGTATACATGTCTATTCTGCACAAGGTACGGACAAGTCCTGTGGGATCCATGCCTGGTTCATTTTAATGAACGTGAGCTTGTCCACATTGGCTCTGGACAGGCGGCTGCGCTTGTCTGTGATAACGCCCCCTGCCGTGCTAAATACACGTTCAGATAATACACTGGCTGCAGGGCAGGCCAGCACCTCCAAGGCATAAACGGCAAGCTCAGGCCATGTGCCCAATTTGGAGACCCAGAAGTTAAAGGGGGCAGACCCGTCATCCAGTACGTGTAGGCCTGTGGACACATACTGCTCAACCATGTTGGTGAAATGCTGCCTCCTGCTAAGACGTTCCATCTCAGCTGGTGGTGCTGGTTGTTGTGGCGTGCTGACAAAGCTTTTCCACATTTCGGCCATGCTAACCCTGCCTTCTGAGGTGCTGCCGGTGCCCCGGCTGCGTTGGCGACCTCTTCCTCCTCCTCTGCCTTCGCCTTGTGCTTCCACCGTACGCCCGCTGTCAGGTGGGAATGCCACCAGCAGCGCGTCTACCAGCGTGCGCTTGTACTCGCGCATCTTACGATCCCGCTCCAGTGAGGGAATTAAGGACGGTACGTTGTCCTTGTAACGGGGATCCAGCAGGGTGGCCACCCAGTAATCAGCACCAGTTAAAATGTGGGCAACTCGGCTGTCGTTGCGGAAACACTGCAGCATGTAATCGCTCACGTGTGCCAGGCTGCCCAGAGGCAAAGAAAAGCTGTCCTCTGTGGGAGGTGTATCGTCTGTGTCCTCTGTATCCCCCCAGCCACGCACCAGTAATGGCCACGAGCTGGTCTGAGTGCCACCCTGCTGTGAACATGGCTCCTCCTCCTCCTCCTCATCCTCCTCCTCCACCTCGTCATCCTCCAGAACTGTGCCCTTTCTGCCGGACAATTGTGTACCTGGCGTTTGTTGGTGCAGGAACCCACCCTCGTAGCCACTTGTGAAAGACTGCCCTGAAAGCCTTTGAAATGTTCCCGCTTCCTCCTCCTCCTCCTCATCCTCCTGTGCCACATCCTCTTCCATCATCGCACGAAGCGTTTTTTCAAGGAGGCATAGAACTGGGATAGTAACGCTGAGAACGGCGTCATTGGCACTGGCCATGTTGGTGGAGTACTCGAAACAGCGCAACAAGGCACACAGGTCTCGCATGGAGGCCCAGTTATTGGTGGTGAAGTGGTGCTGTTCCGCAGAGCGACTCACGCGTGATTGCTGCAGCTGAAACTCCACTATTGCCTGCTGCTGCTCGCACAGTCTGGCCAGCATGTGCAAGGTGGAGTTCCACCTTGTGGGCACGTCACATATGAGGCGGTGAGCTGGAAGGCCGAAGTTACGCTGCAGCGCTGACAGGCGAGCAGCAGCAGGGTGAGAACGCCGAAAGTGCGCACACACAGCCCGCACTTTCTGCAGCAGCTCTGGCATATTGGGGTAATTTTTAAGGAACCTCTGGACCACCAAGTTCAGCACATGCGCCAGGCAAGGGATGTGCGTCAAACCGGCTAGACCCAGAGCTGCTACGAGATTTCGCCCATTATCGCACACCACCAGGCCGGGCTTGAGGCTCACTGACAGCAACCACTCATCGGTCTGTTGTTCCATGTCCCTCCACAACTCCTGCGCGGTGTGGGGATTTTCCCCCAAACAGGAAAGTTTTAAAACTGCCTGCTGTCGTTTACCCCTGGCTGTGCTGAAGTTGGTGGTGAAGGTGTTACGCTGAATGGATGAGGAGGCGGTAGAGGATGAGGAAGCGGAGAAGGAGGAGTTAGCAACAGGAGGCAAACTGAAGAGCCCTGCAATCCTCGGTGGTGGAAGGACATGCGCCAAACCGCTATCTGCCTCAGGCCCAGCAGCCACTGCATTTACCCAGTGTGCTGTTAGGGAGATATAACGTCCCTGACCGTGCTTACTGGTCCACGCATCCGTAGTTAGGTGGACCTTGCCACAGATGGCGTTGCGCAGTGCACACCTGATTTTGTCCCCCACCTGGTTGTGCAGGGAAGGGATGGCTCGCCTGGAAAAGTAGTGGCGGCTGGGCACGACGTACTGCGGGACAGCCAATGCCATCAGGCTTTTAAAACTCTGCGTCTCCACCAGACGGAATGACAGCATTTCAAAGGCCAGGAATTTTGAAATGCTGGCATTCAGGGCCAGGGATCGCGGGTGGCTAGGGGGGTACTTCCTCTTCCGCTCCAATGTTTGGGAGATAGAGAGCTGAACGCTTCCATGGGACATTGTGGAGATGGTTGGTGACCCAGGTGGTAGTGTTGCTGGCAGATCCTCTGTTTGCGGGGTGGCAGGTGCCACTGTCACTACAGAGGTGGATGAAGAGGCCGAGACTGCAGCAGAAGAGGAAGCAGGAGGAGCCAGAGACCTTTCTTGGTTTTTGAGGTGTCTACTCCACTGCAGCTCGTGCTTTGCACTTAGATGCCTGGTCATGCAGCTTGTGCTCAGGTTGAGAACGTTTATGCCTCGCTTCAGGCTCTGATTGCACAGCGTGCAAACCACTCGTGTCTTGTCATCAACACACTGTGTGAAGAACTGCCACGCTAGGGAAGTCCTTGGACCTGGCTTTGGTGTGCTCGGTCCCTTGCTGCGTTGGGCAGTAGCAGATGTACTGTCTAGGGAACGAATGCTCCGTTTTTGCACCCTGCTCCCTCTTCTGCTGTGCTGGTGGCTCTGTGCGACCACCGCCTCTTCCTCCGAACTACACTGGTCACCTGCATAACGTTGATTCCATGTGGGGTCGCGCAGAGGCGTATCTAGTGAAAATGGCGCCTATGGCAAGCACTGAAACTGCGCCTTTGTCAAAACATAAATGCGTCCTTACCAGCACCCATAATTGCAGTAATATCAGCACCCATAATTGCAGTAATATCAGCACCCATAAATGCAGTAACATCAGCACCCATAATTGCAGTAATATCAGCACCCATAAATGCAGTAACATCAGCACCCATAATTGCAGTAATATCAGCACCCATAAAAGCGGTAAAATCAGCACCCATAAATGCAGTAATATCAGCACCCATAAATGCAGTAACATCAGCACCCATAAATGCGGCCTTAGCAGCACCCATAAATGCAGTAACATCAGCACCCATAAATGCAATAACATCAGCACCCATAAATGCGGCCTTACCAGCACCCATAAATGCAGTAACATCAGCACCCATAAATGCGGCCTTAGCAGCACCCATAAATGCGGCCTTAGCAGCACCCATGAATGCAATAACATCAGCACCCATAAATGCGGCCTTACCCGCACCCAGAAATGCAGTAATATCAGCACCCATAATTGCGGCCTTACCAGCACCCATAATTGCGGCCTTACCAGCACCCATAAATGCAGCCTTACCAGCACCCATAAATGCAGCCTTACCAGCACCCATAAATGCAGCCTTACCAGCACCCATAAATGCAGCCTTACCAGCACCCATAATTTCAGTAATATCAGCACCCATAAATGTAGTAACATCAGCACCCATAATTGCAGTAATATCAGCACCCATAAATGTAGTAACATCAGCACCCATAAATGTAGTAACATCAGCACCCATAAATGCGGCCTTAGCAGCACCCATAAATGCAGTAATATAAGCACCCATAAATGCAATAACATCAGCACCCATAAATGCAGTAACATCAGCACCCATAAATGCAGTAACATCAGCACCCATAAATGCGGAGGAATCGTGTGATGTATGGGCACTTAGCGGGAGGGAGAGAGACAGAGAGCGGCCTCCATGGGGGCGGATCATGAGATGTACGGGCACAGCACTGGGCAGAAAGGCAGAGTGGAACGGAACATCAGAGACAGTGACTGTGTGCAGTGGTAAAGAGACAGGTCACACTCACTGGCAGTGGCACTGTGATGATCAGGGACACGCAGCGCTGCAGGGGATGTTTCCTCATAATGGATACAGTCCTCCGCCACTGCTGCGCCAGCGCCTCTGACACTGTACAGAGGGAGAGAGGGAGTAGGATAACCAGCGGCCCTGTCTGCTTAGCACACACGCACAATCGCACATGATGTTGACTTTAAGGCCTCTTTTACACTGGGGCGGTGGGGGGGCGTCGTTTACCGTTGTTTTCGCGGCGCTATTCAGCCGCTAGCGGGGCTCTTTTAACCCCTGCTAGCGGGCGAGAAAAGGTTAAAAAAAACGCCCGCAAAGCGCCGCTTTGATTTCAGTGGGCAGGGGCGCTTTAGGAGCCACTCCTACAGCACCTCAAAGATGCTGCCTGCAGGACATTTTTTAATGTCCTGCTAGCGCACCGCTCCAGTGTGAAAGCCCTCAGGGCTTTCACACTGAAGTGAATGGAGCCGCTCTTTCAAGGCGCTTTGCAGGCGCTATTTTTAGCGTTATAGCGACTGCAAAGCGCCTCAGTGAGAAAGGGGTCTTAGGCTGCTTTCACACTGAGGTGCTTTGCAGGTGCTACAGCGCTACAAAATTGCGCCTGCAAAGCGCCCTGAAAAAGCCTCTTTTCTCACTCCAATGTGAAAGCCCAAGGGCTTTCACACTGGAGCGGTGCGCTGGCAGGACGCTCAAAAAAGTCCTGCTAGCCGCATCTTTGAGGCGCTGTAGGAACGGTGTACACACTGCTTCTAAAGCTCCCCTGCCCATTAAAATCAATGGGCAGCGCCGCCGAACCGCCAGAAATGCGCCGCTGCAGTGGCGCTTTGCGGGCGGTTTTAACCCTTTTTGGGCCACTAGCGGTGCGCTGGCAGGACGCTCAAAAAAGTCCTGGCAGCCGCATCTTTGAGGCGTCCCGCTAGCGACAGTGCTCCATAGATATCATAAATAAAGTGATTTGTGCAACAGCAGGTACTACTTGCACAAATCACTTTATTTATGATAATTATGGCTATGCATAATTACAATTTATTTAATCCATATTGAGCAAGCAGGCACTACAGTATACTTGATTGGCTGCTTGGCAGTTGGGCTGGCCTGGCACACATCATTAACACTGACTGACTTGCAGTTTACTTTTAGTAAAGGGTTAAGTTACCCATATGAAGGAGACATTGCTCATCTTATTTATGTCAGAGACAGACATTCATACATGGGGTCATTATATGCACAGTGAAAACTTTTTTCTAATAAAAAAAATGCTTTATTCACAAATTACACTGTGACTGACTTGTGACTATAGTACCTGCCGCAGTTGCTGCCTGGCTTGGGGGTTCGGGTTCCAGAGTCCAATTTGTCTAAAACCAACTTGTCAGTTCAGGTTCTGTTCTCCTCCTCAGCGACGGCGACCTCACCTCACGTGACGTCACCGACCCGCTCGCGCTCGGGGAGAAGATAGTGCAGAGGAGGAAAGCTCCGCCTCCGCCAGTTAGCCGAATGACGGTCTGGAGATGCAGTGGACGGTCCCACTCATCTACAAGCATGGGGGCGCCCACGCCTGTCACTCCGTCTCCTACACACTGCCATCCAGCCCAGAGTACTTACAAGTGAAGTACCATGCCGCAGACGGAGGCTATAGTGTGGAAGGCGGCCCGCAGGAGGACAGGTGCGGGAGGGATTTTTTTTGTTTGTTTAGTTTATTTTGCCCCCCCCCCCCGCAGGGCGCCCATGGCTCTTGCCATGGAGTGCCATACCCTGGATACGCCACTGGGGTCGAGGACCTCATCGTCCTCCACATCATCTTCCACCCAGTCTTCACCCCTGCCCTCCATGTCTGTCTGCACAATTGCGAAAGCAACAGCAGTTGGCACCTGTGTTTCGTCATCATCCGAGACGTGCTGCGATGGTCCTCCCATGTACCCATCATGAAACATAAGTGGTTGGGCATCGGTGCACTCAATCTCTTCCACTTCTGGGGCAGGGCTAGGTGGATGGCCCTGGGAAACCCTGCTAACAGAGTCATCGAAAAGCAGAAGAGACTGCTGCATGATTTGGGGCTCAGACTGCTTGGCTGATTTGCAAGGGGGTGAGGTGAAAGACTGATGGACATGGGCTTCAGGTGCCAACTCTGATCTTTCAGCAGAAGAGTGGGTGGGAGACAATGTGAAGGAACCCGAGGCACTGTCAGCAACCCAATCTACTATCGCCTGTACTTGTCCTGGCCTAAACATTGGTACAGCCTCATTAGGCGTGACAAAATACCGCCGCAGGCTCGGTCGCCTACTCGCACCTGAGGAAGGTGTTTCACTTGTGCGTGTAGCTGGCACAGATCCACCACGTCCTCTCCCTGCAACAGGAGCTCCACCAGCAGCACCACGACCGGGGCCACCACGTCCCTTTGACCTTCCCCTCATATTTTCCAAATTTAGGATCTTGCCCTAAATGGCGTTTTTTGGAAGACCACAACACACCCACAGTACGTAATGGCTGAAACGCACAGCTACAGAACTGCAGAAAATGCTATTCAAAAAAAAAAGGTTGTTTTTTTTAGTATAGCACAGTACAAGGAAAATATATATAAATTGGTTTTTTACACACACCTCCAGATGTGTATTTCACACTGCAAAATATTTTCTGTGGCCCTAAATGGCGTTTTTTGCCAGACCACAACACACCCACAGCACGTAACCGCTGAATTGCACAGCTACAGAAAATGCTATTCAAAAAAAAAGGTTGTTTTTTTTAGTATAGCACAGTACAAAGAAAATATATAGAAATTGTTTATTTTACACACCTCCACATGTGTATTTCACACTGCAAAATATTTTCTGTGGCCCTAAATGGCGTTTTTTGAAAGAGCACAACACAACCACAGTATATAACCGCTGAATCGCACAGCTGCAGAGAATGCTATTCAAAAAAAAGTTTTTTGTTTTTTTTTAGTATAGCATAGTACAAGAAAAATATATAGAAATTGGTTATTTCACACAACTAGAGATATACACTGCAAAATATTTTCTGTGGCCCTAAATGGCGTTTTTTGAAAGAGCACAACACAACCACAGTATTTAACCACTGAATCGCACAGCTATAGAAGTGCAGAGAATGCTATTCAAAAAAAATTTTGTTTTTTGTAGTATAGCACTGTACAATATATAGAAATTGTTTATTTTACACACCTCCACATGTGTATTTCACACTGCAATTTATTTTCTGTGGCCCTAAATGGCGTTTTTTGAAAGAGCACAACACAACCACAGTATATAACCGCTGAATCGCACAGCTGCAGAGAATGCTATTCAAAAAAAGTTGTTTTTTTTTTTTTTAGTATAGCATAGTACAAGAAAAATATATAGAAATTGGTTATTTCACACTAGAGATATACACTGCAAAATATTTTTTTTGCCCAAAAATAGGTCTTTTTTGCGCACAACAAAGTGCCTTTTTTTTTTTGCAACAGCACAATAAAGTGCCTTTTTTTTTTTTTGGGGGGCCCAAAAATGGGTCTTTTTAGCAAAAGCACAATAAAGTGCCTTTTTTTTTTTTTTTTTTTTTCTGACCAAAATAGTCTTTTAGCAAGAGCACAATACAGCCACAGTATGGAATAGGTGTATCACTCAACGTAATGCAGTGCTGGTGCACTGAGCTTGCAACACAAACAGATAAACCTATGCAGATCGCTGAGCTATTATATCTCTCAATCTGGACTCCTATCTAAATCTCTCTCCCTGAAAGCACAAACAGGATCCTGCCCCTACACTACACTACACTACACTGTCTCTCTATCTTTTCTATCAGTAGATTGCAGAATCAGGACTAACTCCTATTCTCTCCCTCACAGCAACAGCAGCCAGGATCCTTTCCCTACACTGTCTAAAAGCAGAGTGACGATCTGTGCTGTGTGCCTCTTTCTTATATAGAAGCTGGTCACATGCTGGGTCACATGTTGCACTGACCAATTACAGCCATGCCATTAGTAGGCATGGCTATGATGGCTTCTAAGGGCACACCAGCTAATCAAATGGTGATTGGCTGGCCCCTGAAGCATTTCTAACTGCGCCATTAAATTCCCGAATCCGAACCCGAACCCGGACTTTAGCGCAAAATCCGGGTCCGGGTCCGGGGTCGGGAAAACGCCAAAATTCGGTACGGACCCGAACTTTACAGTTCGGGTCCGCTCAACACTAATCATCAACCATCTTTAAAAAAACATTTTTTCTAATGACAGAAAACTATAGGTAGGGAGAGTGTCAGTGTGTTTTACTGTGCTAATCCTTGTTTGTAGGGACAGGGAAGGACAGTGAGGGAAATTCTCCTTGTGCTATAGTGTGCTAAAGCATTGATCATCAACCATCTTTAAAAAAACATTTTTTCTAGGGACAGAAAACTATAGGTAGGAAGAGTGTCAGTTTCTTTCACTGTGCTAATCCTTGTTTCTAGGGACAGGGAAGGACAGTGAGGGAAATTCTCCTTGTGCTATACTGTGCTAAAGCATTGATCATCAACCATCTTTAAAAAAACATTTTTTCTAGGGACAGAAAACTATAGGTAGGGAGAGTGTCAGTTTCTTTCACTGTGCTAATCCTTGTTTCTAGGGACAGGGAAGGACAGTGAGGGAAATTCTCCTTGTGCTATAGTGTGCTAAAGCATTGATCATCAACCATCTTTAAAAAAACATTTTTTCTAGGGACAGAAAACTATAGGTAGGAAGAGTGTCAGTTTCTTTCACTGTGATAATCCTTGTTTCTAGGGACAGGAAAGGACAGTGAGGGAAATTCTCCTTGTGCTATAGTGTGCTAAAGCATTGATCATCAACCATCTTTAAGAAAACATTTTTTCTAGGGACAGAAAACTATAGGTAGGGAGAGTGTCAGTTTCTTTCACTGTGATAATCCTTGTTTCTAGGGACAGGGAAGGACAGTGAGGGAAATTCTCCTTGTGCTATAGTGTGCTAAAGCATTGATCATCAACCATCTTTAAAAAAACATTTTTTCTAGGGACAGAAAACTATAGGTAGGGAGAGTGTCAGTTTCTTTCACTGTGCTAATCCTTGTTTCTAGGGACAGGGAAGGACAGTGAGGGAAATTCTCCTTGTGCTATAGTGTGCTAAAGCATTGATCATCAACCATCTTTAAAAAAACATTTTTTCTAGGGACAGAAAACTATAGGTAGGGAGAGTGTCAGTTTCTTTCACTGTGATAATCCTTGTTTCTAGGGACAGGGAAGGACAGTGAGGGAAATTCTCCTTGTGCTATAGTGTGCTAAAGCATTCCTCATCAACCATCTTTGAAATCCTTGTTTTTTGGACAGTCAGGGAAATTGTCGTTGTGCTATTCTGTGCGAAAGCAATCATCCTCAACCATATTTAGAAATCCTTAAGTAAAGGGACAGAGAAGGACACCTGAAGGTAGCCCTTATTGCTTTTTTCCCATCTCCCTGCAGGCCATCTATTAGAATGTCTGGAAGGCAAACAAGGAGAGGCAGACAGTCAGGAGGCAATAAAAGAGGGCAAGCAGGCTCTGTGTCTGGGGGCAACAGTGCTGGTCGTGGACGCGGTGCATTGTCATCAGCACATGGCCATGGGACACGCTTGTCCTTCTTTTCGGCAGCTGGACATGTTGAGCCACATCATGCCGAAGACTTGGTAGAGTGGATGACCAAGCCCACCTCATCCTCCTCATCCTCTCTCACCCAGGCTCAGGGTACTGGCAAAGCAGCTGCCAAAGCGTCCTCTTCCCTGGTATCAATGTCAGACTCATCATCAGTCACTCCTTCCCTAGACCCACCATGTCCTCCTCCTGAGGAGTCCCCCGAACTGTTTGAGCACAGTGTTGGGTACATGCTCCAGGAGGATGCCCAGCGTTTCGAAGGGTCTGATGATGAAACCCAGGTACAGGAAGGCAGTAGCGTGAGAGCAGACAGAGGGGATGCTCAAGAAGGACACCAATCTGGCAGTCATGTTCCAGCAGCTGCAGCATACTGCCAGATTGGCTCCAGTGATGAGGAGGGAGGGGATGATGAGGTCACTGACTCCACGTGGGTGCCTAATAGGAGAGAGGAGGAGGAGGAGGATGAGGAGGAGGCACATCTCCAACGAGGCAGGATGCCCTTTGGTGGCCAGCGTAAGGGCAGTACACCGACGGAATCACACCGCAGAGCTCCGCCTGTGCAGGGCGCTGCCTCTGCCCGTCATTCAAAAAGTTCTTTGGTGTGGGCCTTTTTTGAGGCTAGTGCATCAGATCGCACAGCTGCTGTTTGCAACATATGTCTCAAGCGTATATCGCGTGGCCAAAACATCAGCCGCTTGGGTACCACATGCCTGACCAGACATATGTTGACCTGCCATGCAGCTCGTTGGCAAGCCTACCTCAAAGACCCACACCAAAGAACAAAGCGGACCTCTCCTTGCACCGCATCAGCTGGGATCTCCAACCCCACTATAACTTCAGTCCTCTCTGAAACATGCACTGAGAGGAATGAAGGTGTAGAATTAGGTGTGTCACAGCCAAGTACTTGCGGGCACTCTGCTAGCAGTACACCAACGTCCGATTCTAGCAGGCAAATTTCCCTGCCCCAGCTGCTGGACCGTCGAAAGAAGTTCACTCCCAGCCATCCACATGCCCAGCGGTTGAATGCTAGCTTGGCTAAATTGCTAGCGCTTCAACTGCTGCCTTTTCAGTTGGTAGACTCGGCCCCCTTCCGTGAGTTTGTGCAATGTGCGGTTCCTCAGTGGCAGGTTCCCAAACGCCACTTTTTCTCACGGAAGGCTATTCCGGCTCTCTACCAGCATGTGGAAGGCAATGTCTTGGCCTCGCTGGACAGGGCGGTCAGCGGTAAGGTGCATATTACCGCTGACTCATGGTCCAGCAGGCATGGACAGGGACGTTACCTTTCTTTCACGGCCCATTGGGTCACTCTTTTGGCAGCTGGGAAGGATGCAGGACAAGGTGCAGTAGTGTTGGAGGTTGTTCCACCGCCACGCCTCCAAAATGCTACTACTTGTGACACACCTCTCTCCTCCACCCCCTCCTCTTCTTCTTCCTCCATGGCCTCTTCCTGTGCTTTGTCCTCTGAACCAGCGGTGCTCCGTAGCCGTTCAAGGGGCTACGCAAGTACGCAGGCAAAAAGATGCCATGCCGTGCTTGCGCTGGTGTGTTTGGGGGACAGAAGCCACACTGGGGCAGAGGTCCTGTCTGCTCTGCAGGGCCAGGCCGAGAGGTGGTTGACGCCACGCCAGCTTAAGCCAGGAATGGTGGTTTGCGACAATGGCACCAACCTCCTCTCCGCCCTCCGACAGGGACAACTGACCCATGTGCCCTGTGTGGCTCACGTCCTTAACCTGGTGGTGCAGCGGTTCTTGGGCAGGTACCCGGGCTTACAGGATGTCCTGAGGCAGGCCAGGAAAGTCTGTGTGCATTTCCGCAGATCTTATAATGCCAGTGCTCGCCTGGCTGAGCTGCAAAAGGAGTTGAACCTGCCCAAGAACCGCCTTATATGTGACATGCCCACCAGGTGGAACTCAACGTTGGCCATGCTGCAGCGGCTGCACACGCAGCAGAGGGCCATCAATGAGTACCTGTGTGACTACGGCACCAGGACAGGGTCAGGGGAGCTTGGTTTTTTTTCTCCACGCCAGTGGGGCATGATCAGGGATGCATGCACTGTCCTGGCACCATTTGAGGAGGCCACGAGGATGGTGAGCAGTGACAGTGCATGCATCAGTGACACTGTACCTCTTGTCCACCTGTTGGAGCACACGCTGCGTGGAATAATGGACAGGGCACTTGAGGCAGAACAGAGGCAGGAAGAGGAGGACTTCCTTGCCTCTCAAGGCCCCCTTTACCCAGACAGTGTTCCTTCTGTCCCACCCATCGCACAGGAAGAGGAGGAGGAGGAGGATTGTGTCAGCATGGAGGTGGAGGCTGGCACTCAGCATCATCAGCAGCAGTCTTTTAGGGATGATTTACAGTCCCAAGAAACCAGTGGACTTGTACGTGGCTGGGAGGAGGTGGCTGCGGATCATGTCGTCCTTAGTGACCCAGAGGACTCCGGACCGAATGCCTCAGCAAACCTACGCTGCATGGCCTCCCTGATCCTGCAAAGTCTGCGGAAGGATCCTCGTATTCTTCGGATCAAGGAGAGGGACCATTACTGGCTGGCCACTCTCCTTGATCCACGGTACAAGGGTAAGGTTGCGGACTTTATGTTACCGTCGCAGAGGGAGCAGAGGATGAGACAACTCCGGGAGGCCTTGCAGAAAGGTCTGTGCAACGCGTTCCCAGAGACTGGGAGGTTACAAACTCCTGGTCCTGGACAACGAGTTGCTGAGGCTTCGGCCAGTCAAAGAAGGAGCGGTGGGGAAGGTGGCCGTCTGACCGATGCGTTCAGACAATTCTTTAGTCCGCAGCCCCAAAGTATGATCGGTTCCAGCAACCATCGCCAGCGTCTGATAAACATGGTGCAGGAATATCTAGGGGCAAGGTCAGACTTGGACACCTTCCCCACCGAAAATCCTCTGGCTTACTGGGTCTTGAGTAGGGATGAGCTTCGTGTTCGAGTCGAACATACGTTCGACTCGAACATCGGCTGTTCGATCGTTCGACGAAGATCGAACGATTTGGGCCGTTCGCGCCAAATTCGAGTGACCCGAACGGCCCACAATGCACTACGCCATCGCAGTGTCATCCAGGCGCTGTGATTGGCCAAGCATGCACTGTGACCCCGCATGCTTGGCCAATCACAGCGCCGGCAGCGAGGAGAGCAATGATTGGCCACAGGCAGGATGCCTATGGCCAATTATTGCTGAGGGGGTTTAGTACACGCCCCACACTATAAAAGGCCGCCAGCACGGCGGCCTAGTGTAGTGTGTTCCGGAGCAGGGATAGAGCAGCATAGGCAGGGACAGTGACTTTTATTTCTTTCTTGCTTAACCTGGATTCCTTTAGTTTAGGGAAAGAGAAGGATAGGTAGGGAGAGTGTCAGTGTGTTTTGTGCTTGTGCTAAATTGTGCTTAAAAAAAACATTTTTTCTAGGGACAGAAAACTGTAGGTAGGGAGAGTGTGTCAGTTTCTTTCACTGTCAAAGTCCTTGTTTCCAGGGACCTGGAAGGACAGTGAGGTAATTCTCCTTGTGCTAAATTGTGCTTAAAAAAAACATTTTTTCTAGGGACAGAAAACTGTAGGTAGGGAGAGTGTGTCAGTTTCTTTCACTGTCAAAGTCCTTGTTTCCAGGGACCTGGAAGGACAGTGAGGTAATTCTCCTTGTGCTAAATTGTGCTTAAAAAAAACATTTTTTCTAGGGACAGAAAACTGTAGGTAGGGAGAGTGTGTCAGTTTCTTTCACTGTCAAAGTCCTTGTTTCCAGGGACCTGGAAGGACAGTGAGGGAATTCTCCTTGTGCTAAATTGTGCTTAAAAAAAACATTTTTTCTAGGGACAGAAAACTGTAGGTAGGGAGAGTGTGTCAGTTTCTTTCACTGTCAAAGTCCTTGTTTCCAGGGACCTGGAAGGACAGTGAGTGAATTCTCCTTGTGCTAAATTGTGCTTAAAAAAAACATTTTTTCTAGGGACAGAAAACTGTAGGTAGGGAGAGTGTGTCAGTTTCTTTCACTGTCAAAGTCCTTGTTTCCAGGGACCTGGAAGGACAGTGAGGTAATTCTCCTTGTGCTAAATTGTGCTTAAAAAAAACATTTTTTCTAGGGACAGAAAACTGTAGGTAGGGAGAGTGTGTCAGTTTCTTTCACTGTCAAAGTCCTTGTTTCCAGGGACCTGGAAGGACAGTGAGTGAATTCTCCTTGTGCTAAATTGTGCTTAAAAAAAACATTTTTTCTAGGGACAGAAAACTGTAGGTAGGGAGAGTGTGTCAGTTTCTTTCACTGTCAAAGTCCTTGTTTCCAGGGACCTGGAAGGACAGTGAGGTAATTCTCCTTGTGCTAAATTGTGCTTAAAAAAAACATTTTTTCTAGGGACAGAAAACTGTAGGTAGGGAGAGTGTGTCAGTTTCTTTCACTGTCAAAGTCCTTGTTTCCAGGGACCTGGAAGGACAGTGAGGTAATTCTCCTTGTGCTAAATTGTGCTTAAAAAAAACATTTTTTCTAGGGACAGAAAACTGTAGGTAGGGAGAGTGTGTCAGTTTCTTTCACTGTCAAAGTCCTTGTTTCCAGGGACCTGGAAGGACAGTGAGTGAATTCTCCTTGTGCTAAATTGTGCTTAAAAAAAACATTTTTTCTAGGGACAGAAAACTGTAGGTAGGGAGAGTGTGTCAGTTTCTTTCACTGTCAAAGTCCTTGTTTCAAGGGACAGAGAAGGACACCTGAAGGTAGCCCTTATTGCTTTTTTCCCATCTCCCTGCAGGCCATCTATTAGAATGTCTGGAAGGCAAACAAGGAGAGGCAGACAGTCAGGAGGCAATAAAAGAGGGCAAGCAGGCTCTGTGTCTGGGGGCAACAGTGCTGGTCGTGGACGCGGTGCATTGTCATCAGCACATGGCCATGGGACACGCTTGTCCTTCTTTTCGGCAGCTGGACATGTTGAGCCACATCATGCCGAAGACTTGGTAGAGTGGATGACCAAGCCCTCCTCCTCCTCCTCATCCTCTCTCACCCAGGCTCAGGGTACTGGAAAAGCAGCTGCCAAAGCGTCCTCTTCCCTGGTATCAATGTCAGACTCATCATCAGTCACTCCTTCCCTAGACCCACCATGTCCTCCTCCTGAGGAGTCCCCCGAACTGTTTGAGCACAGTGTTGGGTACATGCTCCAGGAGGATGCCCAGCGTTTCGAAGGGTCTGATGATGAAACCCAGCTAGAGGAAGGCAGTAGCGTGAGAGCAGACAGAGGGGATGCTCAAGAAGGACACCAATCTGGCAGTCATGTTCCAGCAGCTGCAGCATACTGCCAGATTGGCTCCAGTGATGAGGAGGGAGGTGATGATGAGGTCACTGACTCCACGTGGGTGCCTAATAGGAGAGAGGAGGAGGAGGAGGATGAGGAGGAGGCACATCTCCAACGAGGCAGGATGCCCTTTGGTGGCCAGCGTAAGGGCAGTACACCGACGGAATCACACCGCAGAGCTCCGCCTGTGCAGGGCGCTGCCTCTGCCCGTCATTCAAAAAGTTCTTTGGTGTGGGCCTTTTTTGAGGCGAGTGCATCAGATCGCACAGCTGCTGTTTGCAACATATGTCTCAAGCGTATATCGCGTGGCCAAAACATCAGCCGCTTGGGTACCACATGCCTGACCAGACATATGTTGACCTGCCATGCAGCTCGTTGGCAAGCCTACCTCAAAGACCCACACCAAAGAACAAAGCGGACCTCTCCTTGCACCGCATCAGCTGGGATCTCCAACCCCACTATAACTTCAGTCCTCTCTGAAACATGCACTGAGAGGAATGAAGGTGTAGAATTAGGTGTGTCACAGCCAAGTACTTGCGGCCACTCTGCTAGCAGTACACCGACGTCCGATTCTAGCAGGCAAATTTCCCTGCCCCAGCTGCTGGACCGTCGAAAGAAGTTCACTCCCAGCCATCCACATGCCCAGCGGTTGAATGCTAGCTTGGCTAAATTGCTAGCGCTTCAACTGCTGCCTTTTCAGTTGGTAGACTCGGCCCCCTTCCGTGAGTTTGTGCAATGTGCGGTTCCTCAGTGGCAGGTTCCCAAACGCCACTTTTTCTCACGGAAGGCTATTCCGGCTCTCTACCGGCATGTGGAAGGCAATGTCTTGGCCTCGCTGGACAGGGCGGTCAGCGGTAAGGTGCATATTACCGCTGACTCATGGTCCAGCAGGCATGGACAGGGACGTTACCTTTCTTTCACGGCCCATTGGGTCACTCTTTTGGCAGCTGGGAAGGATGCAGGACAAGGTGCAGTAGTGTTGGAGGTTGTCCCACCGCCACGCCTCCAAAATGCTACTACTGGTTGTGACACACCTCTCTCCTCCACCCCCTCCTCTTCTTCTTCCTCCATGGCCTCTTCCTGTGGTTTGTCCTATGAACCAGCGGTGCTCCGTAGCCGTTCACGGGGCTACGCAAGTACGCAGGCAAAAAGATGCCATGCCGTGCTTGCGCTGGTGTGTTTGGGGGACAGAAGCCACACTGGGGCAGAGGTCCTGTCTGCTCTGCAGGGCCAGGCCGAGAGGTGGTTGACGCCACGCCAGCTTAAGCCAGGAATGGTGGTTTGCGACAATGGCACCAACCTCCTCTCCGCCCTCCGACAGGGACAACTGACCCATGTGCCCTGTGTGGCTCACGTCCTTAACCTGGTGGTGCAGCGGTTCTTGGGCAGGTACCCGGGCTTACAGGATGTCCTGAGGCAGGCCAGGAAAGTCTGTGTGCATTTCCGCAGATCTTATAATGCCAGTGCTCGCCTGGCTGAGCTGCAAAAGGAGTTGAACCTGCCCAAGAACCGCCTTATATGTGACATGCCCACCAGGTGGAACTCAACGTTGGCCATGCTGCAGCGGCTGCACACGCAGCAGAGGGCCATCAATGAGTACCTGTGCGACTACGGCACCAGGACAGGGTCAGGGGAGCTTGGTTTTTTTTCTCCACGCCAGTGGGGCATGATCAGGGATGCATGCACTGTCCTGGCACCATTTGAGGAGGCCACGAGGATGGTGAGCAGTGACAGTGCATGCATCAGTGACACTGTACCTCTTGTCCACCTGTTGGAGCACACGCTGCGTGGAATAATGGACAGGGCACTTGAGGCAGAACAGAGGCAGGAAGAGGAGGACTTCCTTGCCTCTCAAGGCCCCCTTTACCCAGACAGTGTTCCTTCTGTCCCACCCATCGCACAGGAAGAGGAGGAGGAGGAGGAGGAGGAGGAGGAGGAGGAGGATTGTGTCAGCATGGAGGTGGAGGCTGGCACTCAGCATCATCAGCAGCAGTCTTTTAGGGATGATTTACAGTCCCAAGAAACCAGTGGACTTGTACGTGGCTGGGAGGAGGTGGCTGCGGATCATGTCGTCCTTAGTGACCCAGAGGACTCCGGAGCGAATGCCTCAGCAAACCTACGCTGCATGGCCTCCCTGATCCTGCAAAGTCTGCGGAAGGATCCTCGTATTCTTCGGATCAAGGAGAGGGACCATTACTGGCTGGCCACTCTCCTTGATCCACGGTACAAGGGTAAGGTTGCGGACCTTATGTTACCGTCGCAGAGGGAGCAGAGGATGAGACAACTCCGGGAGGCCTTGCAGAAAGGTCTGTGCAACGCGTTCCCAGAGACTGGGAGGTTACAAACTCCTGGTCCTGGACAACGAGTTGCTGAGGCTTCGGCCAGTCAAAGAAGGAGCGGTGGGGAAGGTGGCCGTCTGACCGATGCGTTCAGACAATTCTTTAGTCCGCAGCCCCAAAGTATGATCGGTTCCAGCAACCATCGCCAGCGTCTGATAAACATGGTGCAGGAATATCTAGGGGCAAGGTCAGACTTGGACACCTTCCCCACCGAAAATCCTCTGGCTTACTGGGTCTTGAGGATGGATCACTGGCCAGAGCTTGCACAGTATGCAATTGAGCTACTGGCCTGTCCTGCATCCAGCGTTCTTTCGGAACGCACATTCAGTGCTGCTGGAGGATTTGTCACGGATCACAGGGTGCGCCTGTCCACCGACTCGGTTGATCGACTGACTTTCATCAAGATGAACCAGTCTTGGATCACCACCAGCTACCACACACCTGATGCTGATATAACAGACTAATTGATTTTAACATGTCACATCCCTTCAAGACTGATGCTGATGCTGAGTGCCTGTGCTGTTATGTTGACTGGCTATCCTCCTCCTCCGAGTCCTCAATGATACGATTGATGATGATAGCTTGGAAGATCATTTTTGTTTATGGGTGCCGCCACCAGTGGCTAAGGCCCAATTTTTCAGCCCCTGTTTAACAGGGGCGTGTCATTACAATTTTTTTAGCAATAATTTGCCATAGGGCTCATTGCTGTGCTCCAAGTACAGTATCTGTGAGGGGTTGGAGTGTTGTGCCACCAGTGCCTAAGGCCCAATTTTTCAGCCCCTGTTTAACAGGGGCGTGTCATTACAATTTTTGAAGCAATACTTTGCAACAGGGCTCATTGCTGTGCTCCAAGTACAGTATCTGTGAGGGGTTGTAGTGTTGTGCCACCAGTGCCTAAGGCCCAATTTTTCAGCCCCTGTTCAACAGGGGCATGTAATTACAATTCTTGATCTAATAATTCACAGCAGGGCCCATTGCTGCACCCACCAAGAGTAACTCTGAGGGCTTACAGTGTTGTGGCAACGCCACCACCACCACCACCACCACCACGAAAGGCCCAATTTTTCAGCCCCTGTTCAAAAGGGGCATGTAATTACAATTCTTGATCTAATAATTCACAGCAGGGCCCATTCCTGCACCCACCAAGAGTAACTCTGAGGGCTTACAGTGTTGTGGCAACACCACCACCACCACCACCACCACGAAAGGCCCAATTTTTCAGCCCCTGTTCAACAGGGGCATGCAATTACAATTCTTGATCTAATAATTCACAGCAGGGCCCATTGCTGCACCCACCAAGAGTAACTGTCAGGGCTTACAGTGTTGTGGCACCAGCACCACCATCAAAGGCCCAATTTTTACTACCACTGTTCAACAATTATATGTAATTAAAATTCCTGATATAATAGTTGACAGCAGGGCGTTCCAGCACCAACCAAGAGTAACTGTGAGTGCTTACAGTGTTGTGCCAACACCAACAACTAAGGGGCCTATTTCTGCAGAGTATATACGGCAGGTCCCTACTTTCAAACATCCAACTTACAAACGACTCCTACTTGCAAACGCAAGAAGACAACAGGAAGTGAGAGGAAATCTACCCCTAGGAAGGAAAATTCTCTCCTGTAAGAATAAATATGGGAGAAAGGTGTCTCCTCTGTACTGATGCTTTATCACCAATCCTTGTTTCAAGAAAAACACCACATTTCAAAAACAGTTGTCATTGGGACGGAAAGTGAGGTGAAATGTTCTGAACAGGGGCACAGACAGCAAAACAAATGTTACAGGGGTGATAACCCTTCCCTATGTTTTCCAAAAAGTTTAAAAATAGATTTTTGGGCTGGAGCTACACTTCAACAATGTACCTGTTCAAAATTACAAACAGATTCTACATAAGAACAAACCTACAGTCCCTGTCTTGTATGCACCGCCTGTATACGGCTGTTCAGAGTATATAGGGCCTTTTTTATTTTATGTGCGGGGTTCCCCTTAATATCCATACAAGACCCAAAGGGGCTGGTAATGGGCTGGGGTAGGGGGGGGGGGGGGTCATGGGGTAGCTATGCCATTTTTCTTAAAGATTTTCATCCATATTACCGGGACCAGAAATTACATTAAAGCCGCAAGCAGTTTTAAATGGCTTTTTTTTCCTTTAGAAGTGTCATTTTGTGCAGGGACAGTTCTAAACACGGGAAACACGTGGCACTTCACAGGCATACTTTAGACACCCCCCAGGTACGATATTTAAAGGAATATTTGACTTATTTTTTTTCACTTTATGCATCATTAAAATGACTGCTCCCGAAAAACGACCGTTTTTAAAACTTCTTTTTGCATTGATACATGTCCCCTGGTGCACAACCCGGGTTCCCAAACCCTTTTTAGGACAATAACATGCATAATAGTTGTTATAATTAGCACTTTAGAATTCGAACGTTCACATCCATTGTATTTAATAGGGTTCTAATGTTCGTTCGAACTTTCGGTCCGTTCGCGGGTTCTGGTGCAAACCGAACCCGGGGGTGTTCGGCTCATCACTACTGGCTTTAGGGCAGTGTGAAAGAGTGTAACAGAAACGCTCAGGGAGGTTAGCTCTTGCGGGGAGGAGCAGTGAGAGCCGCCATGGGACCCCAGAACAGGAGGATCGGGCCACTCTGTGCAAAACGAACTGCACAGTGGAGGTAAGTATGACATCTTTGTTTTCTTAATTTTTTTATTAAAACGAACCTTTAGTATCCCTTTAGTTTTCATTTTAAGCTAACTTCTAATATTAGACAACTAACTGCAGCAAGCAACCCTGCTGGGAAGCCATAGTCCAGTGTAAATAATGTGTCCGGGTTTCAGAAAGTCTGAAACCCGGACGCATGATTCCAAACCTGAACTGTCCGGGTGAATCCTGGACAGGTGGCAACCATAGCAGGGGCCTCGCGGCCGCCTAATTTGCCTACCGTGTGTGGAAGTGGGAAAATATGCCCCCTGGTCAGAGTCCCTGTAGGGCACGCCGGGACCACGGGGCCACATTTCCGAAGGGCCTACATTACTATTCCATCTCTAATGCCCCGTACACACGATCGGATTTTCCGGCGGGATAAACTCTCCGACGGAATTCCGTTCAAGCTGCCTTGCATACACACTGTCACACCAAATTCCGAACGCCAAGAACGCAGAGACGTACAACGCTACGACGAGCCGAGAAAAATTAAGTTCAATGCTTCCGAGCACGCGTCGACTTGATTCTGAGCATGCGTGGTTTTTTCCCTGTCGGAGTTCCATACGGACGAACTGAATTTCCGATAGAATTTTTTTTCGTCGGACATGTTCTCTTTCTATGAAAAAGTCCGATGGGGCACACACACACGGTCGAAATATCCGATGAAAAAATTCCGTCTGACTTTTTTCATCGGAAATTCCGACCGCGTGTACGCGGCATTACATGTATCTGGTATGGAATCTTTCCAAAGCTATCGCAGTGCGCTTATATAAAATGACTGTCAACGAACTACATTTCCCAGTATCCCCAGACATGCTGAGCCTTGTAGTCCGACAGCAGAACTCAGATCCTGACCCCCCCCCCCCCATTTATTCTCAGATGAAAGGGGATATCAAGGTTTCCGCTCCTCTTCCCCGCGTTCCCTTTGTACCTCATTACAGCCATTATTCAAATCCCGCGTCACGCCGCTCCCTTTGATTTTCCTGACACCCACCCGGAGAGTCGGGTTTCCGCCAAAACCCCCAAACGGCCGTCTGCAGCCACTGCAAGTCATTAACGTCATCTGTCCGCCGTCACCTTTCACCCCCAAAAAATGCCTCCGACAATTCCTGCGCTTCCCACCTTCACCTTTGATCACGGCGAACGCCGACTTCACAGCGAATTCCACAACCGCTCTGGGACTCGGGGGGTGCGGGGAAAAAAGGGGAAATTTCTGTGACAGATAATATGTGACAACACGGGGCACCGGCTCGGTCCGTAACCGCTCGCTTTTCAGGTTCCGTCCTTCAATTCCACAACATTCTAAATTCCAGTGAAGTGTAAGAAATTGAAGCAGAAACAATGTATCTTATTACCAATGTACCATATTCTGAATGGGATACATTGTTTATGTGTAAGGGGAAGATTGGGGAATGGTTAGAACCCCTCTCGGGTTTTTACTATTGTCTCCGTTAGAGAAGTGGGCCCCAACCTTACCTTAGTGAGCTCAGAGTCCTCTCCAAACTTTATTAACAAAGTGCCAGTCTACTGTCCTTTAGACTTTAGAAGGGCCGGACTGTGACCAGTGGCATCGGTAATAATGCCCCATCATTGGTGTCAGTGGGAGGAATAGTGTCCCATCATTGGTGTCAGTGGGAGGAATAGTGTCCCATCATTGGTGTCAGTGGGAGGAATAGTGCCCCATCATTGGTGTCAGTGGGAGGAATAGTGCCCCATCATTGGTGTCAGTGGGAGGAATAGTGCCCCATCATTGGTATCAGTGGGAGTAATAGTGTCCCATCATTGGTATCAGTGGGAGGAATAGTGCCTCATCATTGGTGTCAGTGGGGAGGAATAGTGCCCCATCATTGGTGTCAGTGGGAGGAATAGTGCCCCATCATTGATATTAGTGGGAGGAATAGTGCCCCATCATTGGTGTCAGTGGAAGGAATAGTGCCCCATCATTGGTATCAGTGGGAGGAATAATGCCCCATCATTGGTATCAGCGGGAGGAATAGTGCCCTCATATGATGTCCTCCCGTGATCGAGCCCACTGCGGCACGTGGGCAGCGCACACTATGATCGATGGGTCCTCAGATTTCCTGACATTCCTATGCTGACAGCATGAGGAGGAGAGAACCAGCTTGTGTTAAAAGGTAATCAGTGCAGTATCAACAGTGCCCACAAGTGCTGCCAATCAGTGCCCACCAGTGCTGCCAATCAGTGCCCATCAGTGCTGCCAATCAGTCAGTGCCCATCAGTGCTGCCTATCAGTGCTGCCAATCAGTGCCCACTGCCCACCAGTGCTGCCTATCAGTGCCCACCAGTGCAGCCAATCAGCGCCGACCAGTGCTGCCTATCATTGCCCATCAGTGCCCATCAGTGCTGCCTATCAGTGCCGCCAATCAGTGCCCCTCAATGCTGCAAATCAGTGCCCACTGCTTACCAGTGCTGCCAATCAGCACCGACCAGTGCTGCCTATCAGCGCCGACCAGTGCTGCCTATCAGTGCTGCCAATCAGTGCCCATCAGTGCTGCCAATCAGTGCCCATCAGTGCTGCCTATAACTGTCCATCAGTGCTGCCAATCAGTGCCCACCAGTGTTGCCAATCAGTGCCCATCAGTGCTGCCTATCAGTGCCCATCAATGCTGCCTATCAGTGCTCATCAGTGCCCACCAGTGCTGCCTATCAGTGCCCCTCAGTGCTGCCAATCAGCGCCCACCAGTGCTGCCTATCAGTGCCCATCTGTGCTGCCTATCAGTGTCCACCAGTACTGCCAATCAGTGCCCACCACTGCTGACTATCAGTGCCCCTTAGTGCTGCCATTCTGTGCCCACCAGTGCTGCCAATCAGTGCCAACCAGTGCTGCCTATCAGCGCCTAACAGTGCTGCCTATCAGTGCCCACCACTGCTGCCTAGCAGTGCCCATCAGTGCTGCCAATCAGTGCCCATCAGTGCTGCCTATAACTGCCCATCAGTGCTGCCAATCAGTGCCCACCAGTGCGGCTAATCAGTGCCCATCAATGCTGCCTATCAGTGCCCATAAATGCTGCCTATCAGTGCTCACCAGTGCTATCAGTGCCCCTCAGTGCTGCCAATCAGCGCCCACCAGTGTTGCCTATCAGTGCCCATTAGTGCTGCCTATCGATGTCCCCCAGATCTTCCAATCAGTGCTTATCAGTGCTGCCAATCAGTGCCCACCAGTGCTGCCTATCTGTGCCCCTCAGTGCTGCCAATCAGTGCCCACCAGTGCTGCCAATCAGTGCCCACCAGTGTTGCCTATCAGTGCCCATTAGTGCTGCCTATCGATGTCCCCAGATCTTCCAATCAGTGCTGCCAATCAGTGCCCACCAGTGCTGCCTATCTGTGCCCCTCAGTGCTGCCAATCAGCGCCCACCAGTGCTTCCAATCAGCGCCCATCAGTGCTGCCAATCAGTGCCCACCTGTGCTGCCAATCAGCGCCCCTCAGTGCTGCAAATCAGTGCCCACTGCCCACCAGTGCTGCCAATCAGCACCGACCAGTGCTTCCAATCAGTACCCATCAGTGCTGCCAATCAATGAAGGAGAAAAATTACCTGTGTGCAAAATTTTATAACAAACTGAAAAATGTTTCTGGATTTTTTTTCTATATTTTTGGTCATTTCTCATTTGTTTAGCAAAAAAAACAAACAGAAGTGATTAAATACCACAAAATAATTCTCTATTTCTGTGGGGGGGGGGGGGGTGTCATTTAGGTACAATGTTACAAGACCGAGTAATTGTCATCCAAAGTGTGAGAGCGCTGAAAGCTGATTGGTCTGGGCAGGAAGGGGGGGGGGAGGGAATAGAAAAAATGGTATAACCCGTTATAATCAGTGAGTGTTAGAAGAGGAGAAGGTGTCAGTGCGGTGATCCGGGTCACTAGAACACCCGCCGTGTGCCGGGAGAGGAGCGTCACTCATATATGTACACAGGGGGCGGGGACACCGAGGAAGGAGGGCGGGGACACCGAGGAGGAAGGCGGTGCAGAGAAGGTGCTGGAGTCACGTGCCCGGTTGCTAGGTGACGGGCGGCGTCCCGGAAGTACACAGCACACACGATGGCCCCGAAGAGAGCGAAGAGCTCCGTCCCCTCCAACCCGATTACCGGAACCCCGGGGAGAGGCTGGGAGAGCGGACTGATCACCGCCCGACTGGAGGAGGTAAGAGGGAGGACTACAACTCCCAGCACTGCACACTGCCAGCTATGGAGGACTACAACTCCCATTATCCCCTACCAGAGACTACAACTCCCATTATCCCCTACTAGAGACTACAACTCCCATTATCCCCTACACAGAGACTACAACTCCCATTGTCCCCTACCAGAGACTACAACTCCCATTGTCCCCTACCAGAGACTACAACTCCCATTATCCCCTACACAGAGACTACAACTCCCAGCACTGCACACTGCCAGCTATGGAGGACTACAACTCCCATTATCCCCTACCAGAGACTACAACTCCCATTATCCCCTACTAGAGACTACAACTCCCATTATCCCCTACTAGAGACTACAACTCCCATTATCCCCTACTAGAGACTACAACTCCCATTATCCCCTACACAGAGACTACAACTCCCATTATCCCCTACCAGAGACTACAACTCTCATTATCCCCTACCAGAGACTACAACTCCCATTATCCCCTACCAGAGACTACAACTCCCATTATCCCCTACTAGAGACTACAACTCCCATTATCCCCTACACAGAGACTACAACTCCCATTATCCCCTACCAGAGACTACAACTCTCATTATCCCCTACCAGAGACTACAACTCCCATTATCCCCTACCAGAGACTACAACTCCCATTATCCCCTACCAGAGACTACAACTCCCATTATCCCCTACACAGAGATTACAACTCCCATTATCCCCTACACAGAGACTACAACTCCCAGCACTGCACACTGCCAGCTATGGAGGACTACAACTCCCATTATCCCCTACCAGAGACTACAACTCCCATTATCCCCTACTAGAGACTACAACTCCCATTATCCCCTACACAGAGACTACAACTCCCATTATCCCCTACACAGAGACTACAACTCCCATTGTCCCCTACCAGAGACTACAACTCCCATTGTCCCCTACCAGAGACTACAACTCCCATTATCCCCTACTAGAGACTACAACTCCCATTATCCCCTACTAGAGACTACAACTCCCATTATCCCCTACCAGAGACTACAACTCCCATTATCCCCTACACAGAGACTACAACTCCCATTATCCCCTACACAGAGACTACAACTCCCAGCACTGCACACTGCCAGCTATGGAGGACTACAACTCCCATTATCCCCTACCAGAGACTACAACTCCCATTATCCCCTACTAGAGACTACAACTCCCATTATCCCCTACACAGAGACTACAACTCCCATTATCCCCTACACAGAGACTACAACTCCCATTGTCCCCTACCAGAGACTACAACTCCCATTGTCCCCTACCAGAGACTACAACTCCCATTGTCCCCTACCAGAGACTACAACTCCCATTATCCCCTACCAGAGACTACAACTCCCATTATCCCCTACCAGAGACTACAACTCTCATTATCCCCTACACAGAGACTACAACTCTCATTATCCCCTACACAGAGACTACAACTCTCATTATCCCCTACCAGAGACTACAACTCCCATTATCCCCTACACAGAGACTACAACTCCCATTATCCCCTACACAGAGACTACAACTCCCATTATCCCCTACACAGAGACTACAACTCCCATTATCCCCTACCAGAGACTACAACTCTCATTATCCCCTACCAGAGACTACAACTCCCATTATCCCCTACCAGAGACTACAACTCCCATTATCCCCTACACAGAGACTACAACTCCCATTATCCCCTACCAGAGACTACAACTCTCATTATCCCCTACACAGAGACAACTCCCATTATCCCCTACCAGAGACTACAACTCTCATTATCCCCTACCAGAGACTACAACTCCCATTTTCCCCTACCAGAGACTACAACTCCCATTATCCCCTACCAGAGACTACAAATCCCAATATCTCCTACTAGAGACTACAACTCCCATTATCCCCTACCAGAGACTACAAATCCCAATATCTCCTACTAGAGACTACAACTCCCATTATCCCCTACCAGAGACTACAACTCCCATTATCCCCTACCAGAGACTACAACTCCCATTATCCCCTACCAGAGACTACAACTCCCATTATCCCCTACCAGAGACTACAACTCCCATTATCCCCTACACAGAGACTACAACTCCCATTATCCCCTACACAGAGACTACAAATCCCAATATCTCCTACTAGAGACTACAACTCCCATTATCCCCTACACAGAGACTACAAATCCCAATATCTCCTACTAGAGACTACAACTCCCATTATCCCCTACCAGAGACTACAACTCTCAGCATGCCCCACCAGGCACTACAACTGTCAGCACTGCCCCAACCACTCCCAGCTATGCAGGAATACTACTCCCCAGCATCCCCTACCTGGCTCCATATCTCCCACCATCCCCATCTAGTTACTACAACCCAAAGCATCCTTATCCAGGAACTACAACTCCCAGTATTCCATCAAAGAACTACAGGTTTCTGTGCTGAGCTCATGCTCCCAGCACAGTGACGGAGCTGTCATAGACAGTTCTCCACCTCTAGTCACGATTGGGAGCCACCAGCAGGATCGTCACCCCATCATGTGACCAGTGTGACAGCCAATCACAGTCCCCCCCTCAAGCATAAAGACCCAGGTAAAGGACACCCGGTGGTGTCCTCCTTGACCGATTCCACCCGGTGGTGTCCTCCTGGACCGATTCCACCCGGTGGTGTCCTCCTGGACCGATTCCACCCGGTGGTGTCCTCCTGGACCGATTCCACCCGGTGGTGTCCTCCTGGACCGATTCCACCGGTGGTGTCCTCCTGGACCGATTCCACCCCGGTGGTGTCCTCCTTGACCGATTCCACCCGGTGGTGTCCTCCTTGACCGATT